>OY365821.1:15415542-15438042 GCA_959347315.1 Bimastos eiseni | reverse complement strand
TGTATGTATGTATGTATGTATGTATGTATGTATGTAGGTATGTAGGTCTGTAGGCATGTATGTATGTATGTATGTATGTATGTATGTATGTATGTCTGTATGGTGTGTATGTATGTATGTATGTATGCATGTATGTATGAATTTATGTATGTATGAATTTATGTATGTAAGTATGTATGTATGTATGTATGAATTTATGTATGTAAGTATGTACGTATGCATGTATGCACGATGCGACTATCGATATATGTCTTGTGAATTAGAATTACGTACGGCTCTATGTAAATCCGATTCGAAAAAGTAGACTCCTCACGTCTATGCTACACTTCAACATTTTGGCTAAGACTTAATGGCTTATAAGCCGCTTGCTTAGTCGCTTCTCAATAACATTGTCCTTGTCACTGTAAGCCAGTGACACCGCCAAATAAATTGCCGACACTATTCTAACTATTAATATTAGTATCATTAGCGTAGCCAAGGGGGTAGCTGCCCCCTACCGCCCAGGCTGGGTTTTGGAATTCGTGCAAGTCCGACGAGTTTTTATATTTTTATTACCGAGATTTGATACCGCCCTTCTTTCAACATTTTTTGCTCAGAAGTGCACACACGCGCAATTGTGCGCGAAGGACTTGCTCAAGGTCCCTACACAGTGACTCTTCGGACGAGGGTAGAAACCGCTCGCTCAGCGCACACTGAACGTTACGGGCTGACCGCTCTAACCGATCGGCCACTTTGCCACACAATAGACTAGTCCTTGTATGAGGTACCCTACGTGATTTATAATTTGATATTTCACAGTTAAGGTCCTCTGCATATACTGTAATCAAACTTTATCACAAATCGAGTTGATTTAAGTAATTTCATTTCGATATTATAGTTGGAACGTTTGGGGTAAACAGGAGCCCAAAATATACTTCATCATGGTATTAAATGCAAAAATTTTGGCAGACTTCTGGGGCTCCCCTTCGGACCCCGATAGAGAAACCCGTTAATCCTTAAGACTTTTGCTCCCCCAACCTTCAAGTTTTGGCGAGGCCACTGTAATTCCTGTATACACCAACTCCACACAGAAATGCATTTCCAAATGAAGCTGGGTTGCACGGAGAGTTTTACTTTAAAACTTAACTTCACCTCGCTTTTAATAATCTGACTATGGTTTGCAGTTGAAGTCTAGAAAGACACTGAAATTTCCAATGCTTCGATTACGAACGCCCAAACATATAAACACCTTCTGCGGACGTCTAAATTCTCAGCTTCCTTACATATATTATAAGCACATTTTTTCACACATCGAGATAATTTAGATACCTTAACTTTGAAAGAATGGTTTAGAAAAAGAGCCAAAAATGCACTCGATTTGGCAGCAATTTCTCAAAATTTCGCAGGCTATAGACTGGGGCTTACGACGCTCCCCATGCAGGACCCATAGTCGTTAGAAACTTATGCCCCCCAACCTTGACGCTCTGACGACGCCACTGGTCAGTATTGATATTATCATTATTATTAATAATTTACCATTAACATATAATGTTAATATTACACACTAATAATGATAATAACAATAATAATTACTCTTATTATTAGTATTACATTTTTGAGAAAGTCTGCTGCCATCAGATAAGAAAAGAAATATAACTTAAGTTATAGGCCTACACTCCAGAAATAAAAGAAACGAATTGCAATAGAATGGGCATAAGGCTATTGTAGAGACCTATGATTGTCAATGTGCGATACATAGTGCCATCTTTTGTCTCCTTACTGTTCAGTAGCAACGAAACTCCAGGAAAATTGAAGCAGACAAACAATAGACCGGCCGTCGATGCAAGCTACGCGAATGTAAACGAGATACAGGCTCTTGTTATAACAGTCCAAAGCGAGGCATCACGTCCAGATAGACCTCTGTCGATTGAATAGGCAACGCTGCAACGCTTAAACTTGTGTCTATTAGACGGAAGCTATTTTGTGTGAAGCTCTGCCTCCAAATTTTATCGTTATATTAGCAACTTAAAACATTTAATGCAAATTGATTTAATGAATCTTATCTACGATTTGGACATATCTTGGTAATCACGGCCGTAACGCTTAACTTGTTGATATTCAATTTGATGTTTTCAATAATTACAATCAAAATTATTTACATATAGTTTCATAAAATAACTAGAATAAATTTTAGAGATGAATTCATGACATTTAGCTACATATATTTCAAATATGAGAAAATATCGCTCTTGGTTTGAATTGTTGTTCTTGCTTAAAATTCGTTATTTTTTTGGCAAACTCATTTAGTTATTTATATTATTTGATCTTTGCAATGATTTGCAATAGTTATTTGCAACTATGAAATCCCACTGTACATGCAGGTTTGAAGTGTTTCCATAAATCATCGTCACAATTAAAAATACACTGAATTCTCAGTCAACAATCATGCACCAGTTACACCACACATGCACCTACACGCGCTTACATCTACACACACTTGCACACCCACGCACATCTACACATACACACACCTACACACATCTACGTATATATCAGTACATATTTTTGTGACATGGTGGCCGATTGGTTGGAGCGGTCGGCCCGTAACATTCAGTGTACGCTGAGTGAGCGGGTTCGACTCTCGTCGGAGGCGTCACTGTGTAGGGACCTTGAGTGAGTCCTTCGCGCACAATTGTTCTGCATTACAATTGCAGTTGCGCCGTCGATGCGTGTGCACTTCTGAGCAAAAAATGTTGGAAGAAGGGCAATATCAAATTTCAGCTGTATATACGACACACATGCCCACACTTGGGCCAGCATCGGTCCAACGTTTGTTTGCTGGCGCGAAAATCTGTCAATTTGGAATAGCTACTTCTTAGGGTATTCTATTTATCGATCTGATGCATGCCTTACTTATGGACTCTGACATTCGATCAGTTCTAAGACTTAAATATGTTATTGACACCTGTAGGCTTGAGTCCGACGGGATATAGGCTATCGTATATAATCATAACACAGTTGAAGGCAAGATTAAACTCTATGAACGTCATCCACATGGCGGCCTTTTTCATATACAGTAGATACAGAAAAAGAGCTGCATAAATATATCCTGATATAAGTGATACATTTATGTGTCTGGCTAGTTTAGAACAGCTGTTGAGAACTTCTCAAGGGTGCTACACAGATACACATGCAAACACACAAATGCAAGCAAACATAGATATAAAAGAGGCTCTGATAAAAATATTTCTTTCATGTGTCCCATCTTCTTTCGAATTGACAAGATTAAGTGAACGGTGCCTAAGCATTAGTGCATGAAAGACTTAACTATAAAGTGTCTTGCCTTACAAAGCGAGCGCTGCCCCAATTGATCATTGCAATAAAAGGCTCAGGTTTCTACTCCTTCTCGTAGACAGTGTGCTTATTTGTACTGTTGCTTTCCCCCACCTCCACAACTTGAGCAATTTGCCAGGATGGCCCACCCGAGTGTTGGTATGTCTTACGGTCTGTACGAGACGACGTATTCAAAAAAGATTCTTTATTGGTAACCAGAGGTGTATCAACTAACAAGGTTTTGAAAAGCGGGGAAACATATTTCCCCAAAATGCGAAATTTTTTCTTGCCCCTCCACGTTTTGAATTTTGCCCCCCAGAAATTTCTAAAAATGAGGGGCACAAATTATCTTAACAAAAGTCATCTTATCATTATTAGTCCATAGAAATTAGATATGCAGGACGTCTTTAAAGTATACACTATAAAGTAGGCCTACCATTTTGTACAATATAGCCTACAGTAAAATTGCATGCAAATTAATCTTTCCATCCTCTTGAAGGGTTAGGTCAGGGTAGGCCTAACACTCATTTATTGTAAGATCACTTGGTTGACACATTGCACTCAATAGCAGAAACTAATTTAGTATTGCTAATTTCCAAATGAGAAAGTTTTTCGCCAAATTCAATATCCGGGTTCATCATGAACAACTTTAGATTCGGAAATTGAATTCTCGAGAAACGAATTTTTTTTCATACTCAGACTGCAAAAAATGGAAGTCATGGGTCAAGATTGTAGACTCGGGCCGGATGATGGCTGGAAGAAAGACCGATCGCGCACTAGACTTGCGTAGAACATTTATCTTTTATTCAGTCTTTCACCAGCCTTCATCACCAAGAGAGGAGCTCCACTCAAGTCTTCCATGCTAGGAACTTCTCACTATAGCGAAGTCGGCTAAGAGGTGTTTGTTCCAACAGACATTTCCAATAAAATTTGTGCCCTGGCAGGGATCTGAACCCCGACTTTATAGTCCAACCACTAGACTATTTCTTTAGCCAGTGACGAATATTTTACTGTCAGAAATTTTCTGTATTTTGGGTAGGAACAAAGTGATACATATTAATTTATAGATGAATGAATAACCAAACATGCATTATTTTCCTTTGTAAATGACAGCTTTCATACCTGCAATTAGTAAGCATAAATCGTTAAAAAAACTTTGAACTGTTGGAAATTTATTGACCCACATTACCTTTATTCATCAGATATAAAAAGCTATTGGAGAAACATAAATGACGAGGGCAACAAAAGAGGTCAACATGGGACTGATATGGAATGAAGATGACAGATTGAACGATCTGGATTTCGCTGACAACATTGCCCTACTTCACCATACTTGGGAGGGGATGAAGAATTTAACGAGCAGGACGCGGCAGAGGCGGAAAAGATGAGAAACTCAGAAAAATAAAAAATTATGAAAGTTGGGAAATGGAGTGAAGAAGACAAAATCTTAATTGATGGAAGAGGTGGAATCTGTGGGCATCTTCTACTACCTAGGCAGCCTCGCGTCATCTGATAGCAGCTGTGACAAAGAAATAAAGATACGAATAGGAAAGGCAAACCCTGCATTTGAGAGGCTCACAAACATCTGGAAGAAAAATGGATGTACTTCAAGGACCAAGGTCCTCCTGTACAATGAAGTGGTAGTGAGTACACTACACTGTTGTATGGATCTGAGACGTGGCCAATGACGGTGGCAAACAGGAAGAGACTGGAGGCGGCTCATCACAGATGGCTACGAAGAATCTTGCATATGTCGTGGAGAGACAAAATAACCAACAAGATCACATGAGAGAAAACTGGACAAGAAGACATCGAGAGCAACGTCAGAAGGAGAAGACTGAGGTAGATGGGGCATGTCTCTTGCATGGAGGAGGAGAGAAGAGCTAAACAGGTGATGTCCTGGTGTGCGGGAGAGCGACGGAGGAGAGGAAGACCGAGATAAAACTGGCCCGAGACCATTATAGACGACCTAAAATGTTTGGAGATATCGTGGGAGGAGGCTGAGACTCTGGCTTTGGATAGAGACGAATGGAGGAAATGCGCTGCCCGATATGTAGACCTACACAGGAAGGACTAAGTAAGTAAGTAAGTAAGGAGAAACATAAAAAAATAGAACCGATTTGGGGCACATGGGGGGCAATGAGCACTAAAACTGGGGGCTTTGCCCCAGTTTTGAAACGGGGGAGGGGGCGGTGCCCTCTGCCCAGCTTGTTACACCCCTGTTGGTAACACTAACTCAAACTTGCACTCAGCGTCCGATCAGACAAACTGTTCACACCGCTTTCGCTTCGACGACTGCTAAAAGACGGACTTCGACGACCGATTGCTCGACAACTTAGCTCAACGAACTGCGATGACGAACTCAGGCAGACTAACTGCGACCACTGTCTGCGACAACTGACTGGAACCGACTGGTGACTGAGCCTGACGACTGCTTTGACCGACTGCTTCGAACTTATTGAGCTCCGACTGACTGCGATGACTGACTGGAACCGACTGAGCTCGACTAGCTTCGCTGACGGACAGAAACGACTGAGAGCTCAAAGATGACTAAGCTTCTGATTGGTGGTAGTTGCAGTTTAACGACACTGTGTGATAACAAAGATCATTAGCATAGCCCTCCTCCTTTATCTAAGCTTTGGACTGGCACTTTTGGACTGAAAACCGTAGAGGAGTTTAGCTGCTTGACACTGTGTCCTCTTCCTTTAAAGGCGAACCGAAACAAATGGGTTGTCAAAATGGTAACCTGAGGAAGGCCAGCGTCCGGTCTCCAGAATCCTTAGTGGGCCCCAATGTTTTTTGTATTAATGCTACTCGTAAATCGTAATCTAGACCAAAAAGCCGAAATTTTCCTTTCTGTCCTGTAAGAATGGAATGGCCCACTAACGGAACGCTCTGAAGATGTGAACATTTTTGCAACACGTTTGTATGCGAATTTCTAGGCCAATATGACTATTTTCAGCACAAAATTGGTCTTTTATTCCGATATTTTGACATTTTGAGTTACACAATTCACACAAATATTAACAACCGCCATTTGCATTCGCATCATCTGAAGATAGCAGGCCTACTGACTTTAATATACCAACCAGGCGCACCATTTATATAACAATAACTTCAATTGGAACACTCGCCCAATGATGCACTCGCCCTCGGTCCAATTTCAGGGACGAAAAGCGCACACGTTGAATTCCAAGTTCAATTTCAGGCAAAGCTCGGCTGTAAGGCTAGTTCCTATTCTTATATATATTTATGTATATATTAATTCATTCATTTGAACACATATATAGCGACCCTTAATAGGTCTACTGGTAGGCGCTTCCAGCCCAACCACAGCGATACAAACCAGTCTTCAGCAGCTTTTGAAAGAAAGGCGCATTACTGGGTAATAATGACGACACTGAGAGCAGCACATTAGAGGGTTAGGAAGGTAGGTTTGTATTAGCTTAGAGTTTAAGCAATTCATAAATTGATGTACTATCATAATCATGAATATGTAAGATAAGTTTACGGAGTATGTTTAGTTACCTGTCATTGTTGATTTAAAATGAATAAGTTTTTGATGAAATTCTGCACAAAGATTCAAAAATTCTGTCATTATGTCATTTTGGTGTCACCCCTCTGATTGGTGTCACCCGTAAATTGATCACAATCATATACATGTAAGAAATATGTTTAGTTACCTGTTACTGTTAATTTAAAATGAATGAATTTTTGCTGAAATTCTGCACAAACGCTCTAAAGACAGTCATTATGTCATTTTGGTGTCACCCCTCTGAATTTGTGTCACCCGGTGCGGTCCGCCCCCTCGCAGCTTCCTAGTGACGCCACTGCAGCATGCGCGGTATGCCACTGTTTGCATCATGACAGTGCCAGTCCCAAGCCTGGATAAAGGAGGATGGCGACGCTAATGACATTGTTATCACACAGTGTCGTTAAAGTGCAACTTCTGCGGCAGACACGCGGTATTGCCGCGACAGACGCGGCGAACACGCAGATGAGACTTCGCGGCAGACGCGGCAGAGGCCGTAGCAGGTGCCGCAAAGACGGAGCAGGTGCGAGGCATCACTGTGGCAACGCGGCAGACGAGCGGTACTTGACGTTTTGGCGCCGCCGTATTGGCGCAGGACGTTCTGGCGCAGGACGTTCTGGCGCAGATCTCTCATGTAATATTATTATATTTTATATAAATATATTATATTACTTTAGTGTCGTAAATCATTTCCCAAGGTGAATCAGGTTAATTAAGCCTTCGGAACGTCGGCACTCGGCAGTAGTAGATCGATGATAATAATGATGCTTAAATTGAAGCTGAATTGATGAAAATAATCGTGCTTATATTGAAGCTGGATTGATGAAAAGAATCATGCTTAAATGGAAGCTGGATTTATGAGAATAATCATGTGCAAATGGAAGGTGAATAGATGCAAAGAATCATGCTCAAAAGGAAGCTGGATTGATGAAAATAATTATGCCTTAATGGTAGCTAGATTGATGAAAAATAACGCGATTTAATTGGAAGCGGGATTAATGAAAAGATTGCGACTAAAAGAGTTCCATGACGAGTAGATTTCTCATATTCATCCGATTTCTATTTAAGCATGATTCTGTTCATCCGTCCAGTTTCCAGTTCAGCAAAACTATTTTCATCGATCATGCTTCATATTAGGCCTACATTATATATTGTAACAGATATCTGATCCAAAAACGTCCTGGGGCCAAAAGGGCTGCGTCAAAACGTCCTGCTCCGGCAGACCTGGCATGAAGGCAGGCGCGGCTGACACTCATGGCAGCCAATAGCAAGACCCAAAACCACTACAGTAGGTCTACCTTTCGCCAAGTTATTAAGGATACCGAAGGAAAAACTTAATTTGGACAGATAAACGGCTTGTTTTAGCCTACAGATTACTGGAAAGATAAATGGCTAGACCTTATAAGTCTCTGCAATCTCTTCTTGCTGTGCAGAAGCATCGAATCCCACCATCTAGGGCGTATTACCGGAGTCAGTCGCTAGGGAATTACAGACTGACTTAATGATTAAACGACTGATTCAACAACTTAGTCGACTCATTTCTTTTTACTAAGGCTTTCGGTGATTTTCAGACAGTGAAGTGTTTGAAGGACGGGCTTATGTGCTTATATAATGACGAATGGCTATGCCCAAAAATACAACATAACAGCATTTTAATGTTAACCTTTTAACGACGAGCTACATTGGTTTAACATGCATTTTAGTACACGCTCGTTGTCAAAGAGTTAAGTAACGTCATGCAAGTTAAGGAAGTGCGTCTTAATTAATCATTCCGAAAGGAGTCACTGCCAAAGTGGGCAAAAAAAGTTCTCATTTGCATCTGTGTGCGGATTAACTAAAACCTATTAAAAGATGATAGAAATCCTATGCACATCATGACCACACACCAGCTCGGACGTCACACGGGCCAAACCCAGGACTGAAAAGAATGGAGAACAATCGGTCAAATGTGCAAAATGGACACCTACGGTCCTTCGGCCTTTGGATTATTATTATTATTATTATTATTATTATTATTATTATTATTATTGTTGTTGTTGTTGTTGTTGTTGTTGTTGTTATTATTGTGAGTTGATTTCATCTATTAATGGTGATGTCGTCCGAAGTAGCCCTGTTCGTTGGACTCCTGAGCAGCGAAAGTTCTCTTGAAAGCAACTGCGTTGTAGCGTTGAATAATCATCGAGATGCGCTGGTAGAGAAAAGTCGTCTCCCTCTGCTCCCCAATGACGGCGCTCAGTCTGTGTCCCAGTTCTGAAAGGAAGCTTTGGCCTTCGGAATTGATGGGGCCAAAGGTTTCGAATGCCACCGGTGTGAAGACGTACGTGGAGGCTAGCTAGGCGTATTTCTGAGTTTTGAGGTTCGCCGCCCTCTCGGCCGCAGCGCCCGCTCTTTGTGATGTTTCTGGCAGATACGCCGTTGCCATTGTATCTGACACTGTCGCGTCCCATATCAAACACCGCCCCGCCCGCCATGGTATATGAGTGAGACCATCTGGTCTTTTACCATCAGATCGGGTTATTATTGTTATTATCATTATTATTATTATTATCATTATTATTATTATTATTATTATCATTATTATTATTATTATTATTATTATTATTACTACTACTCCACCTACTACTACTACTACTACTACTGCTACTACTACTACTCCACCTACTACTCCTACTACTCCTACTACTACTACTACTACTACTACTACTGATACTACTACTACTACTCCACCTACTACTCCTACTACTCCTATTACTACTACTACTACTGATACTACTACTACTACTCCACCTACTACTCCTACTACTCCTACTACTCCTACTACTACTACTACTACTACTACTACTGATACTACTACTACTACTCCACCTACTACTCCTACTACTCCTACTACTCCTACTACTCCTATTACTACTACTACTACTGATACTACTACTACTACTCCACCTACTACTCCTACTACTCCTACTACTCCTACTACTACTACTACTACTACTACTACTGATACTACTACTACTACTCCACCTACTACTCCTACTACTCCTATTACTACTACTACTACTACTACTCCACCTACTACTCCTACTACTCCTACTACTCCTACTACTACTACTACTACTACTACTACTGATACTACTACTACTACTCCACCTACTACTCCTACTACTCCTATTACTACTACTACTACTGATACTACTACTACTACTCCACCTACTACTCCTACTACTCCTACTACTCCTACTACTACTACTACTACTACTACTACTGATACTACTACTACTACTCCACCTACTACTCCTACTACTCCTACTACTCCTACTACTACTACTACTACTACTACTACTGATACTACTACTACTACTCCACCTACTACTCCTACTACTCCTATTACTACTACTACTACTACTACTCCACCTACAGTAATTTTACATAGCGCCCCTTCAAGTTTGCCTACTCAGAAGCACTCCCAGCTCAACGCCGGCAGAACGGAACAGTCTTAAGAGTAGTTAGAAACAAGGCAGACTGATTAATAGGTATTTGTCGAAAGATGGCAGGGAGCCCATTCCATGTCACACACACCGAGAAGGCGCGGCGCTGCCTCATAACAGTCCGAGAACGGGGTACAATAGGTTCAGCTTGTGCATCTGAGCGGAGAGAGCAATGGCGTTGAACATGCGTAGTGGAGCAGCAGAGCTCCCGCAAATATGGTGGGACTAAACCCTCAATACATCGCTGTACCAGAACAGAAACCCGACAAACAATACGCTGTGGGTAAGGAAGCCAGTGGATTGAATGATGACTAAAATACAATTCTTTGAATCGCCCCTCTTCCTAAGTTTCCCAGAGCGCAAAAAGGGCACACTCAGCAACAGCGCTATTGCAGTTATATTATTACAGAGCAATTGTGTGAAAAGACTTGCTTAGAGTTCCTACACAGTAACTGTATCGAGCGAGGGAAAAACCCGCACTCAATACGTTATGGGCAGACCGCTCAAACCAATGGGTCACCATACGATTGTCAGTGCATGACTTGGGTCGCGTGCATAACTTGGGTCGCAGAAAACGTGTCACATTCATATGTCCACGGATGTCACCATCAAATAGCACAAGTGTCTTACGAACGTTTGACTGTGCAATCTCTCAGATGCAACGAAAGACCATGAAATGAATACGCTAAGAGCCTGTTGGTACTACAAGCCACAATTCAGTATTAGTTTAATTCGCATTGAGACAATATGCACTACACACGAAAAACTAGTTGAAATACTGGATTCTAATATCACTCATCAGAGGAAGACAGAATGGGCCCCATCGACTAAGTCAGTGGACCCCGGTGGCCCATCCAAATTGTAGTCCACTTTAGATATTGAAGAAACCATATATCCACTATCTGCAGGTGTCTCGCCTCTCTATGCCACTGTTACATATCCCTGGGATTGTTTCGATGAATCGTGCGTGCGTCTTTCCTTCCAAAAAGTTCGGATATAGCCTTCATGTTTGTCAGTGTTTAGGACGAAATCGTAAACATAGTTGCCACAAATTTTTCAAACGAACAAGTGCATTCACATCAATGCAGAAACCGTCCTGGCGTCAGGACCATATTATGTCAAGAAACGGACAATTGAAATTGCTACGTGTACAGACCCGTCCTATACGTACAGCTTGACTGCAGTCAGTGAATGCACTTAGATATTTGCTCGAGTGCTTCCTAGTCAACTCACCGCCATATTATGTCTTTAAGCAGCCTTTGCTCAAGAGAGGCACACTCTGCTGTGAGCAAACAACAGCATATAATATTAGACTATACGACAGACGTAGTCGTGGACCGCACATAGATCAAGTAGGTCAGTATCAGAACAGCCAGTATTAGCCTTGTTTTTAGTGAGTTTAAAAGATTTGGATTGGCGTTTCTAATCGCGATAAACAGGTAATCGTGATTACAAGAGTTCATTATACGATGATTAGCATACAGTTACTGTGTTACAGGGCTGAAATAGGAATATCAAAATCTGTGGATTAAGGGCGCTTAAACTAGGTATCTAAATAATGAAGCCATCTTGTACACTCAATGGCGTAGTTTTTTAATCAGGAACGACTCATATAGGACATTATAGAAAATATCGATTTGTGATAAGTATGGTAATCAAATTCAAGTACCGGTGATGAAATAGTACTTATTGCCTTGCGCCAAAACAGACGTCATTACTGACCCAGAGACATTTGCATGACTCAGTCCAGGTGAAACTGTAAATCGGATACAAAATCAGCTTCAGTTTTGGGTCGACATTATATGAGACACAAGGACCTATAGGCCTATTATGCACAAATGATGACAAAGAAACATTATACACATTATTATACACAAAAGATGACAGATCCTTGTACGATAGACAGCCTGTGACAATCTGTGAAGGAGGCAACGCTTACATGAACTGGATCTTGTAGTTTGGATGCTCAATTGTTTATGCAGCGAATATAGTATAGGCCTCGATATCTTTGTCATAGATACATACAAAGAACGAAGATAGGTATAGTTGATTGCTTTAATAAGATAAAATTGTAACTATTTATCATACTAAAACCCTTCACACTGAGTGCAAACATTAAACGTCTTTTCTTGTAAAACATGTTGATAACTGTATAATAAAAGTATAATTAAAGTTGTCGAAGTAATTTGTTCTGTGTTCTGTTTATTCTTCTGACATATGTAATAATTTTCTTTGTAGTTTCTACTCGTAATATGACTGACAAAGGAAGTGGAGACATTTCTGATCAGATTGCCGGAATCGCAGAATGTCCCATATGCACAGACAAGATTCAGAACAACAGGTTGCTGCCTTGTGGTCATACATTCTGCCTAAAATGTCTTGAACAATACAAGAAAGCATCTAAGGTCAAAGGAAAGTCATTGACTTGCCCAGTATGCAGAAAAGAATTTGCAATACCGAAAGGGGGTTGTGCTATGTTTCCCAAGAATATCATGGTTGATAAGTTGCTTGAGGTTGAAAACATAAGCAAGGACGGTAGTGATGACGTTAGACAGTGCGATGTATGCGAGAAAGAGAGCAAAGCCTTCGCCAGCGTTCATTGCATCCAGTGCGAACAAAGTTTATGCAGTGAATGTGAAAAGCTACACAGCAGGATGACGGCGTCTGCTTCTCATCATGTGCTGCCAGTCTCGAAGAATTCACAATTCAAAGACGTCGCTAGAAGAAGCTACTGTGAGGACCATTCAGAATACACTTTAGAGTTGATGTGCAATGACTGCAGTAAGCCAATCTGCTGGAAATGTCGCTCTCTAAGCCACGCGAATCATAGAGCGGATGACCTGAAAGAACTCGCTGAATACTACTGCGAAGAACTGCAGAGCAACATTGAAGAAATGGACTCCCGTCTGTCGATACTCTCCAAAATAGCTGGGAACATAAACGACCAAGAGAAACAGTACCAAGACAATTTTGATAAGGAGAAAGCGAACGTATCTAAGACGGGAGCAGATCTAATTCGCAGCGTCGTGGCTAACGAGGAAAAGCTGACACGACAACTGTTTTCTGCGTTACAGGGAAATCTAAAATCCCTTCAGCCACATAAACAGCAGGTTCAGGCACAGATGGACTCATTGAAGCAGCACATGGCATCGGTGAAGCAAGTGAAGGGAAGTGGAAGTTCACTGGACATAGTAGAAAGAACGGCAGAACTACACAGCAGAGCACACCAGCTGTTGTCTTCGAGCATCATCAGTATCAATGAACCGATTCTAAGAGCCATGACCGAATCTGAAATACAAAAACATCTGATCGGATCGAAAGTCGCTCCAGCTAACGGTACGACTTAATGCCAGGCTGCTTTACGCATGACGCACCACGAAGTTGGTCTTTTGTTCTTTTCAGTTCTTACAAATGTGGCTTAAGAGTTATCTACCTTTATTTCGATTCCGTTTTGACTGAGCGCAGGTGAATAAATTTGTTCCTTCGACTTCACCGTTCTGGGAGCTGTAGAAGTCCATACATGTGTCTAGGTTCATTAGGATCATGAATTTTTAGTGACTATTTCACATGATATTTTATACAAATAAGTCTAGGCCCGTTAGGTGAAAGAAGTCTACACTCTCATCTAGTCAACAGAAGTCCTACCTAATGAATGTCTGATTATTATGTCTGAAAATGCGCCATTTGCTGGACACTTGGACTGTTCCGTCGATGTAAGTCTCCATAGGTCCCCTAAGTAAAAAAATATGATTGCAATTTTATGTATTTTACTATGGGCCTATACAATTGAAGGTCTCGATGTTGTTACACAACCGACTGCAAACCTACGATGGGCGAGGGTCAATTTCTTTCACTGTACATAGGTTTACATGTAGGCCATTTATAATCGTGATATCAAATATTTATATTGTTATGAGCAAATCGTCTTTTCTGGCAGCGTCTCATTCAAGACTGATGACCGAAAATTTCAAGCTGTCCAAGCTATACTATATTATATTATTTTAGCAGCTGAGGAATGAAAACGCAAAACCCGACTAATTGTAGTAGCCAAGAATGGCATCAGCAGTTGGCTTTCAGAGTGGCCTGAGATGGCATAAATGAAGAAAGGCATATCCAGTTTTGAACAGCAAGAAAATAGATTTCGATGGTTGTTAGTTAGTTTTAAATTAGATTTGGTACGTATACACTTTAATACTTTGACTCTTATTTTTTGTTAACTACAGCCACATCAACATCGCTAACTGGTACCAACTCCAACGGTAAATCTTTACCGCCGATGACTCCTAAGAAACCACAGAAACCGTGGTCAATTCCGGGACCACCTCAACAAGACATAAGCCCGAACATCGCAAGTGAATCGAATTGTGAGTTTGTTTTTCATTGGCTTATCAGCGATTCACATATTAGGCCCTACTACAGAAAACAGCAGTCTTATAATTAGCACTGCACATTAAATTTGCTTACATTTTAAAAATAATTAAGGCATAACAGTTTCAACGGTTCAACATATTCAGTAAAATATTTTTCCGGAGTTAGGTTCTAATCATCTAATGGATGAGTCAATGACCGGGATATAAACGGTGTGCGGAAGAGAGAGTCCTGTCGACAAGATCATTGACTGATTACGAAACCATCGAAGTGAATCGTGCACGTCTGAAATCTGCAAAGTCATAGATTTATTCATAAATTCCACATTGGAGTCATTGCGGTCTTTGCAATAGTGAATCATGATCATGTAGAGATTTGTTTTAAATGAATTTTGCAAATGAACATTTCTGAACATTTTGACTGGGGATATTGACAATAGAAAGAATTAATAATTAAATAATAATTAATAGAAAGAATAAATAAACTTCAAAGTAAACTTCAAGTAGGACTGTAGGAGTGCTTAAGTAGGCCTACATGGTTTACAGGTTCTTACTACCAATTAGTTTCAATCGATGGTTTTATAAGAACCTACAGATCCATGACCATTAGACGCGGGCCTCAAATAAGCATCACCAAATTATCACTACGATTAGGCAGCACAGCATAAGAATACATGGTCCGTCCCTCTGGAACATGCTATCTACCTACCTAACTAATGTCATCATTACACCAGTTTAAAAATAACCTAAAAACTTTCTTACTGAACGGTTAGTTAAAGTTACTTGTTGTTGCGATATTACTTGTTATGAAATGATGATTATGTTCGTTGCTTCTATATGGTACGCCTACGCGGAAAAAACTATGATTTACTTCTAGGTTAATTTAATGTTGAAATTGGGTGGCCCCTGTTAGCGGAACGGTTCGTTCTTTTTGGGTTTCCTTTGCTCACTGCATGATTAATTAACACTATCATTATTTCCGTGTTTGTACGCTATGTTTTGTCGGTAAACAATAAAAAGAAATTGATTGATTGATTGATCAATGGTTTTAATAACCGAGAGTCCATTTTTTAAGTTGTAGCTACTCCGACATCACTGAATATTACTGATACCGACTCCAAATATAAATCCTTACCGGCAGCTACTCGTAAGAGGCCAGAGCCCACATTTCCGAGACAGCGTCAACATGACATAAGAATGAACGCCGCAATTGAAACGCAATGTGAGTCTTTGATTTTCATTGGTCTTTCAGTGATCTACATAATTTGTAATACTACAAAAAACTGTGCTCATCTAATTCACACGCACATTTGCTCGTATATTTCTGAATTATTCAAACATCATAGATTCAATAAGTCCATGTTGATGTCCACCAGATGCGCCAACGTTTGCTCTGTAATTAGCCAAAAATCTCAGCTTCTCATCTTATCCGCTCTTGCATAGGGGTCCATCTGTGACTTTCGCAGAATCCACCTCATACTTGACAGTCCACGCTAAGCTAGATTATTGCAATGCACTCTTTCTGAACATAGAATAAAGAAAGAAACTATCTTCAAACAATCTAGAAAGCCCTCGCTCGTGTTGCCCCTTATATCACTAAACGTCTTCGACTTTGACTTGGAATATTTACCTGCGTTTAAATTTTATCGGTGTGGGAAGGCGGAGACTTGGACCCAGATGGTCTGCCTCGTGTGTTTGATCACATCTGTCAGCGGAGGTAGAGTAGCTGTTAAAGAGGGCGTCGTTTTGGTCGAGGATTGACAGGTGGAATATCACGTACATGTAAGGAGTCTGGGTAACAGTTTTTGAAGAAGTGAGACTTAAATTTAGAATGGAAAGCGTGGAAGTGCACATGGGAGCTTTGGACAGATGATGTTGGATGACGGGCAGTGATGATGGAGGAACCCAAAAAGTACGAAATTCAGGAGGAAGGTCGTTCCAGACTCTAAAGACGTGGTGCGGCGTTGGATATGACTCGGTTGGAGAACAGCTGCTCTGCCTCCGCCGACCTTCTAGCTCGAAACTGGACTCTGACCTCCCATGGACTATCCTTTGGACAACCCCTCTGATTTGATACAGCGCTCATGAATTATCTGGTGCCCTGCGCTTAGCTTTCAAGTGGCGCTTTGGAAGTTTGGAGATTACGGGTAGGCCTACAATCACAATTACTATTAACGTAATCCAGTGGCGTAGCGAGGCAAAGCGCCGCCTGGATCGAAATGCCGCCCCTGCCTATTTTGCCACCACTTCGTTCTAGTATATTATAGGCCTACCCCGAGATATGCACAAGGCGATAGACATAGGGAGCCTGTTTTGAGTGCTTTCATTAAGCTCTTATATATATTATGATTATTCTATTCAGTATTCATATAATTGTTGGGTCTACAGTTAGTAACAGCATCAGCATGCACTGTCCACATTAAAGCTGTATGTCCTTTGACTAATTAAAATGCATTATCATCAGATATAAAGATATGAAAATAGCATAAGATTGTATTAATTTAGAAATTAACCAGTTATGAACTAAACAAATAAAGCAAGCCTCACAATAAAGTTACTAAACGTCTTGCAGGGTAGATCAAAAATTATAACAAGTCACCATAAAATTAAAATAAAACAATACAAATCATAGGGCCTATTCTTTCTCTATACATATTGAAAAGAAAGTCCTAGGCCTAAACAATAATTTAATCATAGTGAGACCATGGTAAGTATGGTACTTAGAATAGATTAGTAACTTATAACTTTGAATAATTGGAGCGCTCATGAGTAGTAACCTTGAAGGGGCGCTATAGAAATTTTCGTAATGAATGAATGAATGAATGAACTTATCATACGGATTACGGATACGGTACGGTCTCATACTTTCATTATACCTGTCAACTGTTACAATTTAAAAATTTACTTTTCTTGCTTTCCCTGCAGCAAAATTACTAATAAATTTGTCAAAGTTCATTGTGCTTGTCAACGAGCGTTCAACTAAAGGAATTGCTAGATTGGAATGTAGTGATTCTTTAATTGTGGTTCTTAAGTAGGTTTTAGTTAGCTTATTTTAATTAGTTTTAGTTTTTAAAATCCTAATTCTGTTTAGGCAATAAATCTTTCATGAACCCAGATTCTAATTAAGAAAGATTTTTTGATAAATTTAAACTTCTATTTAAGTTAGATTTCGATTGTGAATCCAACTTTGCGTTAATTTTTTCATCACTCAAAAAGTAGGCAAAAACGCCTTTCATTACTCAAATTTATGTTTCATAAAACTTTATTTGCATCAATACATGATGCATTTTTCATAAATCAAATTTATATTTAAGCAGAGATTGTCCTTAATTAATCCAACTTTTTACTTAGGAAAGAATGATTTTTCATCAATCTAAGAGTTTGCGCATTATTGTAATTGCAAAATTCATTTCATTTTATAGGTGCGAAAGTCATGGCAAGATAGATAGAGGCGGCATTGCCATTTTGTTGCGTGTCTATTGACACTAGGTGCCATTCGATGGTCCTTCGGTATATCGTATATGTTAGTTTTAAGTCGAGAAATAGCAAAAAGCCTTAGGTTTAGACAAGAGCAGCAAGAATATTGAAAAGTGCAAGTTATAAAAAAAAATTTTTTTTTTCCAGAAAATGCCGCCCTTAGGACAAGTACCGCCTGGGGCGGTTCGCCCCCCTCGCCCCTCGCTACGCCACTGACGTTAGCCAAGAGATTGGGACACCCAAAGTTGTGGCGAACCCCGGTTAGGGCCGGCACCAGGCGTTCACGTGTCAGCAGCAGTTGGGGCGAACGCCCTGGGAAAACCTTCGTTTCCTTCCCGTCTTCTCCTAGTACCCCGGAAGGGCGAGCTCCGAGGTTTTCCCCGTCTTCTTAATCGTCCGTGGAGTAGGACCTGCCGGTCTGGCGCAGGCTTTCGAGACTGCTACGAATTCGAAAGTCATTAGGCTAGAGTCGAAATCAATCGTTGTTCGACGAAAATACTTTTTTATTAACTAAATCAGCATCGAACAGTGAACATAACGAATCGGCCTATTGTTCAGTTCCGACCTTCTGTGTGCTTTTGCTCTCGTAGCTGCTTCTAGCTCTGCCTGTCCCGAGTGCAACTCTGCGCTCCCATATATAGCCCCAGAGGGCTCCCATAGGGAGCGAAGTTGCTCCCACAGAGAAAGCAAAATGCTCCCACAGGGAGCGAAAGTGCTCCCATAGGGAGCGAAACGGCTCCCACAGAGGGAGCGAAAATGCTCCCATAGGGAGCGAAATTGCTCCCATAGGGAGCAAAATCGCTCCCACAGATGGAGCGAAAAAGCTGAATCAACAGAAAAAGGGGGAGCCCAGACGCTACCCCTCGGCAGTCCCGGCGCAAAAACGCCACACCTACCCTCTCGCCAAAAATGCAGCCCTGAGTTTATAAGAATGTTTTATATGCTGGTTATTTTGCGATTCATGTGTTTCTGTTATGTGTACAGTGGATACAGTATTCGCTGAAGTCACTGATTCTGGAGATTATACTAATTTCCCATCTGTGAATCCTCCTTTTTCTCCTCCACAGCTTCCACCTCGATCGAATCTGCATGCTTCAACCCAGTCTGCATTAGACAGAAACTTTGCCCAGAGCGCAAAGGTTCCAGAACAGCAACAACCATCCGTCAAAGGTCAGTTCAGGTTTAGCCGATTGAAACATGGGATACTCCCCTGTGTAAGATAGGTTGCGGTTTGCTGTTCGCTGCCTGAAGGTGGATTATTTCAGACAGTTAAATTTCGGGGTAAGTTAACACGGTCTGTATACATAGGCAACCTTAAATGGCGTTGCACCCATTAAAACGAACATCAGTGGCAATTACGATCTCGCCGATCAATTCGTTAAAAAACGAACAGAATCGATGAGTCATCATATATAATTATATGCTCGCTTTAAATAAACGCGTAGGCTTACAGCTACAGTTATCGAGTCGCTGCCATTTAGTGCTATACTGCTGCGCCTTCTTCTATCAACCCGAATTGCGAGGCTGGAGCGAGTCCTTCGTTCTATTGCACGACTGACCTTATTATATAGGCGGCATGGGCCTACCCTTTGGAATGTTTGTGTACATTGTATCTGTCATAAGCGCGCATTGGTTGTCGCAGCGCATTACATGCAGGATTTCTGTCATAATTTGGCGATGCCTTTGTATCACCGCCGTTCATTACTAGATACCTTCAGGATCAGTATCTGCCCGTCGTGGCCAGTGTCGGTCGACGGCCACTCAATCCGCTGTTTTGGGGAACTTGCCAGTCTCCTTGACAGACCCGGGTGAGTGCAATCGCTTGGAATTGGCTACCTAGAGTTTCGACCAATGCCCAAAAACTCATCATCGGCAATCTACTCCTTTGCCGAACATCTACAAAGTACGTGCAGATATCTAGAGGGGCTCTATGATAATGCTTTATCAAGTTTTATTGATTGATCGATTGATTGATTGATTTATTTATTGATTGGTGAGTTTTGTGTACAGATCTAGGCATACCTGTTACGGCAAACATCGGATCTTCGGTGGCCAGTTTCTCTGTCGGAGATGGATCTGCTGTAACTGGTGTTGCAGTCAACAAACAGAAGATCTACGTTGCAACTGAAAACAATCCAGAGATCAGTGTTTACAGTTCAGATGACCACATCTTTCTCCACTCATTGTGTGTGTTAGGACTAAAACAAGCCAGCGATTTGACGTTGTGTCGTCGTAACAGCTGCCTCTATCTCATCGATTGGGTGATTCGCTCCATTTTCCGAGTAGAGGTAGAAGGTGTCAAGGAAGCAATCACCTGGAGCACGGAAGGGGAGTTCGGAGGGTTGTCTACAAGTGCAGACGCTAGTGTTATTCTGGCCTGCCATGAGTCAAACTCGTTGAAAGAATACACGACCTATGGAACGCTGACTAGAACCGTTAAACTGAAGTCGGACGTCGACGAAAGTATTCGCCCGTGGCACGCAATTAAACTCTCCTCAGAACTGTTCGTCGTCAGCCAGGGCAGTAGTTCCGACGCGGCGCTTCATCGCGTGTGCTTAGTATATTCCGACGGCCAGATCATTAAGTCATTCGGAGGTCTCAAAGGCAGAGGTAACAACAGTCTCTGGGGTCCCTACCACCTATGCTTGACCGAAGAGAACAAGCTGTTTATTGCTGACTGCAACAACCGCAGAATCGTGGTACTTGATGAAAACTTTGAGTTTAATAGCGAAATCACGGGTAACCTAAGAAAACCGAGAAGAATCTGCTTCGACAAGACGTCCAACAAACTTTTCGCTACGGATAACAAGCTAGTAGCAAAGAAGGCATCCGATGGAAGAATTGTCATCTTCTCACAAGTGTTAGGCCTATAGTAAAACACTCAGAGCAGTATTATAGGACTATAGTAAAACACTCAGGGCAGTGTTATAGGCCTATAGTGAAATTGAATTAACTACACTGACTTATAATCATTTTCGAAATCATCACATGTATGCTATAAGCTTCAGCTTATAGCATACAGCTTTAAGAATGCATATAGCTTTAAGAATGCATTCCCGTTTTATAATAGCCGATACAATTATGATGATGATGACAACGACGATGATGATAAACATATTAATCCTTGTTAATTTATTTCAAACTGACACACTGCAGTATGATTATAAAGTAGGTCCAATGATTTTGAAGTAGGTCTATCGTATGAATAAGCATGAATATTACTTTATGAGATATGTTTCAATTACCTGAAACTTCTGAAAGTGAATAAACAGACCTATTATAATTTATAAACTTATGCTTATATGCTTGAACTTCAAACATATGATTGAATGCTTGTTAAGAAATATCAAATGCCTTAATTATACGAAACGTAAAAATGTTTACCATCATACGTGTAATTATGTGGAAATTTTCGGTAGTTCTATGAGTTTTCTAAGAAATGTTTGAAGTTGTCACCTTTGAACTCTCAACATTTTGAGATAAGCTAAAATGCAGCAAATGTATCAAATCAAACAATGAAAGGTTAGTGCATATTTTGGTCAGAAACGCCAGCTGGTCACAAATTAAGAGGCGAGGATTCAGCCTAAGGCTGGGTTTGAATTATCAGATTTGAACTTGGAGGGTGGGAGGGGAGTGTTGAGAAACTTTTCCTTGTGCCGACCAGGATTTATGAACCTCAAAACCGGTATACGGGCTGAAATATAGAAAATTACTGTGGATTTCCAGTGCACCAACTTGATTCCTAGCTGTGCTAAGCTATATTGAGACACAAAAAGCTGATCTGTGGATCTTCTTGAACCCAAGGTAATTTTTGAGAATTAACTGGCGGAGTTGAAAAATGAATTGGAGGTTGAACCCTCCCAACCCCCAAGCCCCCCACCCGACAATTCAATCACTGGCCTAAGGCCACACGTGGGATGTCATTCGCATTGATCGATGATAGGCCTACAACACGTGAGCCCTAGGCCTACTGTTATAGGCCTAAGATTTCGCTGGAAGCTGGACAAACGGTCTTTGATCAAGTTTGATGGAGTGATTGTGCGTTCAATTGAATTGTTGATTCCATACTGACAACGTCTGCAACCAGCGTTATTCTCGTTTGTAACCAATAACGGTTACGGAAATTATTTTGTTGACGAAAATAGACGATTTCGTAAGCGACAGCTATAGAAAACTGTAGCTAAAATTTCATTAGCTATCTATAGGCTATTGTAACGAACGGAACACTAACTAAGATGTGCATCGTTATTTTCGTTAAAAAGAAATAAAAATAATTGGTGCAATATGTGCACGGTGGCCGATCGGTTAGAGCGGACAGCCCGTAACG
>OY365821.1:15408042-15410542 GCA_959347315.1 Bimastos eiseni | reverse complement strand
GTATCTCGTCCCTAGCCCCAAAATGTTTCCAAAAATAGAATGTAACAATAATCATTTGTTGGTGACAATGCTGTCATAGTCATACTGGTCAACCAGTCTTGATTGATTCTGTCGTGGAACTCATTGAGCTCAACGCATACTTCGAGCGTGCTCGGGGCATTCAGACAAAAGCTGCAGTTGCTATAGCGATCGGTTTCAAAATGGCGACGCTAGGCGATGTATGCATTATTATTTAAAAACCGGATTAAATTGATTAAGCGTCATTAAAGACAGTAACACACCTACTCGGAATGACAGGTAAAAAATTATGTACTAAAATTAAGTAAACTACAGAATGATAACTCCTTGCTCTATCATTAATTTGAATCTGAGGAGTAAGTAATCGTAACCATGATCTCCAAACTTCTAATGCGCCACTCGTCGTCCAAAAAGGGGTTGTCCGAGGGAGGCCAGAGTCTCGTCTCCTGAAGGTAAGCGGAGGCTGAATATCTGTTAAGGTGGTTTGCTGTGGTCCAGGATTGGAGGGTGGATGAATCAAGTGAGTCTGGGTAAGAGTTCTTGAAAGGGTGAGCCTTGAGCTTCGAATGGAAAGCCCGAGGGTGATGGATAGAGGAGCATGAGATTGATGATGGTTGATGACGGACAATGACGGTGGAGTCTAAAAAGTGTGGAATTCAGAGACATGGTGGGGTGATGGATATGGCTCGGTTGGAGAGCTTGAAATGTGTGGTAACGAGGGGTCGAGTAAGACCGAGACTGGAGGATAACCGGGTATAGCGGGTTGACTGGTTGGTGAAGAGTTCGCGAAGGTATTTTGACTGGGAATGTTGTAGGGAGTTGGTGGTTAGTGATAGGAATTTGAAATGGATGTGCTCAGGTATGCTTAGCCAATGGAGTGATTTTAGGATTGGAGTGATGTGATGATGCTTGAGTGTTCTGGGTATGGCTCTGGATAGTGAGTTTTGGATAAGTTGTATGCGCTTGAGTTGTGCCACAGTGCATAAGTAAGCTTATGTAGCAAAACTGAACCCAGCAACTTTGTTAGCTACTTATTTGTATATTTCCATTTAGTTCTGTTCTGGTACTTGTTGTGGCATTTAAAATGTACCATATTAAATGATAAATAAGTGCATGTGTGTGTGTGTATACATACAGGTGTTGTATTCAGCCTTCGATTCATCAAATTCTTTGCTGAGTGATCTTACAGAAACATACGCTTGATGTTGTGTGGATGTTTGGTTTGACTCGATTTACAGTTGTGGCGAATTTGTTGAAAAAAAATGAATACTGTTCAAGGTAACATTTTCATTGGCCACATTCAAGGCCCTCACCAAAATCATCTTTGGTATTTTATAATTATCTGAGCTACTAAATTTTTTATCATATAGATTAGCGCATAGTATACCCCAATTAAAATGGCCTTGTAATGACATTCTGTACATGATGACAAATACCTTTTAGGCTTGCAAATTAACCCAGGATTTATTCCATGAAATTCGATGGTTGTGTATTGCTTTATGGTTCTTATGTGGTTGGTATTTACACAATAGTGACCCATACTAACCCAAACTTTCTTTTTTCACTTTTTGGTCTGCAAACTAGAATTAACACAAATTAATTAATTAAAAATTGATTAAACGTTGTTTTTTAGAACGCTTGACCATGTTTATGCCTCAACCCAGACATGCCAGGACTTAATAGGAAACTGTCCATTTGGATTACGTTTCTTTGCATCTCATGCAAATGGTTCTATTCCTTGATGTTTTGTCCTGTAAATTTGTTTCTATTTTTGTTGTATGGACTTTGCAGACTTGGTTGCTTTTGAAGATCTGATTGACGAGAGGAGCGACAATGGCATCTTGGTGGCGACATGCAGCATTAGTGATCTGGATGATCGAAGTTCAGACGTTATGTCAGGTAGGTGAAATGTTCTCCAATCCATCAACACACTTCACGTTTGTTACGTTTCAACCTACAGTTGACTTGTCCTTCTTTCGCTAGGCGGCATAACATATGTCTTCTACTTTTGACAATGTTGGCTCTTATTTCTGACTATTTATGACTATGGGCTTTCAATGTGCATTTGTATGTATGTATGTATGTATGTGTGTATTTGTTTATTCATTCTTTCTTGATGTCATAATAGAGCAAAAGTTACAAGCTCTATCCTTTATTGATTATATATATATATATCCAGCAGAGATTGGTAACTAATTGATTTGATTCTAACTGGTTATCTTATCAATTAGACAAACAGCTAATTCTGATTCTAACAGATTGTCTAAAAAATTTTGCTTACCGGCATTTTGCTTCTAATGGATTAGCAATTTAACTAATCGTACCCATCTCTGAATTGGATATGGCGGATTTTGGAGTATAGCGAGCAAGGCTGTCTGGGTTACCTTCTTTCTTGTCGCGCAGTGTTGTTGCAAGACGGGTGATGCGGTTGATGAAGCTGGTGGTTGTTGTTTGGTAATGTGTTGCCAGATTCTGTCGTTCA
>OY365821.1:15098042-15403042 GCA_959347315.1 Bimastos eiseni | reverse complement strand
AATGGACATTTATTCATCAACTATAGTCAAAATCAACATATTAATTCATAGAATAAAATTATGACATTATTACTCTGTTTTGAGTCGTTATTAACAGTTTTTTTTCTTTTCAATTTTGTTAGTTCTAACTTGATATTAATATTATGGTGTATTAGAGAACGAAAGTACCGTTCTAGTCATGGTACGCTGCACAGCATTTCTACAGATGATGTTCTTTTCTT
This sequence comes from Bimastos eiseni, assembly GCA_959347315.1. Taxonomy (NCBI): domain Eukaryota; kingdom Metazoa; phylum Annelida; class Clitellata; order Crassiclitellata; family Lumbricidae; genus Bimastos; species Bimastos eiseni. The sequence continues at coordinate 15,402,821 of OY365821.1, read as the reverse complement.
AAGCATTTGCAGCTTCATGTGACCCACCGGTCTTCCAACCACAGATACACTGGTGAAATTCTACATCTCTCCAATTAATGATTTAATAAGTTAACAATAATGTCACAGGTTTTCAACAGTAACTGTTGTTATGGTGATCTTATTTATTATTTGCCATTATTGCTATTGTTATTCTTGTGGCACAGACTGATGAAGAGTTGAAGTTATCACTTGACCGATGCAGAGAGGTAACGGCAAAATCGAATGCAGCTTTTGCAAGGGCAAAACAGGAGAGGATGAGCCTCAATAAGGATCTGGATGATGTTCGAAATGACCTTGCTCAAGCAATGTAAGACCCTGTCACTTACAGGTACTAATTACGAGTAACTACAAGAGGCGGCAACACAGGTGGGCACAGAATTTCACGATGACAATAAGTCATTGTCTGTGAGAGCTAAAGCGGTGTCTCTTCTAGCACTTTTCATCTATTGAGTAACTTTTGTTCTTAATGTCTGATATCATCTAGCCCAGGGCAGAGAATTCTTCCTTGCTGTTCATCACAGATGATATACATGTAGTATGTCTGTTCATACTTGTAAAGATACATCACATGCATACATTAATTCTGATTTATATGTGCATACACACATAAAGTCTGATTCATACATACATACATAAATTGATTCATACATACATAAATAATATATTCTTATTGATACATAATAAGGTGCTGTATATATTTACTGGATGCCTGAATGAATGAATGAATGAATGAATGTTTCCGATTTGAAGTGCCTTGCTACAGGCTCTGTTTAAAGAAGACATTAATCAACATTTAGGCAAACTTTTGAAAACTATTTCACAGAAATGAGTTGGAGAATGTCCAGAACCAGTATGCCTCATACATAACCAACTGTAAGAACTATGTGGAAACAATTGCCCAGCTGCATTCTGATCTGCCTCTTGAAATTCAAAGAAATGCCACAGAAAAGAAACGTGAAAAGGCTCAAAAGAAAAAGGTTTAACTTTTCATTTTTATTTATGAGTACTGTGACACAGCTTAAGAGATGTTTTAATTAATATATTGGCTAATTAATTCTGTTTAGAAGACAAATTTAAATAAGTTTAGTGACTTGAGGACAGTTTTCATCTTAAATTAACAACATCTTATAAAATGCTGCAAATAATTTCATAGTTTGTACTCATTTCCGTGCTCTCCATTAACGTGCCATTCTGTTTAGCACAAAGTAGTAATATTTCCTCCAAAGTAAGTGATATGCTGCATTGGGCTTTCCACTCAAAACTGAACACGCACCTGTTCAAGAATTCGTACCCCAACTTAGCTAATTCCCCACCTTCCAATTCTCGACCTAAATGACACCCACCTTGATATCAACTCTGCCCCTCCAACCCTCTGGCAATCAGACTCAGACCTCTTGCTGACAACTCTTTGGGAAACCGTTCTGACTCGACAAACTGCTCATGAATTAGCTAAAGTTTTATTGTATTGTATTATATTGTATGACATATGTCAGAGTAAATTAATTGTTGTGAATGGACTTGTCTACTTTTTCTTCTTGTCTTTTTTCTGTATTAATCATTGCAGTTTTATTGGCACATTAACAAGGGATGGTTTGCCATTGCCTTCCTCTGTGTGTTTTTATTGAGACACCATCTCCTTGCGTTGATGACTTCCACCATCCGTCCTTCAAGATCTTCTCCCCTGGGATTCGCATATACCGGCGAGGGTTCGATCGTCCACCACACGCTTTGCTTCCAACAGAGGTACCACGGGTAGGTGGTGTGATGGGCAATTGAGCAACAGAGGCTTTATGAGACGCATGTTGCCCCATTTTACCCGGTGGTTATGGAAGCAGAGGTGGAATGGGCAATCAACAACTGAAGGACAACAAAGCTCCTGGTCAGGATGGAATACCCATAAAACTGATAAAAGCGGGAGATGACGCAATGATAAAGACAATAAAAAAAATATGCAATAACATATGGAAAACCAGAGAGTGACCAGAGGAATGGAAGAGATCAATATTTATCCCTTTATTTAAGAAAGGAGATGCAAGACAGTGTGAAAATTACAGGACAATAGCATTGGTATTACACACAAGTAAAATGCTACTCAAAATAATTCATAAAAGAATGGAGAACACAATTGAGAGAGAGCTTCCGGACAATCAGGCAGGATTTAGGAAATCCCGGGGAATGCTAGATCATATTGCCAACATGAGGCGGATAATGGAAAGGCAAAGGGAATATGGACAAAAAATACACACATGTTTCATCAATTATAGCAAAGCATTTGACTGCATAAACCATGAACTGATGTGGAAAACTCTAATAGAAATGGGAATACCAAAACACTTGATACAACTACTAAAGGGATTGTACAAAGACCAGTAGGCGGTGATAAGAACAGAATTTGGAGACACAGACAAATTTAAAATCAAGAAAGGGATGAGGCAAGGGTGCATCCTGTCCCCATTTCAGGGAAAATGTGACTCGGAAATAAAGAGAAGGGTGGCGATAGGGAAAACTGCAATGAACGGACTAGAAAAGATATGGAAAGACAAACATGTGAGCATAGACACAAAAAAAGATTAGTGAAAAGCAATGATCTTCCCTACAGTACTCTATGGCTGTGAGACATGGACAATGACAAAGAACATGGAGAGAAGAAAATCAACACATGCTAAAGTGGATATGGAGAAAGATGCAGAGAATATCATGGACGGAGAAGAAGACAAACGAAGAGGTGCGCAGGAAGATTGGAGTTGGGAATGATGAGACGTTACAACAAACAGCGTTGAGAAGGAAGTTGGGGTTTTTCAGACATGTTATGCGATCAAATGGAATGGATAAGGAAATTATGCTGGCACGTGGAAGAGGAAGGAAGAAAAGAGGGCGCCCAAGAAAAAAATGGATGGATGTGATACATAAAAAGACTGAAATGAGCTTGGAGGAATTAAGGGACGCAACTTCGGAAAGAAAAGAATGGATCGGATTGGTCATGGCGGTCGCTAGATTTCCAAGAAATGACAGCACAAGGTGACAAGGTGAATGGACTTGTTGCTTCATGGAAGAGTTTGAATGTGAGGTAGCTGAGCCTATGATGTAAGATTTAAGATTAATTTTACATACTGTCAATTTAAACAAGCTAAAATTTGCCATTATAGTCATTGATTTTCCCTATAACATGAACTGTGAGAAGAATCTTGTTTCTTTATAGGTGGAGAATTTAGAGGAGAAGTTGTCTGCATCAGAGAAGAACTTTGAAGAATTTGAACTGTTGCGAGTGAAATTGGAAGTGCAGTCAACCCGTCGGGTGAGTTGCTTGTCTTTGCTTCCTGCATGAGAGTCTACTTTGAGTCAACCATCTTGGCCTGTCATCTCTGAATTTGAGACCTCTCCTTCTGGAACGATCACCCGCTGCAGCTGCATTCATTACTCATGATAATGTTCAACCCAACTGGGTTTTATATAAATCACTCAAGTCTTATTGCTTTAGTTATGGCTGGCCTGGGAGTATTTCTCTCTGACCGGTTTTTATGAGGCACTATATAATCTCTAAGAATGAAGGAATGAAATGAATTTTATATGAATGTTTAGCGTGGCACTGAAACTGCGCTGGTGAAGAAATTGATCTCACTGTAGCAGCTTTTGTGTGCCAATGATAGTTAGATTAGAGTAAATCTTCATGACAGTTTTGCAGCTAACAAACTCAAGCTATTGTCTGTCTGTCTGTCTGTCTGTCTGTCTGTCTAACTCTGACTGTATCTCTCGTTTCATTTTCCAGCTTCTCTGTCTCTCTCTGTCACTGCTAGAGACGGTGTGATGCTACTTCTATATTAGTACGATAATGTAACTCCTTGCTGTTGGAAGAGAATAGTGATTTCTTAATAAATGATGTTCGTTTGCTATTCAGAAAGAAGCCTTTGTTGCTGAAGAGAAGGCTCTCGTTGAAGAGATGGAGTCAAAGGAGGAATCAGTTCGTCTGTTGAAACGCAGCAACAGAGAACTTGAAATGGATCGAGACACACTGAATAGAAAGATTCAGAACTGGTGAGAGGTCATTTAGTGCACTTAAACTATTTCTTTATTTAAATGTAGGTTGTTTAAATTGGTCTGTGCTTCTGTTTTATTTTATGTCTTTTATCTTGAAAGGTATTACTTACAGACATTTGCATTACAACAAATGTTTAAATCACCTCTGATGATTAACTTGTTTCTTTGTCTAGTTTTTATTTGGCATTCTTCATCTTTGCATCTTTTGAATTGTTTTCACATTCTTTTTTGCATTCTTCTTTGCAGTCTGCTTAAAATTCTTCTTCTGTTCACATTCTTTGCATTCTTTGTTGTATTCTTTCTTCACATACTTCCTTCTCACATTTTGTGCATTTTTTTGTCGTATTCCATTTCTCATTCTCTGGTTTCCTGTTTAACATTTGGACTAATTCTGTTCAGTGATGATAAGAAAATCTCAGATGAGAAGAATATGGAAAGGATGCAAAGGGAGCTGGAAAGCACGGCTGAAATGATCGAAACTATTGCCAAAGAGCTGGAGACTGTTTCCGAAGATCATCGTACGGCAACAGAAAAACTGGAAAAGGAAAACAAACGTTGTCAGATGGAAGAAGATGCACAGAAGGTTTGAAGCATTTAGTTCAATCAAACAGTCAGTCTAAATTTACATAGCGTCCATTCAAAGGTATCTGCTTGGTATAAGGGAGCGGATAGTATGGCGAAGGAAGGACTCGAGGGAGAGAACGACGGGAGACATTGTAGCTGTATGGGACAAAGGGAACAATCTGATGACCATGGATAGAATGTTCAATATGATTCTGTTTTGTAAGAAGAAGTTATTTTGAAGTTATGTACTGCTTGAAATGGAAAGTCTTGCTACTGGGCAGCTTACCTCCTGGAAACCGAACTGATCTTCAACGGACTACCCTTTGGACAACCCTTTCGATTTGACACAGCGCTTTAACATAAGCTGGTGCCCTGCGCTAGGCTTTCAAGTGGCACTGTAGAAATTTGGAGATTACGATTATGATTAAGAATGATTTAATGCTACAAAATAAAATGACTATTGTTGAGAGAGATTAATTTATAATATAATATCTATAATATCTTTGTTATTATTATTATTATTATTATTATTATGTAACAATTTTAACTTTCTCGGGTATTCAGTAGATATTATTATTATTAGTCGTAGTAGTATATTATTATTATTATTATTATTATTATTATTATTATTATTATCTTTGTTTAATTTCACACTTACGAACTGCATTATGATTACAAGAACAGTATGAATGGATGATGACAAGTTATAATTAAAGGATTCGAATTTAACTGGACATCGACAGCCATGCAAGGCGCCCATCGTGTTATAGATCTGATTTAACCATTGCCTAACCTAGCAAAAAGACTAGTCAACCTTAGGGGTAGTGGGAACGTGCTTTCTCTGCTTGGCACGCCAATATGTTGTCGATTACTGATTGGTTCCCAGTGATTGGAGCATTGTTAGCTTTCAGATGCATTTGTGTTCTGTGCATGCAACTGATTGTTTTTATGCTGTCTTATGATCTCATCTTTTATTCTTTATCTTCTCTTTCAATAAACAGTGGAGTAATAAAATTCAGTTCATAACTTCCTGTGATCAATTCATCTATTTATTTAATCTCATTCAACGATAGTATTATACATACAACAGTCAGAATAAGCGTAAACGGAGAAAAGATACTGCAAGTAGAGAGATTCTGCTATCTAGGAAGTTTCATCACACAAGATGCAAAGGGCCATGTGGAAATAAAGAAGAGAATAGCAATGGGAAAGGAAGCATTCTACAAGAGGAAAGAACTATTGAGGGGAAAACTAAGTAGAAGCCTACAAAAGCGAATGGTCAAAACTCTGGTGTGGAGTGTGGTTCTGTATGGAGCAGAAACATGGACATTAAGAAAAGAAGACCAGAAAAGATTAGAGGCATTTGAAATGTGGATATGGCAAAGAATGGAAAGAATCAGCTAGACAGAGCACAAGACCAATGAAGAAATATTGAGGAGGGTAAAAGAAAAGAGATCAATGATAAAGACAATTCGAGAACGACAGAGAAGATGGATGGGACACATAATGAGAGGAGATTCACTACTTAAAAACATCATAGAGGGGAGAATGGAAGGGAAAAAACAAGAGGAAGACCAAGAACAATGCTTTTAGACTGGATGATGGAGAAAGGTGGATATGGAAAAATGAAAGAAGAGGCTCAACACAGGGAGGAGTGGTGTCATTCGGCATGTGAACCTGCCTGAAGATAGAGAGAACCAAAGAAGAAGATTCAACGATAATTCCAATCATGTTTTGACATTACTATGATTGTAGAGGATTTTCTTGAAAGGACATTATTTGTGTTCTAAAATTTACTAAAATTTACTAATCATGCAGCACTGGTCATTCATAAGTAAATTATGCATGGGTTATGTTTTCTTATTATTTTCAAAATGTTCCCTTGATTTCAGTCGACGATTGATATTCTGAAGAAGACAGTAAAAGAGGAGCTACATCGTAAGATGGTTCTCAGAGGTCGCATTGAGGCAGACCATGTGGAATTTGAGAAGACCCAGCAAGACTCAAAGGCTCGACTGGAACTGGTATGTATGTCTAGTTCAGTGAGTGTGGCTGAATTTCTTTGGTGTTGAACAGTATTGTCGACCTGAATTCGTTGTTTGGTTACACGGAATCCATGCGTGTGCGTGGGCCCACTACTGATGGCTCTTTTCAGCTTACTATGCATGCTTTTGCTAACTTATATATGTTATTAGTTCGTTATGATATTTAACAGCGAAATATATAGGCCAGTGCAGAGATCTGCACCTCTGAGTAGATATCTTGAAGTGGCGCTATATACATTTTCAAGTGAATGAATGAATGAGAAAGAATCAGCCAGGATACGCTTCCATGCGCTTCTCCTATCAGCCTCAAGAGCAGGACAATAAGGATTACAGCAACACAACAAAGCAACAATTTCGTGAATGTAGTCTGATCGAGCTCTATACTTTGAAGATGTAGATTTGGCATCACCTGCTACCAATGAACTCACCATTCATTGAATAGTATACCGTTGCTGCATCCATTAACCAATAGGCTGCCTCACACACCAGTTTCTATCTTGCTACTTGGTGTAGATTTATTTGACCATGTGTAACATATTTCTTTCTGTGGATCTGTTTTAGTCTGAGCGTAAGGTACAGGAGGTGAAGAAAGCTGTTTTTGAAATCACAACAAAAGTTGACAACCTGATTGAGCAGCATGAAGATACTAAGCAGGTTTGTTCACACATTGAATTAGCCTTCATTGATATTCATTGGAAATGAATGATTTTTCATATGATTTGCTTTATTGCTTTGATTGCCACATTGTCTTCAAATATCACTTTCAAGTGATAGTGTGTCAGATGCCTGATGTGTATACAGTAGGCCTGTACTGAATATTCGCTTCGTATTTGCTTCGGAGCTGAATGTTGGTCCAAATATCTATTCAGCCGAATAGTAGCGGTTGAACCAAATATGAATAATGGTTACATGACATTTGTTTCTGCACAAGCAGTGGTTGCTATATCGAGTAGACTGAAGTAACTCTACTGTCTGGACCACATTCACAGTGTCAGTCGTCTCATTTCTAAATTTAGTTAGAAGTTCCATTCCTAGTTTACACAGGCTGGTAGAAGGATGCAAAAATCACGCACAGTTAACTGTTTACTTTTAGTTTATGTATTAAATTTACTGACTTGAAACTTTTGCTCACATTTGAAATGTTGAGATTTGCCAGTGGACCTATTTTGTACGCTATTCATGTTCGTATTCAACCAAATAGTGGGTCCAGTTACTCGTATTCGGCTGAATCCTGAAAATCACCTATTCGGTGCAGCCATAGTATACAGGCAGACATGTAGACAAATGGATTAATAGACAGATAAATTAATAGACAGATAGATTAATAGACAGATAGATTAATAGACAGATTAATAGACAGATAGATTAATAGACAGATAATAGATTAATAGACAGATAGATTAAAAGACAGATAGATTAATAGACAAATAGATTAATAGACAGATAGATTAATAGACAGATAGATTAATAGACAGATAGATTAATAGACAGATATTTAATAGACAGATAGATTAATAGACAGATAGATTAATAGACAGATAGATTAATAGACAGATAGATTAATAGACAGATAGATTAATAGACAGATAGATTAATAGACATACAGATAGACAGATAGATAGGCAGCTGTTTTCTTCATTACTACTTATTGTTTTCTTCTCTTGGCTTGTTGTAATTATTACGATAGCTGCTTCAGTTGTATGCAATCAGCATATGATCGTTACATGTTTGAGTTCTCCTATGTCTGACAAGTTTGTCTGTTATTAGATTACTGATCCAGAGACACAATAAACAGCCTTATGTACTAAGCACTAATTGTTAATTATATTCCTGTCAATTAAAAGTCCATGACATGAATTTTTTTTGAGGTGTGCAGTTTTCATGCAGCAATGACAGAGCAATTTGGTGCAATAAATATCAAAACTGCAAAAATTCTTTGTTTTCAGATTTCTTTACCAGTATTCAAGCTTTGTAGCTACAAAGTGCAGAAACACTTGGCCAATTAGAAAGTATTGTAAAGTTTGATTAAACTTCTAAATTTGATTTGACCAAGTCATTTAACTCCACCACTGCCAGTCCCAAGCATGGATAAAGGAAGAGAAAGCCCTCTTTCTTTATCTGCAAGGAAAAGAAAGCCATTCTTAGGAGTAGCTTAATATTGTACGTGTGATTTCTGATATTAAAATGTTTTAGGCGGCAGATATGTTGAAAAGGAAACTGGAGGAGAAAGAGCAACAGAAGCAACAGATGATTCTGCAGTCTGACACGTCTCTTCAACAGTTGGTTCCTCAACGAGATGAGAAGCGGGTCTGTCGTCTTCAGATCTTATGCCATTCAGATTGCAACCATGAGCAAATTTTGACTTCTCAGATACTTATCAACCCTACCAATTTAATTCAGACTCTTGAACAGCTTTCTTCTAAGGAATCAGTATTAAGGAGCTTTGGAGGTAAACTTTAATCAATTTTCATGTTGAGCTGCACAACACAAGGCATCTGTAGGTCAACGTTACATAACGATTGATGATTGCTGATTGAAAATCTCTACACATGGCTGTTTGTTCTGGCCATATCTTCCCAGGTCAATCAGTATTCCATGAAGTTATTATGTTCATGTTAAGCTGCACAGCCACAAGAGATCTCTAAATTTATCCAATGTGTTTCCTTCCGGTGCTGATTCCATTTTTATAAAAAGTGCATATTCATTTTTATGAAGCTCTTGTATTGGTCTCTCTTTTTAGAAAATTACACCCATAGGCGTTCATGAATATCGAAGAATTTAAAAATAATTAATTAAAAAAGATTAACCAACTTAAATGATCAATTGATATCTGTCGGTTGAATGATCAATACATCGTTTGTTTTGATTGGCTGTTGTTTCTCAGGAGGAGCTGAGGAAGTTTGAGGCTAAACATAATGAAATGGTGGCAAAGGCAGATGAGATGACAAAAGAAGTAGAAGGAATGGAGACTGCAAGTGTCATGATTAAGAGATCAAATGACACGGCCAAAGCCAGTGTCAACAGACTCCAGTAAGTGGCTTTTGCCTTTCCTTGCACAGACAACAACAAAAGTATTTATACTGTCGGGAAATATTGAGACGGAGCAGTGTTCCAAAGGCGAAAACTAGTATTTATTGATTATGTTTCAACTGTTCTGTTTAAAATTCATGCATTGTGCTTTGAAACATAATTTTGGCCAGCCTTGTGCTATTATTATACGTATTGCTTCAGTGTTTAGATAATTGTAATCATGGGAGCCATTGGTTAATCATTTGAGGGCCGTAGAGTTCGAGACCTGTATCTTCTCTAAGGTTGACTTCTTTCCTTCTTTAGCTAGGCTGCAGCTTTTGTTAGAAATGAGATGTATAGGGTAATGGGCGCCCTGCGTGGCTGCCGATGGTTAAATTCGACTCCTGTAATAACTCGTCATCATTCGTTCATACTGTACTTGTAATCATACTGTGGTTTGTCAGTGTGAAATTAAACAAAGATTATTATTATTATTATTATTAATTATTATTATTATTATTATTATTATTATGGTCTTCAATGTTAAGTAGTGGTGATGTTGTCCAGAGCTCGTTGGACTCCTGAGCAGCGAAAGTTCCCTTGAAAGCAACTGCATTGTAGCGTTGAATAATCATCGAGATGCACTGGTAGAGAAAAGTCGTCTCCTTCTGCTCCCCAGTGACGGCGCTCAGTCTGTATCCCAGTTCCGAAAGGAAGCTTTGGCCTTCGGAATTGATGGGGCCAAAGGTTTCGAATGCCACCGGTGTGAAGACGTACGTGGAGGCTAGCTCGGCGTATTTCTGAGTTTTGAGGTTCGCCGCCCTCTCGGCCGCAGCGCCCGCTCTTTGTGATGTTTCTGGCAGATACGATTAGCCATTGTATCTGAGACTGTCGCGTCTCATAGCAAGCACAACCCCGCCCGCCATGGTGTATGAGTGAGTCCGTCTGGTCTTTTACTATCAGATTGGGTCAAGTCCACCGGCTCTTTGACAGTGGTGATCCCTGCACGGATTAAACTTCTACAAATAAGGTTGTTCAGGGCCGCGTGTCTGGGCCAACGTCCCAGGCCACATGAGGGACCGTGATATCCGTTTCTCTCGACCAGGGCACCGCATGGGCAGGAATGAGGTAAACAGACAGGTAACCCAAGTCTGTAACCCACCGCCACCCTCAGGGACTCATCGTCAAGTCTCAGCCCGCAGTTTGTAATCGGAAGGGCTAAGAGCCAGTCGCCTGCGTGTGGTGCTACCACTGCTCTAAGACGTGCGTGATTCTGGGAATCAGGCATTTTCTGGAGGCGAGGTCTGCCACTCCGAGCTCGATCAAAGGGTCGTCCCATCTCGATTGTTTGTGAGCCCAAGCTTCTTCCGGCTCTGGTACTCCGCTGGTTTCCCTCCATTTTGCCTGAAGGATCTCCAGGGCAGGGTCCTTTTTAGGCTTTCCTCACAGAATCCTTGTCTGGAGTTTATCAGTGGCTGTGGCCGATGCCAAGAAGGCTGGAAGTGCTAGCGAAACTACTGATCGGATGGATGCCCAGTCCTCCTCTTTTGCAGGGCATAGTGGCCTGGAGCCATGCCTCGTCGGTGAGAACAAGATTGAGCACCTCAGCGAGGCCCACCCTCAAGGCCTTGTCATAGTCCTCCAGTTCTTTGTGGCCTTCGCATGGGCAGCTTCTGAGGGTATATAATAGTCGGGTGGCACTCAGCTAGTATCGGAGCAAGATGAGTGCGTCATGTGTGGCGATGGACGTTAGTTTTTCCATCATGTGCATTAGCTCCACTGTGCGTGCATTCAAAGTGTTCATCAAGGCCGCATCCGTTGACAGAGGTGTGCCTAGGAGTGTGGCCTCTGAAGGGTTAGTCCATCTGAACTGTCTTAATGGTTCGAAGTCTCTCTGGATATCAGCAGAAGTCGAAATGATTTCGCATTTTGTTCGATTTAGGAAAAGGCTGAGTTTTTCGCATTCGGTTTCGAGTCTGTTTATATCTTCTGCAATCTCTTCCACTCTGCCACCTAGTGTTAGGTCGTCCAGAAAACCTACTGTGAGCGGCGATTTCATTTGGATGAGGATGGGCTGTAGAGGTAGACAGAAGAGTAAGGGACCCAAAGGGTCGCCTTGTTGGGGCCCCACTTGGGACAAGACACAGTATCAACCGTATTTAAGATGCGAGTGTTCCAAGTAAGCTAGATTGCAGAAAGGTGCCAGTTCAGGAAGAATGTTATATAATGCTGTCAACATTTCAAGTCTGTATAGGCTGTTGAATGCGTTGGAGAAATCTATTCTGGCTATGATTGTTTCGTTGTCTAAACTGTTCAAAAATCGTCTTGTTGCATGTACTGCTGCCTCACATCCTTCTGGTACACCAACTCTGACTTGTCTGGGAGAGAGGTATTCAGCAACTTTAGGCGCCGCATAAGAGCACATTTGGCTGCCAGTCTGTGCCAGTAGTAACCAATGACAATGGGCCTCAGACCTCCAGTGCTTTTCCTAAGGGCAAAGAGAGTTCCACCGAAAAGGGTTGCTCGAATCCCAGAAGGGCATTCTCCTGCGAGAAGCAAGTTTACCAGAGCCGTAATGGCGGCTAGCAGAGTTGGGCCCGAGTCTGATTGGCTGACTAACTCTAGGATGTGCTGGGGGCGTAGGCCGTCTGGCCCACCGGCTGATCCCACCGGGAAGTTGCAAATGCATCTGATTACGTTCTCCTCGGTCTTCTGAAGCGGGGCGGCGTCTGGTGGCCCGGGCACTGGCTCCTGGCTCTGAGGTGGGGGCGGATGTGGTCTCGTTAATTGGGATTGGCTTGTCGTCCGAGCTCAGAATCCTAGCTGCTGCTTGGATATTCCCATCTTCCAATTTAGAGGCCATGGCTGAGGCCCTCGTTTGTTCCACTTGCTTTCCTTCTTTCTTTCTGTGTTCTGATCCCTCTTGTCCGATAAAGAGCCAGTCAATGTCTTTGGAGCTTCTGGCCAGGAAATCGCTAGATCTTTGTTTGATTTTTATGGTCATGTTATGGCGTCTGCCTCCTCTTGTAAGCTTGGCTAATGTCAGTGCACCAAAGGCGAAAAGCTGCCTCCATTGGGCCAAGGAGCATGGATCTCGGAGAATCCGTCCTATAATTGTGGTTAACAAGGCGCTCAAACCTGGTCTGGCTGCTTTGGGTATGTGTTTCATCAGACTGGCAGTCAAGCATGGATGAGGAATGGAATTGACTACATTTATCTCATTTGTACCCAGAGATGTTGCTGGCTGTTGTGTCCTTGTATCGGGAGGTTCTTCTGTCGGGACATGGGGACCTATTGGTGGTTTGTGAGAACCTGGGCACGGGTTGTCTCTGGGTCCATGTCTGTGCACAAGGCCATTCTTGTTGTGCAGTTTCCATTCGCTGTGGCATGCTCCGCAAATCCCCTTTTGTTTGGGCCTTGGTCCCTCTTGTGAGTCAACGATCTGGGGTTGTTTGTTGTATGAAGAAGCCATTCAACTGCGTGATATGGTCTTCCGACTCGGAGCGGGTCGTGACGGGTCTTTGTTGTTAAGATACATGGATAAGAGAAGGGGAAGCGAATGAAGATACATGAAGTGGGTTGAATGGAACCAGATGTATACAAATTCGGTTTCAAATGTTAAAAAATGAACGTCTGTACTGCGTTACCATAGCAATATGTATTATGAAGTCGTGGGATTTTATAACTGCTCAATGGTGAATATTATGGAGTTAAATTCTGGTTTCCATTTGCATAGGTTACACATTTTGATTTTAAAAAATCCTGAAAAATCTCTTTAGTAATATAAGACAATATGTAAAAATCTCTTATCCTGGCCTCAATTGAAACGGAATGATATAACAATCGTGCGCTGGCGAACTCTCACTACTTCAAAAAACTGTATAATTCTAGGATAGATAAATCCGTCGACTGCCTTCAAAGCCACTCAGTTAGTCAATTCAGTTATTATTATTATTCAATAATAATAATAATAATTATTATTATTATTATTATTATTATGGCAGCAGTCATTGGAAAGAATACAACTTCGTTTTTCACTTTTGTGCATACCAACAATCGCAGTTTTTCTCAAAGTGCAGTAAGTATAGATCTATATGTGGTCTAAGCTGTCAAACTCCGCCACTGTTCGTCGGTCTGGCAGTGCCAGTCCCAAGCCTGGAGAAAGGGGGTGGGAAATGCTAACTATCTTTGTTATGACATATTGTTGTCAAACAGAAACTAACGAACCAAACATTTATTTTCACTATGATCGTTCATCCAAACTTCTTTCGTGACAATTTATTTAGATCATTTTCATTATTTATTCAATATCCTGTCTCTGACTTAAGAATACTGGTTTTAAACTTTTAGCCAAACTCTGAAATTCACCATGATCTTTACATCTTATTTCATGTTTCATTATAATGAATTGTTTGTTTCTTCTGTTGAACCATTTCAGAGCTGAACTTGATGAGTTGACTGCACAGTTGGCTTCTGCTGAACGTCTGAAGAGCAGTTTGTTAAAGTCCCTGAGTGACATCTGTTGTAAGTGACAGACTCTGTTTTACTAGAGGTTTGGCCGATTGGTTAGAGCGGTCGGCCTGTAACACAGGAGAGTATAGGTTCGATACTCATCAGAGGAATTACTGTGTAGGGACCCTGAGCAGGTCGTTCGTACACAATTGCTCGCCAATATAAACTGATTATAAAAAGGGCAATATCAAACAGTTATATTGTATTATTGTATTGTATTACTGTACTGTATTAGTCAGTTGATAGCCTATGTACTTGTCTTATGACTAGCCAGAGCACGTTTTCTGTTGCATAAACATCATCTGACCAACAACAAACAAGAGATGTTACTTCAATTCACTCATTCTGAGAATATAGCACTCATTCAAGAAACCTACTCAGAGACAAACCCAACCCAGGCAGAACTAAAGAAAGAAGACTTGAGTTACTTCCATCCTCAGTCCTGGACAGTTCTGTGGCTTTTTAAGGATATTTAAAAGGGTCTATACAGCAGCATGCACACAATCTACAACCCTACACCATCAAAACACTTTTGCACACAGCATTCTCAGGCTGAGAAGGAAAAACTTGTACTGGAAGACGAGAACAAACACCAAAAACCAGTCTGGATTCAGTCTAACACACAATCATTATGTCGGATTTATGTTCATCAAGAATCGTGTAAACTCACTGCACAGTACACACGGTACACACTACATGCCGCGTACAGTAACATACTTGCCTACTTGTATACATGTATACATGTATACATATGCATCTTTAATGACCTGTGTTGATTATTGTTCTTTTCTTCAGCCAGAGATATGATGCAGGAGATGATGCATCGTGAGATAATGGTCAAGCGTCAGCAGATTCTTCATCAACTCAAGGTCTTTTTCTTCATCTGTTTTCTGCTGCTCAATACATCATTCCCTTATACTTAAAAAGATACTAGAAATATCTGTTGGTGTCATTTACGTAAGATATCGATCAACCTTTTGGTCAGAGGTAATTCCCATCGAGAGTAGGTGGATGTCTTTTCCATTTCCTCTATGTTCTTCTTACTCGCACCTGTACCATGCTTTCTCAATGGTGGGCTGCTCGATTTGGACTGGCCTCCCTCTGGTGCTCCATTCACTTCCTAGAACCCCTTCTTAGGTTCTCATCTCACGTCTTAAGATGGTTTTATTTGGCCGCACTCAGGTTGGAAATCGTTCAAGTCTTCTTTCTTTCGTCATGACTGGGCTGGGAATGCTCCTGAGTCAGAGGAGGGAGTGCTATATAACTTCTCAGAATGAATGAATTGAAGTATTATCTCTAGTTTTGCTTGATCCTATTCATTGACACTGAAAATTGCATTGTATGTTATGTAATCCTTTTTAATTCCTCTGTACAAATAAAGGTATAAACTAAAACCCAGCAAAACATATTGGGACAATTCCAAGGTCTTCTTCACAAGCCTGGCATCATCGGCGGCGATCCCAGGGATCCAGAGGGACAAGTCTACCCACCTTTTACAGAGAGGGGACACGTTGTACGTTTGTTCCCCCCAATTTTCTATCCCTCATTGGGTGGTAGGTGATCTCGTTTCACAGGTGGGGACCTGTGAAACGAGATCACCGCCTGTGCCTGGCATGTCACAAAATGGCACAAGGTTGGCCACATCACTATACTACAGCATTCAACAAGATACAATGAGTACATCGACTCCTTATTAATGTGGAAGACCTGGAAGTGTCCGATGGGACTAACCATCCTCCAGGGCTAACTGGAATTATATCTAGAACTTGTACTACCATCTGGCTTTTGGGAAGCATTCAGATTTCAGTTTTTATTCTATGCATTTGGTAAGTGGAGATGAAAGAGGCATGCAAGGCATCTGAATTAGTATTTTACGATGTTCTTTACTATTATAAGGCCCTGCTGTTATTTCCACACATATACTCGTTTTTATAGACGGATCTGAACGAAAGCAAGAACTTGAACAAGGCCTTGGCTTCCTGTTACCGCCATCTTCAGAATGATCTGATTCGCAAGAAGACTGAATTTCTTCGGAAGTTTGAGGAGCGGGTAAAAATAGAAAACGACATCAAAGATGTGAAGCAGGTAACGGGAATCTTCTATGCTCGTTCTGACTGTAAGAAACATGGATAACATCTATCATTGATACCTCACTAGGAGCAGAGAAATGGTTGGATGATAGCACGTAGGTGCGAAGATTGGAAGGATGCAGGTTCAATACTGGCTATCCCCATAAGGCTTAGCCTTCCTCTCCCTTGGGTTGACTGCAAAATGAGCGTAGGACAAATGGTGCCTTTTAGGCTGCCATACAGTTAAATTTATTTCCTGTAACACTTGGTATTATATAACATTATGTAGTCTTATTGTTTTCGTGTCATTTTGAATTAATAAATGAATGTATTTTATTATTATTGTTATTGTTATTATTCATCTAGATTTAAATGAAAAGTCATTTACAGTTTGCATTTGATTGTCAGATGAATGATGTATTCTACTGTAATTTTACAGAGAGATGTGAAATGGTTTGTTGAATCTTTTCCAGATGTTGGGTGTGCAGAGACGCATCCATGCAGCACTCCAGCGCTACTACAAGTATCGCCATCTGTTCAGCACTTCCGAGCTGCAACGCATGAAAACTGAGTCGAAGAACAACGGCATTCAGTTGGTTGAACTGCACGAAGAGCTCGACAGAACGGTGGCAACGATTACGGAATTTCTTCAGAGTCAGTTGCAAGGGTCACAGACTCAGTTAATCAGGAATAATGTGAACGAAGGAGTCAAGAAGATTGACTGCTTTCATGGACCGTTACTGCCTCAAATTGGTATAACAGTTCCCGGATAATGTAACATCTTTGTTTGGCTGAAATTCATTTTAGGTGTTCTTGTTGGTTCTATTCCTGTTCTAATAACTGATGTCACACAGTATTAAAACTATTTGTGTTGTTTATTATAAATTTCTACAATGCTTACAAATGTGAATGCATAGGAACCAGCGCATTCACAGGTGCTTGAGCAAATAAAAATCGAAGAGCAAGGGTCAAGATCCTAAAAGTTAGGCAGGCAAACTAGTTTAGAAACTAACATACAACATCCTTTGGCTGAAGAGGCAAATAGATTTGCTTTTTACATTCGTTTGACATAATAAACGACTGGTCTGTATCCTACAACTTTTTAACATCCACTTTAGTCATCCGATTGCATGACTCTATGGATCTTGACCATACCTATCATTTTTCTGTTGACTAAGTGCCTGTGAATAAGCTGGTTCCCGCAACTTTGCTTTTGCTGTAGAAATTTTGAGATTACGGTGATTTATTGTCTTCTTCCTGTATTTATGACCAGGTTAATTAATATTCGTGTTTTGTGGCTATTTCTTTACTTAAATTCATCAAAGTGTATTTACACATAAAATGACTATTGGACTTTCAGTGTGTGCACTGTGTAACCAATGCTTGCGATGGATCATTGATGAATGTAATCTATTTGATGGGTCAGTTTGGAATTAATGCATTTGTCAAGAGATTTCGATCTGTACTCCTATCTATTAAGAGCCTTCCAATGGAACTGAGAGCGTTATTTCTATGACTATTCTTAAATACCGTACGTTAAATAACTTTCAATACTAAATCAACAGAAGATTTAGTTATCTGAAGTCCGCTTCCAGAATTCTCTCTTATTGTTCTTGTATAACTTAATATATAACACTAGAGATATGAATTTATGAGACATATTATGTTCAGGATCCTATTTCTCTGTTCTAGTAATATTGTATTATTGGCTTAGACAATATTTCCTATTGTCATAGTTTACACTTAACCTTGGAATTTCTGTGATGCTCAGAACTGACTGTTTATACCAGACAAGAGCTCAGAGAGGAAGTTTGGTTTTGTTGTTTTTTACATGCTAATGATCAAACTGCATACCACAACAGTTTGTTAACGCTTCACTGGAATCAGGAAGCGGCGCATATAAAAATTTCGCTTCTATTTATCGGACTGAATGGTCAATGAGTTTGATCACTCTGAGATGCAGAAAGTACAGGTTTAAACTTCCACTGATGCGACAATTGTGTAGATTTGACACATAATTAATTTAGATGGAGTCTTTCATGCATGATATCTCAACACCATTGATGCTGTGGCTTTAGCTTTATACAGATCCCTCTATGCCATGGTCTTGTTTGCCCTCCCTTTATAACCGATTTGAAAGAAGATCAGAGTATTGCCTACAGCAGTGTATTTATAAACTACATGTACAGCCTAGAATATTATATGTAATGTATATATATATAGACTATGGCTGTTAACTTATTTGGATAAGTATTTGTTGTTATATGGATGGACGAGATACACGACAAAACCGTAATGAACCTGAAGGAATTAAGGGATGTGACTTAGGAAAAAAGAATTGGAGAAGGTTGATGATCTCTGCATCTGATCATCGGAGTAACAGGAAGAAGGAACAACATAGAATCACGACAAATCACACTGTGTCACCTTCAGGGGTGCAAAAAACCAAGATTTTAAAAAAATCAAAAGTTGGGTTTTTTTTGTTTTGTTTTTTAGTTTTTCCTTGGATTTTGTCACAACAGTTTTATTATTAAAATCATCAAAAACAGCATGAAAAAGAGATCCAACTTATTTACATGATTAATTTAGCTTTATTTCGGACTGAATAACACACAATTAGTAATATAATAGTAATTTTAGCAAATTGAATAAAAATATTTAAAAAACCAAAAAATTGCCATTTTTGTTTTTGTTTTTTTTTTAAATCAAAAAACCAAATAACCAAAAAACCAACATGTATGCAGCTCTGGTCACCTTGTGCTGTCAGTTCGGTGAACTCTAGCGACCGTCATTAACCGAACTGGCAGCACAAGGTGAGACGGTGTGATTTGTTGTTACTCTATGTTGTTCCTTCTGTCTGTTTTTCTGATGGGAATATCAATAAATCTGACCTTGGTGACCTCTGACCCATTAGACGTGACCCATACGGGCCTTACACAGGTCCCGTGTGGGAATACGAGTCCATAGCGGCTCCATGTTGGCCTGCCATAAGAGTATAAGTAGGTCTATAGGCCTATGTGTTTGGCTAATAACAATATGTTGGTGAGCAAATGACCAACGCAAGACTTGGTCGTTGTCTTAGTCATTTATCGACCTTTTATGAAAACAAAAGCGTTGCTTTAAGATCTTTTAACGTAATCAGATACAAGCGCATGTGATGACGTGACAAGTGGACACAAGCTATCCAAGGGCAATGGATTAAGTGACATGCACCAGGCCAGCTCAGAAGGGACGGGGGGGGGGGTAAATGCACATGACCCTGCGAATTTGATGGCCTGCAATCAAATATGAAAGATAATCAGTTAGACAATGATTTCTACCGAACGCATCTTTCATCCAAATGCAAAATATACTCATCCCTAATTAACTTTCTTATTTAAAGCCATAGGCCTATCAGGGACGTGGTCTCGAGACCGGAAAACTGGGGTCTTGGTCTTGGTCTCGGACCATCGGTATTGGTCTTGGTCTCGGATCATCGGTCTTGGTCTTAAAGGAACGGTCTTGGGATTGGTCTCCGTCTTAGGTTAGCGTTCTTGGTCATTTGCCGTATCACAACAATTTCTTTGATATTTATCGGTTATTTTCGATTATTAGAGACACCGGATGTTTAAGCCCTACGCGCTTGTTATCGATTAATGACGTGCTGATCATCACAAAAACACATGTTACTATGGGCAGAAAAATGCATTTGCAATGAAACCAGCCATTTCAAAATTTGCGTTCACAAATGTCAAAGTTTTGGAGCGATCTAATAATTATGTGGTCGGCCACGTGTAGTCACTGTTAACCCGCAATTCCGAGTACAAGTAGCTAGGCCTACAGCCCTACACCATTCAAACGGAAAGTTAATCTACTTGTTCAGATGTCTTATTTAGAACCTATCGTATACTGTAAGTAATTTTTAGTGTGATATTCTCCGGCCGAAGCCGAGGGCTGAACCCGAGACTGGCCGGTAAAACTGTTTTTTGACCATTATAAAGATTAGTATTCTTCAGCAATAAAATTAATATTTTAAGCGTGTTATTCCGGTTTAGCATCTTAGTAAATTGAATTGTTTATAAAAAAGAGCATCGGTCTTGGTCTTGGTCTCGAACCCTCGATCGGTCTTGGTCTTGGCCTCGGACCACCCGGTCTTGGTCAATTGGTCTCGGCCCACCCGGTCTTGGTCTTGGACCTCTCGGTCTTGGTCTCTGTCTCGAGGTTTTGTTCTCGTGCCCAACACTGAGGCCTATATATAACTCCATCTACCATGCACTCGTGAATAAACTGTACAATGCGCCAGGCTTTCGCATGGCGCTTTAGAACTTTGGTGCTTACGATTAAGATAATATAAGTTTTCAATAATCTTAAAAAAACTTTTTTTAAACCACTAAAACCATCTCTGGTTAAGGATATCGTCGTGCAATACGCCATCTCAACGGTGTGTCCGTTCTTCTGAGACCAACTTCTAGTTGGTCTCAGTGCACTAAGTGCAGTGCCGGTTCTAGACTTTTCCAAAAGAGGGGGAACTTGACAGATGTCTGGTTTCTTCAAAACCGAAAATTTGGACTAAAATTTGGAGGGCCATCGGGGGCGGCACCGACTCAGTTGAGGGGCACTGGTCCATTCAGGACCACAGTAGAGCCGCCGCTGTCTGAATGGCTCTTATACGGCTCTCGTACCGATGACAATTCCTAAATCCAAATCAACCTGCCTACCTACGCTATCAAACATTTCTTTGTTGAAACTGCCTGCCT
Source organism: Bimastos eiseni (assembly GCA_959347315.1). Classification (NCBI taxonomy): domain Eukaryota; kingdom Metazoa; phylum Annelida; class Clitellata; order Crassiclitellata; family Lumbricidae; genus Bimastos; species Bimastos eiseni. The sequence continues at coordinate 15,381,830 of OY365821.1, read as the reverse complement.
CGTTGCGCTGCAAACGTACGTGTCATGGCATTGAGATTGCTGTTGGATTGTTATGGCTCCAAACAAAATATGTCTGTCACCTATGTATAGGCCTACATGTGTAGGCCTAGCTGAACAATTGTGATGTTATTTCCATTGCCACTTTGTATATATATATATATATGAATATCGTATTCAAAATTCTATTAATTTAGATCACCAGAATATGGTTCCACGGCTATATATGAATGACACTCCAAAGTTAAGATTAAATGCCAACATCTGAGTAAAAGTATTTGCGTCGCAGAGTCAAATACTATAGAAGCGAATGTTAATAGTTATTGTTAGATTTGTATTTGTCCAATTGTTGGCTTCTGGAGCAGGTCCACTATTCTGCAAGGATGCGTGTGTGTGTGTGTGTGCGTGTGTGTGCATAGGTGTGTGTATATGTGTGTTTGTGACACTTTGTGTGTGCGTGTGTGTATAGAAGTATGTAGGCTTATACATGGGATGCTGTATACGGAGATATATAATTATATCCTAGCGTGTGATTAAATTGCATAATAGATATTACGTCAACAGTTATAAGCGCTCGTGAATAAGCTGGTTCTCTGCATTGGCTTTAGAGTAGTGCTGCAGAAATCTTGAGTTTGCTGTTAGGCCTATACAGATATTTTGACGTAGGGACTTGTAACTGTGAGAGATGCGAGCGAACACCGCTAGGCCCATTGGGTTATGATTTAGACGGACGAGAGGCAATCATTCCACGCGTTGACCTTCATCAGCGATCTGATCATAGCTGCTACGATTGCTACTGCTGCTACTGCTACTGCTACTGCTGTGACGGTTGTCATGGCTGTGTTCGCCGTGAGTCTTGATGACGTATATATGTGGAGCGGTCGGCTGGGTTTCTTCGGAGTAATCGACGTACGTCACACTGTTTCCCTCAGTGTCCTTTCCGCCTCCCACAACTGTTCCACCTTCTCCTGCTTCCTCTTCTGTCTCTGCTGCCTCTTGCGTGAGAACGGGATTCATCGTGTGTGCTTCATAATCCCACTTCTGTCTCGGTTGCCTGTAAGAACGTTTTCCTTTGACGTTAAGAAGATATTTATATTGTCTCTGTTCTACCAACAGCTGAGTAAATGATAAGAAGAGAGGACATTAGCTGCATTGAAAGAATTAAGAGAGCAGATATCATCGGACGCCGCAGTAGACGACGAAATAAGATGAAGAGATGGGAAGATAATATATGCTATGACTTGAAACTTCTGCGGTTGAAGAAAGCAGAAAGCCTTATATATATATTATATATACTGGTGAAAGAATCGAGTGGGGAAGAAGGATACGTGTGGCTAACCACACCCCTGTGAGAAACCACGCCTCTGTGAGAGATCAATTCCAGCCTGAAGGAGTGACATTGACAGAGCAAAGGGAAAGCTCAACAGGATGTGAATAATTATGTAGGCCAATTGGCCAAATATTGAAGACGGTAGAACACGTGATGCATTAGAATATGCCCAGTTTAAAGAACAGGTTTTCATGATCTGTTGCAGTTAGGCAGTATCACGATATTAAATGTCAGTCACTGCACATGACAGGCTAACAATGACTGAGAACAGTATCTAATTTACTTGACGTGTTTTGCATGTCAGACAAATTCCCGCCAGAGGAGAAATTTATGTTGAGATTTCTGCTCCATCTGCGCCCTCCTATCTAAGCAACTCAGCTATAATGAGCACGTTGACAGTAGACCTACACTGTCGAAAGGGAGGACGAGACGGCGAGGGAGATGATTGGTCACCCGCCCCAGGTTAAAAGAACGAAGTCGTTGGCACTGCAATGACTACACACTCAGAGCTGCTTCTCGACCAGGCTAGCCTATAGGGACTCTTCTTTCTCTTCCTCTTCTTTCTCTTCCTCTTCTTTCTCTCCTCTTCTTTCTCTTCCTCTTCTTTCTCTTCCTCTTCTTTCTCTCCTCTTCTTTCTCTTCCTCTTCTTTCTCTTCCTCTTCTTTCTCTTCCTCTTCTTTCTCTTCCTCTTCTTTCTCTTCCTCTTCTTTCTCTTCCTCTTCTTTCTCTTCCTCTTCTTTCTCTTCCTCTTCTTTCTCTTCCTCTTCTTTCTCTTCCTCTTCTTTCTCTTCCTCTTCTTTCTCTTCCTCTTCTTTCTCTTCCTCTTCTTTCTCTTCCTCTTCTTTCTCTTCCTCTTCTTTCTCTTCCTCTTCTTTCTCTTCCTACTCTTCTTCTTCTTTCTATTTCTTTTCCTATTATTCTACCTAATTTTTCTCTTCCTCTCTTCCTCCTCCTCTTCACCTTCATCATCATCATCATCATCCATCTTAGCGCTGGCTGCAGGGTACCTGTTCGCGTGAATAAGCCGGTGGTACCGTTTGATTGGCGCTAGATGAGTAGGCTGATCGACCTACCTTGTGCAGGCGACGATGGCGCCGATGATAAGACCAAGGACAATGATGGAGATGACGATGATTGCACCGATGTCCAATCGGCGATCGAGGACAGACAATGTCGTCTGCTGCGTAAAGCGAACACAATATCTTCTGTAGAACCAAGATGACTATTACGTCGTCTTATTTCAATTAGTGTTGCTGTTTTATTTCCTATGAGGATTTTTGCTGTTAATATGAGTCGGCATATGTCACGATGACATGACTTATGAGAACCGTAACGTATCAGGACCGTGACGTAAAAGAACCTTGACGTATCATGCAGGACCCTGAAGTACCAGGACCGTGACGTATCAGGACCGTGGAATATGCATCACAGGCTCTAATGAATGAACGGCACTAATGACGTTATGAATGATCTAAACGGAGTAGGCGTATTTTATAGTAATATTATTTAGTACATGAAATATTAATCGAGTATTGGTTGGTCAATGTTGATGAAATTACCTTAAAGGTTCTTCCTTTCTCGTTCATCCTTCTCTCTTGTCAGTAGTTAGCTAACAGCGGAAACTGGCGCAGTCACGTGACTCTATAATGTGTCAGCTCCCTCTTCCTCCTCCCATTCTCTACCCTTCCTTCCTCTCTCCTTATTGGACGTAGCGGATTGTAACCTAATTTGTAGGTGCATGCTATGGTGCATGCTATTGGTCTCGTGTACGTGCATGTGTGTGTGTATGTGTGTATGTATGTGTGTGTATGTGTGTATGTATGTGTACGTGTATGTGTGTGTGTATGTGTGCATGTGTGCACTATTTCTCCGGTACAGCCCACAATCCAGCTCAAAGGTCAATGCGGCTACCCAATCGTCTCTCAACCTCACACATCCTCCGTTCAGATTTATCTGTGTAAAATGGAACAAATCCGGTGTTGCCTTAACTTTTTTGTTAATTCCTTCGTTACATTCAGTTTATTTTATTGTAACTGTTTAATATTATGAATAACACTGGGTTGAAAAGTAATGTCTGAGAAAAATTGGTGGATCGAAATGGGTCCGGGCTTGATACTCGATCTAATCCGACCCGCCAGGATCTTGACCGGACCCGACCGGACCCGACCTGGCTCGCGGGTCAAACAGAACGTTGGACAACTCTCTCTTCTCCGCTTGCTCTCTCTCCTCTGCTTTCCACTGTGTTCCGAACTCTTAAAATTGTTCCATTTAGAGTCTGCTCCTTCTCCATCACGTGATCACCATTATAAATTATTCTTGCTGAACTGTAACAATTTATTATTCTAGCGCTATGTATGTGCAGATACAAAATGGCCCGACGAGAGGGAAGAGGTAAGCACCCTGGAGCTCGGCGATTCTTATGGGCCAGGGCCGGGTCCGTAATCAACTTTTGAAGGTTATTATTATCACATTTAAATAAAGTTTAGAATGTATGCCTTGTTAAATATAATATTAACAACACTGAGCTGTAATAACAGCTTAGACGTGAAGCAGATGAATATTATCTAACTTATCGTTTTTTGCAATAGAACACACTCACTTCCGTATATCTGCTCTGCCTCGGGAGCCGTAATTCCCCTGTCTATCGGCCCTCAATCCTGTCTGAGAGCCTGGATGCAGACAAGCCTAACTGAAGATGCAATATGATCCCTCGTGAAAATTTGCACAGATGTCTAAATGCAGTTTTGACATAATATAGACTGACTGCGAACTTACTTTCTCCGATTGCCTCTCGGCCACTGTCAGAGAGCCGAGCTCTTGTGCATCTCCAAAGGACGAAAACGATGGAGGTAACTGCGATTTGAAGTCGCGCTCGTTCGCACGTTTATCGATGGTTTCGGCTGGAATCGGATCTCCGCCTCTCGTCAGAGTCGTCACCCGAAAGAAAAGAACGGTTCTCACTTTTCTGTCGATAGATAATCAGAATAAAGAGCTCAACTTTCCTGATCGGTGTAAAGCCTACGATCCCGTTGACCTCTTGCACTAATCTCTTGTTTGTGGACATTAATTTATCGATCTAACAGCGCAACATTTCGCCAACGTCTTACTTCAAGGCGTCGGATATATTATTGGCACAAGACAGTTTTTATGCAAGACGAAGTTGTTCCACGATTCGAATAAAAACGAAACAATGGCGGCTTGGTCAAGTCAGCTCTAAATAGACAATACAAATGAGGACGTAGCAAGCAGGACTAAAACTGAGAGGAGCATTGGATTAGCATAACAAAAGATAGAGAACAATGGAAGTCGTTTGTTCGTTCCCATTGCATGACTAGCGTCATCATAGTCGTCGTCATCATCATCATTATCATCATCATCATTGTCGTCGTCATCATCATCATCATAGTCGTAATAGTCGTAATCATCATCATCATCATCAATCATCAGCATCTTCATCATCATCTTCTTCCTATTCTTGACGATGACGACAATGATGATGATGATAATAACGATGATGACGACGACTATGATGATGATGACGATGATGATGATGCTGAAAAAGAAGAAGAAGAGGAAAAAGAAGAATAGGAAGAAGATGATGATGATAATGATGATGATTGATGATGATGATGACGACTATTACGACTATGACGATGATGATGATGACGACGACGACTGTGATGATGACGATGATGATGATGACGACCATGATGATGAGGACGATGATGATGAAGAAGAAGAAGAAGAAGAAGATGATGATGATGATGACGACGACGACAATGACGACTATTATTATTATGATGATGATGATGATGATGATGATGAGGACGATGATGATGAAGAAGAAGAAGAAGAAGATGATGATGATGATGATGATGATGAGGAGGAGGAGGAGGAGGATGAGGATGAGGAGGATGATGATGATGATGATGATGATGATGATGATGATGATGATGATGATGATGATGATGATGATGATGATGATGATGATGATGATGATGATAATGATGATGAACTGACTTAGCTTCTATTCAGCGATGTTGTGTATTAACTAAAATGATTTGCGTGTCCCTCCTCTATCCATCCATTGGACTGGCCTCACCCAGAAACGGCAGTGGGGTTATTTAGAATGCATCAAGACATAATTTTTAGTGCGCTATGTGTCATCCGAAACTATTGATTGCTGAACAGTTGGCAATCGAATATGAAATGGATGTCTTACGCTGTCTGTGGATCGATGTAACCGACTTCATAGTACACAAAAACTTGACTTGCTGACTGTTGATTACTCTGGCTGCTGTCTGCGTCTAATGCAATTGTCATGTTGGTGATCAATCTCAGCAGAGACCAGATATCATCGTCTGAAAGCATTTCTTTGAATTCCCAGGCGCTCTTCTTCTCTGAAATAAGAACCAGCGCCAGATATGACACGATGCCCGTGCAAATGAATATATATATATATTATATATATATATATATATATATATATATATATATATATATATATTAGATCTAGTTATGATTATAAATTTTTTTTATAATGACATAGAAAGCGGCTGATATGGCGCCTAGATATGATTAAATGGTGCAAATAAGTGACCAAATCTGCAGAGATCCAATGCCTCCGATCAATCAATCAAAAACATTTATATAGCGCCCCTTCAAGATATCTACTCAGAGGCGCTAACTGAATGGGCTCCACGCCATTTAAGGTCCCCGTGTAGGCGAGCACAGACCGTGTCAGACCAATAATATTTGCGTCTCTTAAACAATCTATAGCAAATCCACACGCTGTCTAAGACAGAGGGCCTTCCAGTGACATAAGGCGTTAATAGTTGAAGGTACATGTGGGTCTAAGGGAGGGAGAATGAAAGATGAAGGTAGAGTATACTTTACAAGTAATGAATGCAAACATCTAATGTGCCTATATTATACGCTTTTGCAAAGGAAGAGGAGGGTGTGCGTCTGTGACATGATTGTGTGTCCACTGTCCGCGATTTTGTACATGTAGACCTACGTTCGTTATTACATTGGCACTGAATGACACGTGACATGGTCAGCCTCACTTTTGATGCTGTCCTGCTGCTGAGGTCGTGTGGGTAGAACGATGTTGATGAGGCAGTTGGATTCCGGTGTCCAATCACCCATGCACTCACAGGTGTATGAATTGATGCCATCCGTACAGGTGCCTCCGTTCACGCATGGTTGGCTCTGGCATTCGTCGATGTCGACATCGCACAGTTGTCCAGTCCATCCCCTTTGGCACGAGCACACGAAGCCACCGTCTGTGTTCAGACATCCGATGGAGTGGCTGCAACAGACAGACAACGTCGCTCTCAGTTCTATGTCTTATAGTGGAAGACCTACAGTCGATCAAATGACTGTACTGCTACAAGGAATATGAAGAGGGAATGGGAGTAGAAGGGGAGAGGAAGGAAGAGGAGAGGGAAAGAGGATGAAAGATGAAGGCAGGGTCATGAGGGTCATTTCAACTGTCTTAGGATGGGAAAACATCTGGAAAACACATAATTTGACTTTGGAAGTGTAGAGGAGGAAGAAAATAACTTTTGCGTCTTTATATTTTTTCAGTTAACAGATCTATTGTTATGAAATATCTTTAACCCGTTGCAAATAGGTGATAATCTGGCGTACACTGAGCAGGTACACATGCTCGTCTATCGGAACGCCTAAACGGTTGCAATGCTAGATGAGTTGCTATCTTATGGAGCAGAACGTTGAGAGCTGAAATTTCGGAGAACGTTCCTAGCCGATTGATAGCGTGGAATGAATAGACCGCGGCGCAACTTAGAGACGATAAAAGTTAAGTGCTTCTGGTTTGTTACCGATAGTAGATGCTTAGGCCAATGTGTGACACCAACTCTCTGCGCATGTCATTTGGCCATGTCGGTTGATTGATTGGTTGCTACGTCGTTTTCAGATGTTTTCATCTATATGCGGAATGTGCTCAGTAACTTCTAACATGTTGGAATTTTATAGTGCGCGGTTTCCGTACCGGATCTAATTCGTCGACATTACCAAGGATTGTATACGCTTGAATGGTATTTTATTCACAATTTAGTTGCCCAGGCCTTGAAACTGCATCAGACCCATATTTCTTCTGAAGTATAAGGTATACACTATACAGCTAGTCGAGTCTTTGAATCCACAGAGGCCTTCATGCAACAAATTAAACGCAATACAAGAATAAGTTGGTCAGAATTGGTCTTCTTACCTACAGATATTGTTGTTACATTCGTCGACATCTTGTTGACATCGTGATCCTTGCCATCCCACAGAGCAGTTGCAGACAACAATATCGCCGCTCGAATCTTGGCACGTTCCACCGTTTCGACAAGTATTGCTCTGGCACCCCGTTTCAAGCTGATCACATATTGCGCCTGTAAACATACCGATCACCTCTGAGAGTATTTTCATCTTGTGGCTAGACTTGCAAATTATTTGCCTCTCTCTGTATTTTGAAACGACAATTTCTTGTGACTATATCTAATGAGAAAAGCCCACAAAGGCACGCGTATCCAGCCCGATACTAACATCTGGATTGATTGATTGATTGATTTATTGATTAGCCAAAGACAATGCCACGACTCAACGCCTACATGTAGGCCTATGCATTTGTTCCACAGCGGTCTGCCTGCAAATGACGATTCGATTTTACCAACACAACAGGCGTTTAAACTTCAAAGTGATCCAGAAGGCATTTTGTCCGAGTTAAGGCCATTGCGTGAGAATTGACCTGGAATTATATGCTTTAATATCCCGCCAGAATTTCCAAGATCTTTTAGATAAGAACTTTAAAGGCAGTCGCTACTAAGCCACAGGTTTTTCCTATGCATTGACATTGTTTGTAAGATGCGAAACGTTGAACGGAAATACACGTACATGTACGATGGGCGTACGTACCTGTATAACCAAGCGTACACACACAGATGTATTGGTTGATGCGATCGTCGCAAGTTCCGTTGTGACAGTCAATTCCTGCGCAGTCGTCTATGTTCGTTTCGCAGGTATCTCCTAAAGTTCAGACGCAGACAGTACCTCCAACCACATAATGAGGTGCCAAAGAAGCATGAGGTGCCAAGGGAACAATAGGTAGCAAGAGAGTACGAGGTGTCAAGTGAGCAGGGTGTGCCAAGGAAACGTGAGGTGCCAAGGGAACATGGGGTGCTACGGGAACATGAGGCGCCAAGAAAGCATGAGCTGCCAGGGAACATGAGGCGTCAAGAGAGTATGAGTTAGGCTTACCAGGTAAGTATTATCTGGCAAGGAAGCATGCAGTGCCAAGTGCAGATGCAGTCCCCCGGACAAAACCCCCAAAGTAGGGAAAAAAACCTCAGAATAATTTTTTACTTTAAAAAAAACTTTTATTACTTAGAAAAGTCCGTAAACTTTAAAGTCTGAATTAAACCAATAGTTAAATAGCAAGCAGTTAATTAGTTCCTTGGTCTTTTGATGACAGTGTGTGATATATACGCTGAATGCATCGCGGTGCGTGATTCCCTTTGCACTTAGCAGGTATTATTTTGGTAATGCAGATTTAGATGAAAACATTTAGGCCTAGGTAGTTGACATGATTTCATCCTTGTTAGTTTCTGGAGACAGAGGTGATACAGAACAGATGCGTTATCTGTGACACGGGTTCTTCAGTCGGGTCGTGGACGAAACCCCTCTGACAAAACCTCCTCTGACAAAAACCCTCTGACAAAAACTCCTCTGACAAAACACCCCTTAAGTAGGACAAAACTTCCCTAAGAATAAATCTTTGTTCCTTTTTTACTTTTATTATTTAGAAACATGTGTATACTTTAAAGTCTGAAGTAAAGCATGTGTCATATGTGTCATTTCAAAGTCTGATGCGGTCACTCAGGTATCGTCGTCCAATAGTTAAATAGCAAACAGTTAATTAGTTCCTTAGTCTTTTTGTTGTTAATTTATGATAGGTCTATGTACACTGAATGCACCACTGTGCGTAATTCATAAGCTATGTGACACGGCTTCTTCATACGTGTCAGGTGAGTCTATGCGGAGCGTATGTGTGTTATCGGTGACACGATTTCTTTGGCCTATATAGGTTACATGAGGGGCGTTAATCCTCCTCTAACTGATGGAGGCAAACACCCTGGTTCCAAATGTCAGGTAGTCAAGATATCCCCTAAGACTCAAAAAATCCCCCCGCCCCTATCTGGACACCTCTGAGTTAGACTAATAGTCGTACTAGTGTCACTTATAATGTTGCGCAGACTTTGTTAGTAGTGTCAGTTATTATGCTTCTAAAAGCAGAAGCTAGTTATGGCAAGAGGGGGGGCTTGTCCGGGGAGGTTAATGTCCTGCCTAAAACAGGGGGGTTATTTCAGAGGGGTTTATGTCAGAAGGTTTCGTCAGGGGGTTTCGTCAGAGGTTTTTTGTCTACTGTAACAGACATTTTAAAACTTATTCGTAAATTAATAAGTAGCGGATGAGAAATGGTAACTATTGAGTAAACTTGTAACTCTTACTCTCATTGACATCGTAGGATTGTAAGTAAGTCTACGACAGACCAAAGAGTATTTTGTGTGTAGATGTCATATATGACGAAGCAGGCTGATTATTTCAGTCAGGTCGTGACATTGTTATAATCTGGGCAGAGCCCGGCAGACCTGAAATAATTGAGTTGTGTCACCTGTATAGCCAGAACTACAGCTGCACGATCCATCAAGACATTGACCATTTAGACAAAGGTCACAATCGGTAGCAGTAACTGTCGTAGTCTGTTCCTCGCTACCAGCCGTCACTTGGTCATCGCTACCAGCCGTCACTTGGTCATCGCTACCAGCCGTCACTTGGTCATCGCTACCAGCCGTCACTTGGTCATCGCTACCAGCCGTCACTTGGTCGTCGCTATCAGCCGTCACTTGGTCATCGCTACCAGCTATGTCGCAATTGATACCTGTCCACCCTGATGAACAAGATATTATCACTGTTAATAGTTTTAGTTGTCGAGATGTAGTCGCCTGAAACAATTGAGTTGTTGTCTCACCTGTGTAGCCAGTACTACAGCTGCACGATTCATCAACACATTGACCATTCACACAAATGCCACAATCGGTTGCAGTTGTACCCTGTTCCTGGCTACCAGCTGCTGTCACTTGGCCAACGCTATCAGCTGTCACCCCTTGGCCATCGCAATTGATACCTGTCCAACCTTAAGAAGATAATTATTAGCAGTGTTAATGTTTTCTGTCGAGATGCAGCCTGTCTATTTTCGCCTTCAGCTTCTATTGTTAAGGTCAGGCCACAACCATTCTTTTATTTAGCTAGTTCTGATGATAAAGCGACTTTCTATTTCCGTTTAGATTTTAACTACAGTGAAAACTTGTACAAGAACTTATTTCAAATGCCAATTTATCCGTCGTAGAGGAGTCAGTCATGGTTTAACAAAATATCTTTTATATAAAAAAACTTCTATCCGCAAAGGTCTATATATGGACTTTTTGGCAAAGCTCAATAGGCAGACGATTGCACAAAAGGGATCATATTTACATTTACACGAGGTAGTATATAGTTTGTTAATAGATATTGACATGATTGAGCAAGGAAGAGCATACGGAGGAAAAAGAGGAAGAGAGAAACGGAGGAATGGGAAGAAGTGGAAGGAGGAAAGGAAGGAATAGAGAATAGGGTAAATGGAGGAAAGGGAAGAAGAGAGCTTACAATTTACTCTCTACCTCCCTTTCCTCCATTTACTCTTTTCCTCCCTTTTCTCCGTTGATACGGTCTTGTCTCAAACTAGAACAGAAATATCTATTTCGGTTCCTGTTTTTCTACATTTTAGTTGGCTCCCAGCTTCTGTTCATGCTCCTCGGTCACGTGTTTGAATGCGTTCTCAACCTACAACTGATCTTTCTCGATTTCAAAATCCGCTATCGACAGCCGTTATGTTTCAACTGACAACCCACTTGATGTCTGATCACAGCTTAACCTTGGTGCGCCGTCGGATGATTCATTATATTCACCAGCGCTGTATAAGTTACTAACGAATAACAGCTGGTTACTGTTGAAATCGCAATGCACAAGAGCACGATGAGTCTGCTTTATTCTATGACAATATAATAAATGATCGTCTAATCTGAGATGCCAACCTGGGTTGCAGATCTTGGCACCGTCACTGCCACAAGTGTATTTCGTTCCACCTGGCGGACACAAGACGTTGCACCCGACACCGTACCAATTGACCCCACAATAGACGCGCACTTTCATTATCATCCTGTGGCATAAAAGACAATCATCTCATACTCGCGTCATCTAAAGCTCTCTGCTCTCGGCACTCTTGCATAAACAGACGATCACGTGACAGTGGTGCTACTCCAGTCGCTTATAATCATTGGCTAAAAGAGCTATGGCTGATAAAGGTAGTGATGATGGATGCTAGGGCGATGGTTGTTGTTGATTGTACTCTCTTGAATTTCGGTTGAAGGACAGGAGACGGTGAAACGACGGACGACTGACCACCACCGGCTTTAAAATTGTGACTCTTCATACGTGCCTCCAATAGTACGTCGTATTAACTGTTCGTTCGCCAGGAAAATCTATACTTATCCACAGCTATGCTGACTGATCGACTTGCCGATAAACTAACCGATTATTTGACCGACTAACTGAATGACTGAATGAATGGATGATAAGCGTGCTGGCTGGCTGGCTGGCTGGCTGGCTGGCTGACTGACTGACTGACTGACTGACTGACTGACTGACTGACTGACTGACTGACTGACTGACTGACTGACTGACTGACTGACTGACTGACTGACTGACTGACTGACTGACTGACTGACTGACTGACTGACCAAAACAAATAGTTACGGTCGAGATTTAGGATCCTAATGTCATGTCAAGTTAAGCGACATCAAGAGACCAGTTGAGTACTGACGTCGTCCGATTCTGGATGGTCACAGTTGTCCATTGAGCGCTGCTATCCGTTGACATGGCAGCAGCTATGCTCAGCGGATCTGACTTCATGAAGTCGACTTTGTCGGCTGAAATGTGCAAATCATCGTCCCAGACCTGAATCTTCACCAGAACTTGGCTCTGCCGAAAGAACACCACTCTTTCAAAAAGTAGTGCCAGATACTTAGTCCGTTTCCAGTGCGCAAATTGTGAAATATTATTCAAGACAAATATAAGTTTTGTTTATTGACAGAGTAGCATTATAGTGTAGCATTATAATGATTCAAAGTGTACAGAATACTCAAAAACGTAAGTTAAGTGAAAGTTTCACTGTCATCACGAGAAATATGCAGAGAAAGCCAACTGTCATTTAATTGTATTTTAAATACAGATACAAAATACTTTAAAAATATTTAAAGTAGCATGCTAACATCACTGCGTGCACGTATGACGTACCACTTATATATACAGGATGGTTCAATAAAAAATACCCCACCAGAAGAAATGCAATTTCTCAACAACTTTTATGGATTTACAGAGGAAATAATTTCGAACAATCTCTGAAAATTATATTGAAAACTTTTCATTGTTAGAAAGTTATTCCTCTGTAAATCTCAAGAAGTTTGGTATGCATATCTCTGTCGGTTGTTGAGAAATTGCATCTCTTCTTATGGGGCATTTTTTTTATTGAGCTACCCTGTATATAGGGTGACACAAAAGTTCGTTCACGGTTTTCAAACTTGAATATCTCTGTAAAAATTATTCGGATCTTTTAAATATTTTTTAAGCCCGTACAGGACACAAATATATTGTAAGTTAACAATTTTTAAGTCGAACGTACGTTAAATGACGAGGCAGTGTACACCGCGGCGCGGAGGTACATTTCCGGCTAGTGTCTGGAGATGACGTAACCATTATTGACGCCGCTTAATTGAGTAAAAAAATAGGAGCATTGGCACTGGACTGTGGACGATTGGTCTAATATTTTGTTCTCCGATGAGTCGCCGTTTGATGTATTTTATGTACTGATTGCACAAAACGATGCAGTTTGGGTTTCATAGGAAGATAACGACCCGTCTGCTCCACAGATGAAGTTTAGTTCGTCAGTGATGACGTGGGGTGGGATGAAGGCCAGAGGTCTAACAAGTCTTCACTTTGTGCCAAAAATTGTACCAGACTGAACTCGCAATACATTATCGAGCAATACGCGAAGCCAGCGTTTGAGAGACAAAGACAGTGTTATGCAACGGAAGTTATTTGTTGGGAGTATTGCCGCAGGATGGTGCACGCTGTCATACATCAGTTGTGACTAGGAAGTGGCTAGACTACAGACTCCCGTCACGAATAAAGCCAAAAGATTGGCCATCATATAGCTCTCCTGTGGCTCATATTGAAAACTTGTGGAGTATTTGCCTCTCAGTGCTAATAAAGATCCTGAGCCAATAAACGTTGATCAGCTCATTCGTCGCCTTTAACGAGCGTGGAGATCGATAGAAGTTGGGACACTTCAGTCGCTGATTCAGACTATGCCGTGTAGAGTCCGTGCAGAACGAATACACTGCGCAACAATAGCCTACGTCTGTAAGACCCAGGTAACAAGATTGTTTTATAGTTCACTTGGCCAAATATTTTGTTTTACAGTGTTTTTATAATGAAGAAGCTGTAACTAATGGCACTTATTCCCGGGAAACTGGTCCTCTTCAATGTTGTTAATGCATAATGGCAACCACGGACCGGATCAAAGAAAAATGTGTACGACAGTTTGCCAGTATCTTTCAATTGAATTGTACATGCACTGAGAAAATATCAGGAAAAGTATGAAGAGCTTCCTGAGAAAACGCATTATGGAAACGAAACTTTTGTGTCACCCTATAATGTTCTTTTTGAGTTTTAAAGTCTAGAATGAATCAACTTCACTTTATATTGATCCTAGACAATTATTCATTGCGGAATCTTTCATTGTAGAATGTATATTCTACCGGCCATGATGTGAAGTTGAAGTAGAATAGGTTGGGTGATTTTCCGAACAATACCGATCCGATTTCAGAGCCGAAGGTAATATCCGCCTGATCAGGTGTGTATGCCGTCGTAACAGATCCAAACTTGCAAGTCGTCATATCGATTAACCTGATTCGACAAAACGCGACTTAACAGACGATCTCAAACACTAGGCAATGGACTGATGATAAAATGGCGCTAAACCAACTGGTGAGGAGATATAAAGAAGAAGAAGAAGAAGAAGAAGAAGAAGAAGAAGAAGAATAGGAGGAGGAGGAGGAGCAATCAGAGAAGACTTGATTGACGATGGGTAATATAACCGGAAAGGCTGTGGTGCAAACGCAAGAGATGACGATTCATCGAAATTATTGCCATAGAAATAAAGCCATTGCCAAGAATATGAACATTAACGGAACAAATTCCCTACAGCGCAATAACAAACAACCATCATCGATCATCATCATCATCGTCGTCATCGTCACTGTCGCTGTCATCGTCATCGTCATCATCATCATCGATCATCATCATCATCATCATCATCGTCATCATCATCATCATCATCACCATCATCATCATCATCATCACCATCATCATCATCATCATCATCGTCACCATCATCATCATCATCATCCCCATCATCATCATCATCATCATCGTCGTCATCGTCACCGTCGCTGTCATAGTCATCGTCATCATCATCATCATCATCATCATCATCATCATCATCATCATCACCATCATCATCATCATCATCATCATCATCATCATCATCATCATCATCATCATCATCACCATCATCATCATCATCATCATCATCATCATCATCATCATCATCATCATCATCATCATCATCATCATCATCATCATCATCACCATCATCATCATCATCATCATCATCATCATCATCACCATCATCATCATCATCATCATCATCATCATCATCATCATCATCATCATCATCATCATCATCATCATCATCATCATCATCATCACCATCATCATCATCATCATCATCATCATCACCATCACCATCATCATCATCACCATCATCATCATCATCATCATCATCATCATCATCATCATCATCATCACCATCATCATCATCATCATCATCATCATCATCATCATCATCATCACCATCATCATCATCATCATCATCATCATCATCATCATCATCACCATCATCATCATCATCATCACCATCATCATCATCATCATCATCATCATCATCACCATCATCATCATCACCATCATCGTCACCATCATCATCATCATCATCATCATCACCATCATCATCATCACCATCATCGTCACCATCATCATCATCATCATCCCCATCATCATCACCCTCATCATCGTCGTCATCGTCACCGTCGCTGTCATAGTCATCATCATCATCATCATCATCGTCATCATCATCATCACCATCATCATCATCATCATCATCATCATCATCATCATCATCACCATCATCATCATCATCATCATCATCATCATCATCATCATCACCATCATCATCATCATCATCATCATCATCATCCCCATCATCATCACCCTCATCATCGTCGTCATCGCCACTGTCGCTGTCATAGTCATCATCATCATCATCATCATCGTCATCATCATCATCACCATCATCATCATCATCATCATCATCATCATCATCATCATCATCATCACCATCATCATCATCATCATCATCATCATCATCATCACCATCATCATCATCATCATCATCATCATCATCATCATCATCACCATCATCATCGCCCTCATCAATATCATGTGAGCGAAAGACTCTCCAACAATGTGTAGCGTTCTTGGACAATGGTGACTCACGCTGTGTTCGTTGTTTCATCAATGCAAACAATGAAGTATTGATCACACCCTCCGTTTGCCTCACACACAAATGCTACTTTGTCGCAACAAACGCCGCTGGCAGTTAGGCCACGTGGATTAGAGTAACTCACTAGCTGCATCTGGAAGTAACCGCCACAGCTCACCTACAGAATCACATGCCAACCATGTTAAGCATGGAATTTACAGTTCTGTAATCAAATAACAAACAAGCACCAAAGCAAACATGAAATACTTTGCTATGAGTTCACAGATATATGTTAGCTTGCGTTTGTCTTATCCCACACTTCAGGCTTTGCAGAAATGCATACCTTTACAAGGTCCGAAGGTCGCCAATAAGACTGTCAAAAAATGTTGACGACCCGGATACCCGTCGACCCGCGCGGATATGATATATATTGCGAGGAAATGTATAAAATTGCGCATTTATACGGAATGTCGGCAACCGACAATCGATTTCATTGCCTGGTTACTCAGCCAATATGACCAAGGGAATATTTCTGGCATACGTACGGGGAAAATTGCGCATTTCTAACCCAAACCATAACCGTAACTCTCGCCCTAATATTAAACCATAAACCACGTCCCGACGCCAGTCAAAACCATAGCCCTAGCCGTAACCCTAGTCCTGTTCCTAAGCCCAATCCTGAGTCTAATGTCATTTATCCTATTCAGAAATTTAAATCTTATCCTAACCCTAATCCCAGCACAAACGCGAGCCCTAATACCAACTTTGAACCTAATCCAAATCTTAATCCTAGCTTTGACATTAATTCTTACCCTAACCCTAACTCTAACTCCAATCCTGACCTTATCACTCCACCTCAGCCCTAACACTTATCCTACCCTAGCCCTGATCATAATCATAATCTTTACTTTAAACATAACCTTAATCCTATTGCTCCAACTTTAACCACAACCCTAGCCATAACCCGAACCTTAATCTTAATCCTTACTTTTACTCAACATCTAACCATAACTGTAACCATAACCCGAACCCTAACCTCAACCTTAGCCGTAAATCTGACCCTAGCCCTAAAACTAGTCCTATTCCTAATCCTAGTAGGCTATTAATCCTAATTTTAGCCTGATAATCTTAACCACAGCCCTAACCCAAGCTCCAACCTTAATCCTGATCCTAATCGAAATCTTAATTCTAACTTTAATCTTAACTTCAACCATTACTGTAACACTAATTTTAACCCTAATCCTGACTGTAAAACTAACTCTGATCCTAATCCCATTGCAAATCCTAACTCAAACTTTGGCCTATGAATTATAACCAAAACCCTGATCCAAGCCCTGACCCTAATCCTAACTTTAACCCTAGCCTTACTGTAAAACTGACTTTAACCCTGAATCCAAACATAATCCTGATCCCACTTTAATCTTTATCCCATTTAAATCCTAATTTCATTTTACATCTAATCCCAACTTTGGCCAACACATGTAATCACCGCCACCCTCACCATAGCCCTGGCCCTAACACTAACTCTAATCCTAATCCTAATCCAAATATTAACCTTAAAACTAATCGTTACTTAAACCCTAACTTTCCCTCTGATCCTAACTTTAACTTCAACCCTAACCATAACCTAATCCTAATCCTAACCCTAATCTCTATCCTAATTCTGATCCAGACAACAATGCTATCCTTAACCTTAAATCTTGTTCTAACTCTAATCCTCTCCGTATACCTTAGCCCAAACCCCAACATCAACCATAACCTTAGCCCTGACCCTAGCCTCAATCCTCGTCGATTACTGGGACCTCAGAGTCTTCGCCTAGCCAAGTCATCTGCGTTGTCGCCAATCATTGCATTTATTGTTCGGTTGTAAAAATAGCATTTACTTCTCAGAACACTAAATAAATTGAATGATGCTTCGCATAAAGTCTCTGTTCTCAGACTGACTGACAACCTATCATAAATACCCTCGCTACCATCTCACAGCAAAGTACTTATCCTTTTTTAAAATAACTGAGGTTGTTATCTTCAAGCAGTTTCTCAATTCCCATGGCACTTGGTTATAAAAGGTTTCGAGTCAGTTTGCATTCTCTAGACGATGCAATATGGCGCATAATAAGTACATTATTCTATGCAAACTGCGGTAAATGACTCACCTTCTGAATAAAAACGACGAAGGTTACAAATAGGAACAGAAAGTTCAAAGGACCACCTTTCTTTGTATTAGTGGCGTTGGGCATCTTCAAACAGCTAAGCCGTTGATTAGAAAAGATCAAACGCAGAGAAACACTGTTCACCGCCAGAACAGAAATCTAACAGTGCTGATCTGGTTAACTTCTTTGCAATTATATCAACGCCGTCTATTATTTGCTGATGCGGTTGGCCTTTGGTCGTAAAAACCTAAGAGGCACGCTTATATTTGTAAGAACATCGATTTCACAAAGAACTCTGGCTGTGAAGAAGGAAGAACGATGACATTGATGATGATGATGATGATGATGATGATGATGATGATGATGATGATAATGATATCCACTGGCTGACATCATCGATATAGACGTCTGCCCCAGTATTTACAGGCTTAATGTGAAATATTAATTTCATGGGAAAGACCTTAGTGGTAGGAAGCGGCTAGGGTGAATTGGTCGAGGCCGTGGGTGAGAGGAGAGGTAGGCCCCTGGCGCAGAAGGGCGGCCTTGGCTTCTGGTGGTGATGCGAGATCTAGTTTCTCCTGCAAACCAGCAAAACCTACAGACATATAGACCACAGGCGTGGCTGTGCCTCTTAGACAAAACGATGGAGCAAGACGGACAGACAAAAGGACGGCCAGAAAGACAGACAGACAGACAAAGGACGGAAAATGAGGCTGATTTGTTTTAATAATTCTTACTGACGTTCATAATGTGTTGATTCAAGTATGCATGCGCATGTAAGATATGTTAGCATGTATCAGATTAATTGATGTAGCGCCTGTTTTCCTCTGAAGAGCGAGAAGCAGGAAGGTCCCAAGACAGTATAGTGCCTCTTGAAGTTGCGTCACCGCACTTAAGCCAGGCATCATGCTTGGCATTAATATCATCCGCCGCAACAGCATTTCCTCCTCCTCTTTTTCTTCTTCTTCTTCTTCTTCTTCCTCCTCCTCCTCCTCCTAAACGCGTTGAGCTCGTCACGAGCTCAGAAAAGGAACAAACGCTGTGACTTTTGCCTTGTAACCTCGATCAGTAAGAAACCCTATTAGGCCGACTAAGGTAATTGCGATAAATTTAGCTTCTGTATATAGACACTATATTTTAATTTATATATAAATTTATACATATATATCGATATGGGTATTGTACTCATACTAGGATAAAAGATATTGTAATCCAAATACCGAGTTAAATTCACACGTTGCAGGGCTGAAACGTGTAAAAAAGAACACTTTGACCTCAGTCGGCGCTAACCATTCATTTTACATTGCAGAGAACACAGTGACAGCCTACCAAGCAAATCAAGTCAAGTCAATTAAGCTCATTAATAGGCCTAAATATAAATGTCCTTCATTTTATATTAAATGCAAAATAAGAAGGCATTGGCGGGTGTGGCGCTTCTCAGACCCCTTATTATCAGATTAACCCTATAGGGGCTCGATGGTGTGGTCCGCCTATGACCAAACTCCCGGACCTTTTTTATGATTCAGTCAGTGATATCATTCCATTAACCATTCAGTCATTCGGTGAGTGAGCGAGTAATTGAGTGAGCGAGAGAGTAAGTGAGTGAGGAAGAAGAAAGCATGGAAGGAAGGACGTATCATTTGTGTACGCCTATCTGTATGTTTTCTGTGTCCGTCGGTATGCCTAGATGTCTTCTTGTCTTTCGTCTGTTGAGGCGGAGGAAGTGAATTTGCCTGCAGCAGATGACATGAGCGGCTGAGAGCTGAACGCTGTCTCGTGATAGATACATTTCTACAGAAGAGCTCCAGGGTTGAAAAGGACACGTGCTGCTTCAGAGGTCAAATTACGATACATCCATCAGTCCAGGAGCGTCAATCATCTTCAAATCATTCCCCTTTTTGTAATGTAATATTAGTCAATTATTAATTTGTTGTGTTAAGCTTATAATTATAATTATAATGAGCATATTTGATGCTGATTTCGTGGGGTTTATTATTCATATAACTAGACAACGTGATCTTTAGGTGGGAATATTAACAAACTGTGCTACCCTCACATTTCTACTCAGTTCGTCACATCCATTGTGAAACTCACAATAAGTAAGTAAGTATATTCTGCAAACGCACGAAATGTACAAATTAACTAGTACGAACAAAAACATCTATATCTATATACATAATCTGTCGAAAGCATCTAAATAAAAAAGCCGGATAGCACCAGAAGGCCGGGCAGGAGGAAGTCAATGGGGGTTAAGGCGCTGATGTAGTAATCTTATAATGACGCCACAACTGGTGAAATCATCAGCCGGGGAACAGATCTGTTGTGAGCACGTGGATGCAACTCCAAAGTCCTATTAGGAGGAATTAAGAAGATTCCTTAGAATGTGGTCAGGATTAGAGAGGATGGAGTTGATGAGGGACACATCGGCTCATTCGCAGAGTTCATCAAAGAATTAAAAAAATTTCAGAGGGAACCATCCCGTGTCGCATCAGCTTCCGAACAACAACATTGAGGCGAGCACTGTGGGTGGTAGTAGTGAAACCATACCATGCTGGCGGCGCATACAGAAGACGGGCTAAAGTAGTAGACCGCAAAGCATCATAGAGGGCCACGCCATGAAACACATGGGCTCTAAGAACGCGCGACTGATTTGCCCTTTAGATGTGTTAGGTTTGAGGTTACACCTGGAGGCCCATGAATGCAAATGGACTAGCTCCTCAAAGTCAGTAGAAGCATTAGCTGAATTAGGGATCATCGCATTGCAACCATCCGCATACTTAGGCAGCTCATTGGCGCTGTTGGGAAGTTTGAGGCCAGGCATAGCAACAACAAAATTGAGTGGGCCGAGACCAGAACCCTGGATGATCCCTGCATTAATCAAACAGAGGAGAGAGACAACACCCATGAACTTTGTACGTGCTATGGGAACGATTTGATAGTAGTGAGAGTATTCAGTCATAGATGATATGCGAGTCAAAAGCCACAATAACGACGAGAAGCTCAGTTTTCTTATGACGTGGCGTCGTTATTTGCTTCATTTTTAATATTATTTTGGAAACATGCAGCAATTTTTTAGGTGCGAAGTTAACAATCTTTGCAACAGCAGACGGCAACAGGAACCGACCACAAGAAAATAAGTTACTTAAAGTGGACATGCAACCGGTGGCCTGCTCCTGGTAGTAGTATTAGACTACCATTAACCCTTACCCTCCAATTATTATATCAAACGCATTATTGTGAATAAAGATAGTTTATCATTCATTTATTAAAATATAACCTTACGTTACAATTTTTACGCTGTTACAATAACTTAAAAATATTTTTAACGACTTAAACATATTTCTTCACGAGACTAATAAAATTGGGGGCATTTGCCTTCGGACCCCCCATCTGGACGCCCCTGCATCTGTCTGTCATCCTGTCTATCTGTCTGTCATCCTGTCTATCTGTCTGTCATCCTGTCTATCTGTCTGCATGTATATGCATAGTTCAGTTATATATAGACTATCATAATTTAATTATTCTTACGTTGATGATGTTTTTGAAGTATAAAATTGTATTCACTCTTAATAGGGTCATATGGGCTCTATATATAAACGACGATACATTTAGATACAAAAACGTAAGACTTAACTTAACTTTCCTTTAAGAATCGCTTTTGTTGGAGAAACACGGTTGTCCTGAGGCTGTAAATGAGACGAAACGGTGCCATAGTGATAATAGTAGGAGTTCATAGCCTTAGAATCGTCGCTCGATGTGTGTATTTTTTGTAACAGACACATTCGAGAAGTTGCAGCTAATTGAGTTTTTAGAGAGAGTATTGAATCAGGTGTCTGCAACAGCCACACCCAAGGCTTGATTTCTGCCTGCCAATCAGATAATATGAGCGCCATTGATATATATATATATATATATATATAATTATATATATATATATAAAACCATAACCATAGCCAAGTATTTTTTATTGGACTCTAAAGTTGATGAACATAGTAATTGCATTACAAACAAGGAAATAAAGCGCAATACAGTAATGTACGTGATAGTTTAAGAGCAGAGCTAACCTATGTAAGAGACGGATCAATAAGAAAAAAGAAAGAAGAACCCTAAGGCGCTCAAAAGATCGTAAGCCGAGACTTTATGTTAAATAGCAGCAGGTCAGCAAATTACTGAAGTTTTATTGTCTTAACTAGTTAATTAAGCTGTTGCATGTAAACAAGCTTAAACAGCATAAATGGCAAATTAGTGCTAATGATTAAGGAGACTAAGTATGCCCAGTTACAGTAGAAAATAGAAAATAGAAAATAGAAAATAGAAAATAGAAAATAAATGCTCTTTGAGTTTTTGTCTCAATGGGCGTCTTATTCCATTCATTAGGACCCACGTAACCGATGGAAAATAGACGAGTGTTCGTTCTACAAAAAATTGGTCCAACTATATATATATATAATTATATATATATATATATTGGTGCTCAGATGTACGTGCGCTTGGGGAGTCTAAAAAATGTACGCGGTGCAACAGAAGAGGAGGGGTCCGAAAAGACGATTTTTTGCTTGCGCAATATATATGGATGGGCCTTAATTTCTAAATTTACTACATTTCAATGTAGACTAGCTACTATAGACAATTCAGCTGTTATAGCTGCTGTCAATGTGCTACAATGTGTATTTGCAACTGGTGGACCGGATTCCGGAATGCATATTATTGAGCAATATGACTAGAGTTAAAACGTGTCGTTTATATATATATATATATATGTAAGTAAGGGGCCCCTGATTTATATTAACCCTGGGGCCCCCGAGTGGCCTGAGTGTGAACCATTTCTATAATGCTGCACGCACACAATTTCTTGGGTACACGACCTCCAGAAAATTATGGGGAACCTGCAGTTAAGCCTACTGATTAAAATCTTCACTTGTGTCAAATTAAACACACATTGCTTTTCAAAGTACGAACTTAGCTCACACGAACACACACCTGTTAAGCCGTATAGGAATCTTGTAATTGGCAGCCGACTGTATACCTGGAATTCTGTTGATTACGGCAGTTAAGCCAATACAGCTGTATTTGTGCGACTATTGCTACTACACACTTAGACAAATATCCACGACTGACGGATAGCAGTGCTAGATGAATTACTCTGAAATACGAATCCATTTCATTACACTAACACCAAATATACTTTTATATTGAAGATTCGATTCAACAGAACTTAAAAGGCAGACAACAATCGTTTAATACAATGGCGCAGTGCGCTACATGTAGGCCCACGTAGATAAACAATAATTGGATGCACATCAATGTATATAGGCCTACTAATTAAGTGAAAAGCCTGTGTTCGTCTCTTTGTAGCTAGCTGTTTGTTATCATTTTCATTATCCTTATCATTGTCACTATTTTAATTGTTACCTGTATTTTAATTATTCTGCTATCCTCCTCCTCCTCCTCCTCCTCCTCCTCCTCCTCCTCCTCCTCCTCGTCATCATCATCATCATCATCGTCGTCGCAGCCGCTGCCGCTGCCGCTGCCGCCACCAACACCACCACCGTCGTCGTCGTTGTCGTCATCGTCGTCGTCATCGTCGTATAATTATCGTCACCATTAACGTTATCATCATCATTATCATCAAAATCGAACCGAGTGCCGAAGGCAATCAAGTCTCGCATCATGTAACTTACTGCGGTGTGTATGCATCATGCATAAATACACAATGCACTTGCGGGTTTCTCCATGCATAAATACATGCATACATGCATACATGCATACATACATACATACATACATACATACTTACATACATGCATACATACATACATACATACATACATACTTACATACATGCATACATACATACATACATACATACATACATACATACACACATACATACATACATGCATACATGCATACATGCATACATGCATACATGCATACATGCATACATACATACATACATACATACATACATACATACATACATACATACATACATACATACATGCATACATACATACATACATACATACATGCATGCATGCATACATACATACATACATAAATACTATTATCATTATTGTTATCATAATCATTATCATTGTCATTATCAGAATTGCTTTTCCGCATAATCATCCGTATAATCCGTATAATCATCATTATCACCATCACCATCATTTTCGGGAGCAGCCTTAATATGACATTCACAATGCACTTGCGGGCTTCTCCGTGTTAGCTGCTCGGTTGAACGTAGGCTTAACTACCGCCTACGTTGTCCACGAAACCGCTTGGTTGACATGTATTGGCAAGCCCAGAACATACGCGGGTGGACTTAGGATGCTCTTCGACTGCAGCAGCAACACCAGACGCCGTCCGACAAGTCAGCTGCATGTGTCAGTCAATCCATCGACGACTCTCAGTCAATCAGTCGGTTGACTGAGACCTGCATATATGGTCGTTCATTTTCCCTCATCTGATCAATCGCTTCTTTCAGTCAGTCTGTCCTTAATTCATCTGGCGAAGGATTCGTCTGTTTCTTGTCTTTCCTACAGTGAATATCGCTCCATCGATGATAATCTCTGGCGCAATAAATAGTCCCCTTAAGCTTTCTTTAATAATTAACCTGTAATAATTAATCTTTAATAATTAACTTCGGCCTTCGTGGCATCATTCGACCGATTGCTCAGTCGTCACATTACTAAGAAGAGTGCCAAAGCGAGTTGAAGTCGCCACATGGAGTCTCAAGGTGGAAGGAAGTTGGAAGGAACTGTTGTTGGATCTCAATTGGGAGTTCAGCGTCTGTTGGTCGATGCGTCGCAGAAGCGTCGGCGTCCGGCGGCTGAAAAGAGGGAGGCGACAGCGACCACTGTGGTCGAGATGGACTTACATGTAGAGCCGGCAAATGACTCCAGGATCTCTGGCTCGACGGATTCTCAACAGCAGCTGACACCACCAGGAGCCTTCGGAAGATTGGTCAGGATCTTGCTGGTAAGACAGGAAAATGTTCAGCATGTTGACCGCTGTGGACCTGTATATATAGGCGAAAGTGGGGCAAAACGCCCACCTTAAGGAAAATTATGTTCAGAGAGCAAACCATATTGACAGTTGATAAACATTTTTGATCATCAACAACATCTGCACTGATGCTACAAAATCACTAAATTGAAAAAGGTAAATAAATTCAAATTTTGACTTTAAAATTATCTTTAATTATTTTGGACAATATGGGCATCGTGAAGTCGATCAGATGCGATAAGACGCCCAGTCACATGAGGCAAGGCGCCCAGTCACATGAGGCAAGGCGCCCAGTCACATGAGCCAAGGCGCCCAGTCTCTTGGAGCAAAGCGTCCAGTCAATTGGGGCAAGACGTCCAGTCACATGGGCAAAACGCCTTGTGAGGCGTGATGCCCGTGGGCATCTTACCTACCAACACGTGTAGTTGCATTCCATGCTTTATGCTTAATACAAATGCTTCAAAATGACAAGTTCAATCACACTGCAACATTCCTAAATGTTAAGTTATCCAAGAAAACAAACATCTTTGGAGAACAATAAAGCCATATATTTTATAAACAAATGAAAACAGTAGACTTTTTTTTTTAAACGAGTGGTTTGTTCATGGAGAACATGAAAGTAGGCCTACATGGTCTTTCAATCGGAAATGCATTTAACAAACACTTCTCAAACTAAGATTTGGATGCCGTACAATAGATTACTGAAAAAATGCTCATGGGCGTTTTGCCTTACCCTACCCTACGTCCTCATTGCATGTATTTAGATACAAAGTTCAGCACGACGTGTTAATGCCAGGTACGGATAGCCCGGTAGCCTGGCCTGGCAAGTTGATAAAAACAAAGTTGATTCTAAAGTTCACACAAAGTCTGACACAGGCTGACATAGTAAATTATCTGTCATATGACTCTGATCATTCCAAGTACATAATAATAACCTATGCATCGTCTGACATCATTCAGACCGAGTAGGGTCGTAGGCTTATACACGCAAGGCGCTGCGTGTAGGTTATGTTTTAGCGGAGAACGTCCTGCATGATTCGCATGAACCCCGAGATTCATCCAAACATAAGAATGCGACGCACCAACCGGACAGCCTAGCAATCATTATTATGGTCCCTGTCAACGTCCAGCCGGAAGTATATATAATAATTATTATTAATAATGTATAATAACCTAAATCACTTAGGAGGAGGCTTAGGTCCTATTCCGGTAGTGCCTTTTGCTTTATAGTTTTATTCTCTTGTTGTCCACTATGCAAGTTGCTTGCGAGCGCAGTTTTTCAATTCTAAAATATATAACTAACCGTCTAAGTAACTCAATGACTCGTGATCACTTGGAAGCATTTAAGACTTGTCGTGTGAAAAAGATGTTTTACGTAAGTTATGCTCTTAGCAGATTACTGATGAAGTTGCAAAAGAGCGAACTTTTAAAGAAGACTTTAGATGTATTAGAATTTCAGTTGTAATAAGTTATTATTCCTTTACACATTTCACATTTTGTTGCTCATTTGTTTCTTTCATTAAATTGCATAAATTGTATGCTTTATTTTAATCGTCGCACAGGCCTAACTTTGTTTATAGCAGTTAAGAGCGTATACTTAACCTATAATTATGTCAAAGTTTTCCATAAAAGTTAATATCTACCCTTCCAAACTGGAACAGACAATTGACACCCTCCCTAACAAAAGCCTTAGTTCAGGTCAAAGCCCCCCCCACCCAATTAGACCACAAGCTCGTCCAAAGACCT
Organism: Bimastos eiseni; assembly: GCA_959347315.1. Taxonomy (NCBI): domain Eukaryota; kingdom Metazoa; phylum Annelida; class Clitellata; order Crassiclitellata; family Lumbricidae; genus Bimastos; species Bimastos eiseni. The sequence continues at coordinate 15,354,831 of OY365821.1, read as the reverse complement.
ACCAAGAACAAGATGTTCTAATGCTAATGAGTGTCACTTCAGCATATAACGGCAGATGATAATATGTGTCTTTGGATGTATTCAGTTGGCCTATTTATACATCTAACAAGAAAAATAAAAATTTGTAAGTCAAGTTGTCTTAACAAGTTGTCATTTTAACAGATTTGTTCGACAAATTATTAAATTTACACCAACGAAGCAACACAATTAAGCTAATTATTGTCTCGCTTTGTCTCCTTTATGACGCGACATGGTAATTTTTTATTTTTCTTGTTTACAGAGAATTTGAATTGATGAAAAATAATTCATGCTTAAATATAAGTTTTATAGATGAAATATATATTTTGTTAATAGAAGTTAAATAAATAACTTGTCATCATCCGTTCAAAGTTGAATCATTGAGTTTCTTAGACGTAGGCCTCTATGATAATTTGCAATCATGCTGCGGTTTGTCAGTTTGAAATTAAACAGCGTATTATTATTATTTTTCCATTATTATCACTACTAATATTATTATTATCATCCTATAGTATATTAGATGATTCTTCTTCTTCTTCTTCTTCTTCTTCTTCTTCTTCTTATTATTATTATTATTATTATTATTATTATTATTATTATTATTATTATTATTATCATCATTATTATTAAGTCGGATTGATGATAAATATTTTTGCATCTAAACTTGGCATGCGGTAGGGGGGCTTTTGTCCTGGGGTTGGGGATGCGGCAGATGTCCTATGCAAATTCTGAGGCTTTTGTCCAGGAGCAAATGTCCGGGGAAGGTGTCCTACAGACATAATATTTCATAGCCCCTCGACGGACTTGTAGCCTCAATGGCCCACCAAGATCGCAAATTGCCTGGCCTGCAACTTTCCTCCAGTCCGCCTCTGGTTAATATTTCAAGTTAAATGTAATCAGATAGATGGCGACAGTGTAGGGCGTTCATCGTCTAAATTATTAAGAATGTTTTATTTATTTATTTATCACCGAAATTTGATACCGCTCTTCTTCCAACTTCTTTTGCTCAGAAGGGCATACACACGCCTCGACGGCGCAATTGCAGCTGTACTGCAGAGCAATGGTGTGCGAAGGACGTGCTCAAGGTCCCTACACAGTGACGCCCCGGACGAGGGTCGAACCCGCTCACTTAGCGCACGCTGAACGTTACGGGCTGACTGCTCTAACCGATCGGCCACAGTGCCACACCACTTTTGTCTTTGTTTCCTTCGTGTTCACAGGATATAACCTATATTCTAGTTGATAATAACTTTAAACGAACTTCGGTCATTTCATCAAGACAACTTATAAAACTACTAACACAAAGCCACAGAGAAAAATATCATATCTCCCGCTCTCCGCATCCTACGAAGCCCCTAAAGGGATATGAAAGAAGAATATTTGAACTCATGCGCACGAGATACAAACTCGTTCCCACGACTTACTAAGTCGTGGGAATGAGTTAATATCTCGTGCGCACGACTTATTAACTCGTTCCCTCGACTTAATAAGTCGTGCGCACGACTTATTTGACCAATAGCAGACCGACTTTCCGTGACGTAAGCAAACCATCGGCTAAGCACAACAGATGAGGGAATATGATTCCAATTAGCCGGGTCAGCCGATGCATTTCGTTACGACTGAACGCATTTCGCCCTCGTCGGGTTGAAAATATTAATTTCCACTAATCTGAAAGAGAACTCTATGCGTTAAACTCAAATATGTCATACTTATTATAGATACAAGACGCACATCTACTCGCCAGACTACATGAAGCCGTCGGTAGACACTAATTTTACAGTTTTGGATTGTGCCGAAAACAATTATTTGTTTCGGCCAAAAAATGAAACTGGAACGAAACTGCATATACCAGTTTCGTCCGAAAAGAAAATGGGCAGAAACTGACAAATTTGCAGTTTGGGTGCTGAAGACGAAAACGAAACCGAAATTCGGTCGCTCTCTAGTATGCCTGTTTCATGTGTGTATGTTGTATGTATATGCGTATTTATGTATGCATGTATTTATGTATCACCGCACTTGTATGGCGCCATTTGGGTAACTCGAAAGGTACTCCAACACGGTCACCTATACGGTACCTACTAGTGCCTAGGAGCCACCAAACAAGTGTGTCCTAGGCGCAGCAGAAAACGTTTAAACACAGGACATCAGAACTGTGTGTGCAATATATGTGTAGGCTTACACGCTGACGGCAAAGAGATTTTCATACGATGCACACCTGTAGGATTAGACAGATTGGCACCTGCTGGGACAACGGAACACAGTGAAGGATGATCAGAAACTGAAAGCCATCCTCTGGTGCTAAAATTAATTATTGTGAGTGGAGAAAAACTGAATAGTGTTTATTTGACAGGAAGATATAATGATAAGTAAATGACGTGGCTCCATTAATTTTATCAAAGTCAAAAATTGTGCACGGCAGTATTGGTCGAGTAATTATAATTTATTGGTTGTACTAATTGAATTCAATAGTTGACTTGTGCCAGCAATCTACAGCATTTACGATGTAATTTGTATTGTTTCTTTCCCACTCGCTGCTGAGCCTGGATCATTGTCTTAACTGGTAACCGTTCACTACTTTCAATTGCATTGTTGGCTGTGGGCCTAATCTTATCTGTTATTTTATTTCCGCATCGGACAAATCAACGGACTTCGATGGTCGATGTCATGTTTAATAGCCAGATAGTAGGTATAATTGGTTTTGTGTTCCAAAATGACGAGTTAAAAGATTCCAGCGGGTGGATGCTCCAGAACTGACCTACTGATATAAATTTATTTAACGACGCATGCTCCAGAACACACCATTGCTTCTATTTAAACCGTCGTTGAAGGCGCTTTTGATGTTTCATCTAATTATTGGTCAAATGTATCGCCACAAGAATGCACTTCCGGTTCTTTGGTTTCTTATAGTAGATTAGACGATTCTTCGTTATGCGGTTGGTTGTAAGACTTAGCAAAAGTGAAACTAAATTCCCAGAACCCTCTCTTTCGGATTGTTTCCTGCTGTCCCAGGAAAGACTCAAGAACGGAACGCTTTTCTAGATGAAAATTTGTACAACACGTTCTTATACGAGTTTCAAGTTCAACGGCAGGGAGGAAAGGATTGAGGGAGTCTAAAAGGAAGGAACGAGGGAAGGAAGAACGGAACGAAGGAAAGAAGGAAGGAAGGGAAGGAAGGGAGGAGGGAAGGAAAGAAGGAAGGAAGGAAGGAAGAGAGGAATGAAGGAAAGAAGGAAGGAAGGGAAGGAAGGGAGGAAGGGAGGAAGGAAGGAAAGAAGAAAGGAAGGAAGGAATAGAGGAACGAAGGAAAGAAGGAAGGAAGGGAAGGAAGGGAGGAAGGGAGGAAGGAAGGAAAGAAGGAAGGAAGGAAGGAATAGAGGAACGAAGGAAAGAAGGAAGGAAGGGAGGAAGGAAGGAAAGAAGGAAGGAAGGAAGGAAGAGAGGAAGGAAGGAAGAGGAACGAGGGAAGGAAGAACGGAACGAAGGAAAGAAGGAAGGAAGGGAAGGAAGGGAGGAAGGAAGTAGAGAAGGAAGGAAGGAAGGGAGGAACGAAGGAAAGAACGAAGGAAGGGAAGGAAGGGAGGAAGGAAGGAAAGAAGGAAAGAAGGAAAGAAGGAAGGAATAGAGGAACGAAGGAAAGAAGGAAGGAAGGGAGGAAGGAAGGAAAGAAGGAAGGAAGGGAAGGAAGAGAGGAAGGAAGGAAAGAAGGAAGGAAGGAAGGAAGGAAGAGAGGAAGGAAGGAAGAGAGGAACGAAGGAAGGGATGAAGGAAGGAAAGAAGGAAGGAAGGAAGAAAGGTTGAGAGGAAGGAAGGAAAGAAGGAAGGAAGGAAGGAAGAGAGAAACGAGGAAAAGAAGGAAAAGAAGGAAGGAAGGGAAGGAAGGGAGGAAGGAAGGAAGGAAAGAAGGAAGGAAGGAAGAGAGGAAGGAAGGAAGGAAGGAAGAGAGGAAGGAAGGAAAGAAGGAAGGAAGGAAGGAAGAGAGGATGGAAGGAAAGAAGGAAGGAAGGAAGAGAGGAAGGAAGGAAGGAAGGAAGGAAGAGAGGAAGGAAGGAAAGAAGGAAGGAAGGAAGGAAGAGAGGATGGAAGGAAAGAAGGAAGGAAGGAAGGAAGAGAGGATGGAAGGAAAGAAGGAAGGAAGGTAGGAAGAGAGGATGGAAGGAAAGAAGGAAGGAAGGAAGAGAGGATGGAAGGAAGAGGAAGGAAGGAAGGAAGGCTAAAAAGAAGAAAGGAACGAAGAAAGGAAATAAGTGAGGGTGGGAGGAAGGAAGAAAGGAATGAAGGGAGGAAGGGAGCGACTATTTTCAGCACACAATTTTTATTCCGATATTTTTAAATTTATACTTTCGAATTGCACGTTTCGCCAACATTCAGTATATTAACAACATCCAAATACATTAAAATCACGTGAAGTATGTACAAATCTTATTATGCAAATCAAGCGCATTACCACGGCCTCACTCGGAGTTGGAACACTCGCCATAGAAGCGAATTTCAGTGCCGAAGCTGAGTTCAAAGTCAATCCTAGGCGAAACTGAGTTGTAAGGCTAGTCGGTATACATTACAAATCAAACGTTGAACTAAATAGCAACAACGATGACACATCGAAGAGAGGAGAGTATTATTGGTGTGAACTTAGAAGAACATCGCGTATCGCTCCCAAGGGATGCAAGGAAAACAAACAGATACCAACAAGAATGTCGTTCAGATTGATGCTTAAGTAATAAGTTGACTAATGATCGACAATCAAGCATTACAGTGTTTTAACTGGAAGGCCTGAATGCGTGACATGGTACATTGAGTAAAATATAGAGTGAAGCTAAGGAACAAAAGTAGAGGAACAATGCAAGGGAACCAGACGATTCCATTGTCACGAATTCGATCTCTGACCACCATTAAATTTTTTCTAATGAGAATTACCGAAGCCTTACCTGCGCATACGACGGTAGACGCACGCTCGTCGTGTAGTGTTTCAACGAAGGTGCGTGTTATTAGGGAAAACCATAGGAAGCTGAGTTATTCTATACCATGTTCGATTCTAACTACGTTCAATCACGAACAACGAACCATTGCGTGAGAGCATAGCAAAATCCTGTAACCAGATGTCATCTAGCTGTCATGAATACGACTGACCAATGAAACAGCGATTCAGGTGATGATATAAGGAAGAAAAGAGAGGGATATTGATGAACATGACAAAAAACAATTAATGCCGCTCAACGATCGAGTGAGTTCGATATCAGTAGAGATTTTGTATCAGGGTGTGGGTCGTGTAAAATGATATAGCCTAATCGTCGTCGTTATCGTCATCTCAAAACTCCTATCGCGCCACTGGAAATCCAAGCGCAGAGCACCAGCTTATTCACGAGCGCTGCGTCTAGTTATGGGGATTGTTTGAAGGGTAGTAAAAAGGAAGTCAGAGTCGTCAACTAAAGCTCTCTCTCTGCCTCTCTCAAGCTGTGGTGTGTTTTGTGCCCTCTGTCTCTGCCTGTCTCTGTCTGTCTCTGTCTGTCTATGTCTGTCTGTGTCTCTCTGAGGCAATTAAATCAAAAGCACTAAGGAATTACAATGAATGATAGGCAATCTGGTCTCATATTTGAGAAAGGAAACAAAAGCACCTGTGTTCCTTCGTTGTTCTTTACTGTCGACCAATAATTGTGGCCTACTCCGTTTAAATGACCATTAGTAGAAGCTCGATTCCCTACAGCGTTTAACTAATCATAACACACGTCGTCCATCTTTACCTGAGGGGAACCACAGGACGTATTCAGAATGCATGTCAGAGACCGAAGATTTAAATGCGAGAGGTTAAGTTGCTGAACTTAGACAAGGAGTCTGAATTAAGACGGTTTTTGAATCCAAGTGACAATTGATGTGTGTATGCCGTCCAGAAAGAAAATAATTACAAATATTGTGACATTTCAGTTCTACTTATTTCTTCCAATCTTATAGGCCTGGCTTTTCTATTAAATGAGACTTATAATTTGCTCTTTGATACTAAACTAACAGACATGGAAAGTTCCAATGTCAGAAAACGGAAACAGAAATGAATGCAAATCGTTTAATTAAGAATTAATAACGAAGACATCCATTGAACAGTTTTAAACAATTGGCGACAGGTAAAGGATGTGGCTGCGTTCCTAGGCAAAGGGACATATGAATTTAAGCCCCATCAACAGATATACCCTTTTGGTCCACTCAGAGTTGTACATGGTTCCAATTATCATGACCCGACCGTACCCTACCCATGTTATTTGATTGGTTGTTATATAATTTAGGGATGTACCGAATAAATAATTTTCACTAATCGGCCGAATACGAATAATTGGACCAACTATTCGGCTGAATATGAATACGAATAGTGTACGAAGGAGGTCTACCAACAAATTTCAAATGAAAGCAAAAGTTTCAGTTGAATAAATCTGATACATAAACTAAAAGTAAAGAGTAAACTACATGTAATTTTGGCATCCTTGTGCCAGTTTGTGTAAATTAGGAATGAGACTAGTTTAACCGTGATCCAGACAGCAGAACCGGAGAGTTAGGGGCCCTACTTCAATCCACTCAATATAGAGAATCAGATGTCACGTGACCACTATTCGTATTCTGTTCGACCGCTACTATTCGGCCGAATAGTAGCTATTTGGCCCACTATTCAGCTCCGAATACGAAGCGAATATTTAGCCCAGCTCTAACATAAATGCGCTGAATGAATCATTTATATAGCAGCAATCCGATGGTAGACGACAAAGGGTGGAGAAAAGAGAGTGGGGAGGTGCAAGTGAATGAGTGTATCGCTCTATTTGTCTGTGACTACTCTTTGGTATGATCTAAGACCAAACGAAGGATTCGCAGTCTTCGTGTAGAATCCGATCAACGTCTTCGGTGCATAACGTTATAATCGGATTGATCAGAGTCGAACCAAGTCTCAACTGCTGACCTCCAGTCAGTCATTCCTTTCCTCCTAACTTACTTTCTTTCTTCCTTTCTTCGTTCCATCCTTCTTTTTAGCCTCCTTTCCATCTTCCTTTCTTCCTCCCTTCCTTCCTCCATTCCTTCCCATCCCCTCCTTCTTTTCTTCGTTCCGTCCTTCCTTCCTCTCTCCTTCCTTTTAGCCTTCTTCCTTAATTCCTCCCTTCATTCCTTCCTCCCTCTCTCACTGACTTCCTTTCTTCGTTCGTTCCTTCTTTTTAGTCTTCCTTCCTCCTTCCTTCCTTCCTTCATTCCTTCTTTCCTTCTTTCTTTCCTTACTCCCTTCCTTCCCCTTCCTTCCGTCTTTCCTTCGTTCTTCCTTCCATCGTTCCTTCATTTTAGCCTCCCTCTCTTCTTCCCTGCCTCCCTTCCTTCCTCCCTTCATTTCTTCCTTTCTTCTTCCCTTCATTTCTTCCTTTCTTCTTCCCTTCATTTCTTCCTTTCTTCTTCCCTTCATTTCTTCCTTTCTTCTTCCCTCCCTGCCATCCGCCCTTCATTCCTTCCTTTCTTCCTCCCTTCATTTCCCACCCTTATTCTTTCCCTCGTTCCGTCTTTCCATTCTCGTTCCTTCCTTTTAGCATCCCTCCCTCAATTCCTTCCTTCCATTCTTTCTTTCATTCCTTTTCCCATCCACCTTTGCATTAATTGAATGGTCTGTCACAGAGTTCGTTATGTTCGGTTTCCCACCGACTGTTTTAGAGAACCGTGGCTCGTATCGTATACATCGATTTCTGACCTCTATAGGTGATAAAGTCGTGGACTACGACCTCAGCGTCTAATCAGAGCAGAGCCAACCGAGTGTCTTCGTCCCATCGGGTGAGGACAGATTCGTTTCTCGAGAGACACGGAATGGCTCGCAAAACCAAAGTCGTCGAGAGGAGAGCTACGCTCCCAGCCAATACGCTGGCATCAACGTCAGCCCCAACGACTGACCAGACAGCTAACTGCAGGTCTCTATAATTGCTTGTGAGTCTTAGGTCCTACTCAGAGAATAAGATGCACTGGAAATTATGAAGACATTGCACTTAATAATACTCCTCTATAGACAGTTATCAGTAACGTCGATCCCAGACGCCTAACTACTCGGTGGTAGGCCATCGATTTTGGAATGGATTCTGCTCACTTCCTATAACCTTCTTCGGCATTCCTCTTTCATCTTAAGACTGTCTTATTTGTCGGCGCTGGGGTTGGGTGCGCCTCTGAGTAGTCCTCATGAAAAGGCGCAAAGCTGCACTATGCAAATTCTCATAATAATTTATTAATGAATACTCAGAGGTGCTTCCAGACCAATTCTTGCGAAGTTGCGGTAAAGAACGGTTTTCCGATGCCCGTAGAAGGTGCATGCAGATTCCCTAGTATCAGGCAGATTTAAAGGAAGGTAGTTCCACATGGTGGACCCAACTTATGAAAGGCAAAAATTTGAATCTTTGAAGTGTGCGCAAGGATAGTAAAAGCTGACCTACTGCGATGCTGAACAAAGATATCGTGACAAGTAAAATCTGAGGTTAGGTAACAGATCTCCTGCCAGAAGACAAGGGCATTTGTTTTTGAAGGGCTGTAGCTGCCAGCTGGTGTTGCAAAGCACCCCAGAAGTAGCTTCTAGTTTCCTATGTATACTGGCAATGCGTTATAAAGTATACTGATTGATTGATCGATTGATTGATTGATAAACGATCTCAATTTTCACCCTTAATATTGTCCGCATGTATGTACCTGTGCATGTGTGTGTGTGCGGGTGTGTTGTAGGTCTTGGCTGTTCGTCGTGGATCCGTCGTCTGGCCTCTACTATCGATGGTTGGCTATTGTCTCCGTGGCCGTTCTCTATAACCTCGTGATGATCATCGCTCGAGCCGTCTATTGGAAACTGCAGGAGGATTACTCCTCTCTCTGGATGGCCCTCGACTACACCGCAGACTTCATATACGTCGTCGACATGGCCGTCAGATTCTGTACTGGTACGATCGCAAATGCGTCTCCATAGATACGGCGCCATATGAATTGTCGTTATTATTATTATTATCATTATTATTATTATTATTATTATTATTATTATTATTATTATTATTATTACGGTATTATTACAGGGTATAGTGGCACATAAGTAAGGTGTGTTGATACAATTTCCTGTTATATCCATCTGTTCCTGTACAATGTATTCCCTGTCTGTGGTTTACTTGGTCAAACCAAAGGAAATACATGTAGGGCATTTAAATCATAGGATTCACTTATCTGTGCTGCATCTTCGAACCTCGCATCGTTAACGATACAAATGGACAGATGAGGATTGATATGCAGCAGTTGTAGCAGTGCTAAGATAAATTAATCAATCTCACTCCGTTTTCTCCCACGTCTTTGTATTGGTGTAATAATATTATGTGTGTTTGTATGTGCTGCGATCTCCTCCATCTTCTGTTCTTCGCGTTTCCTTTCGTGCTTGGGTTGGTAACCTGGCTCGTCTTCCTCCTCTTCCTCACCACCTGCTACTGCTCACCTCTCCACGGAAAGGTGAGCAGAAGCAAATCCATTTAGCTGTAGAAGAACGAGTTGCGACCAGTCAATCAACGAAGTTATCAGACAATTATTTCAACGTTGCACAGTCCAAAACAAAGAAATAATCAATCAATCAATTGATATAACGCTCCTTCAAGATATCTACTCAGAGGCGCAAATATATAATTTTGCAGTACTGCAGTCATGCAAGATCCCACATCATGCCTACATCTAGCTTAATCTACGTCGTCGCCTAGCGAATGGAAGGACTAGTCAACCTTATGGGTATTGGGAATCGATCACGCTTCCTGCTACTCACATCGCCAGTGTGTTATCCTTTGCCCTACTCTAACCTTCTCCGTATAACACTCACACAAATGCTTAAACACCTGAGTCCATCCAATCCCAGCGTATTTTATGAGTCAGTGGTAGGTCATCTCAGACGTACATTGAACAGTAGTAATGCGCTGCTTTAATCGACGACTTCTACGCACTCATGTATGTATATACATGTATACATACATACATGTATATGAAAAACATACATGTATGTATAATGTCCTTTGAGGTCCTATATACTATACTTTATACACGACGACGTAGGTTAAGCTAGATGTAGGCATGATGTGGGGCCTTGCATGACTGCAGTACTGTTAAATTCGCCTTCTGTCATAATTTTAACTTGTGATCAGCCGTTCATAATATAGGCCTATTTGCACTCAAGCCAATCATACTTTGGTTTGTCATTTTGAAATCAATATAGCTGTGGAAGATAATTACTATTGTTATGTACATCTCTCTAACTGCCAATGTAAAGAAATGTATATTCGTAACTGTCGCTGTAACCTATTTGGCTACTTCTGTAGCGCTGGTGCAAGTGCACCAGGCATCAACTTATGGCGCGTTAACCACACCTTATTAGATCAATATCCAGATGATCGCTCATCTAAGGTTCAGCGAAGAAATGTGGTCGACAGGTTAATTAGTTAGTAAGTAAGTAAGTATATTCTTTAGTCAGACGTCTGCAAACGCACGACGTGTACAAGGAAAATTTAACAAGTACGAACAAAAACATCTATATAGGCTACAATTACACAAATTCTATCGAAAGCATAGAAATTTATAAAATGCAGGATAGCAACTGATGGCTTGGCTAATGGGAAGGAAAAGATTATTATAATTATTATAAGGTGGTAACTTATAATAATTACATTTGCTTTACTTGTATAAATTTTAAACATTGACCACTATGATTCGCATTATTTTCTCTGCTTTCAATGTTGTTTTGCTGTTTCTTCGTATGCTTTGTAAATCCGTCGTCAATTTCTTGTGTCTCGTGATTTGCGCGAATTCATTTTCCTGAGATTGAGAAGATTTGAGCAATTATTTCTCGAAGCGAAGCCTGGACAGTAATCGAATCACAATTCGTACTGAATCCTTATGGTTCGCTCGCAGTAATTATAGCCTACTGTCGTCTCGTGAATTTGTGATCGTGGCTTTGAATGTATTCGTGCGCTAATGTTATGAACAAAGTTCTTTTTTACTTGGTAAGTACAGATACATGTTTGCACAACATTTATTCTTACTTAATATTCGCTTTATTGGTTGAATGTGTTCAGGCGTCTAGAGTGCATGTAAGTCTTATAATAAATTTCGCTTGTTCTATGTCAAATACAATGACCAGTTCTCTTTATTCTGATAGCAGATCGATTTCTGAGTCTGGAAATCGATCAATTTAACACCTGCCTCCTTCAAAATAGAAGCTCCACATAAAAATAGATAAAGATAGAAAGATAAGAAATGGAAATAGAAAAATAGATAGCTGTGTATAAATTTATTTGTGAGCCTACAATGTGACAGTGATTTCGATGAACTGAAACATGATATCTTAGCGTCATCTCTGTTATGTTCATCTCATGAAGAACCAATCAAAATTGAACTAACTGAGCGCTTCTGAGTAGATATCTTGAAGGTGCGCTATATCAAGTATTTTTGATTGATTGATTGAGTGCACATAGGTCAAGACCACTTTGAGTGGCCTACTTGACAAGCAACCGTCTGTAATAACTAAGACAGCAGCAGAGCGCACACCAGCTCACAAAAGTATTGAATCTGCCATGATGTGTTTAGGGTACCTGGAACAAGGCGTCTTAGTATCCAGCTTCAAGCAGCTGCGAATGAAGTACGTCCAGTCAATGGACTTCCGCTTGGCCACACTGTCCATCATCCCCACCGACTTCCTCTACCTGATCCCTCCGGCATCGACCAATCGCCCCATCGTTCGCCTCAACCGTCTACTGAAGATCAACCGCCTTCCGGAATTGTTCCAGCGTCTTGACTCTTCCGCGGCCCATCCACACGTCTACCGTGGGACGAGCCTCGTTCTGTCGATTCTCATCGCCATACACTGGAATGCCTGCTTCTACATTCAGGTCAGCGATTGGATCGGTTTCGGCAGCGACCAGTGGGTCTACAACCTGACAAACGGACCAGGCGTCAAGGACATGTACATCTACTCGTTCTACTGGTCAACACTCATGTTGACTTCGATTGGTGACGTTCCGGGTCCTACGACCGACTTCGAGTGCTTCTTCATGATCGCCAACTTCTTCGCTGCTGTTCTCATCTTTGCTACGATCGCTGGGAACCTGGCTAACATGATTGGCCAGATGCGGCGCTCGACCACCGACTTCGAGGAGCGGATGGACGGCGTTCGGAGGTACATGACCCTGCGCAAGGTCGCCAGCGACTTCGAACGTCGCGTTGTCGGTTGGTTCAACTACGTTTGGATGACCGGACAGTCGTTCGATGACCAGCAGACGCTGTCCATCCTACCGGACAACCTACGAACAGAGCTGGCCATCAACGTTCATCTGGAAGTTCTTCGAAGGGTCAGTCTATTCAGGGACTGCGACAGTCCTGGGCTTCTGGCTAAGCTCGTCAGTCGTCTGCGTCTGGTCGTGTACAGTCCAGGCGACTACGTCTGTCGTAGGGGTGACATCGGCAAGGAGATGTACATCGTCAAATCCGGGCTGCTGAGCGTGCTGGCAGAGGACGGTCGGACGCCCATGGCAACGATGACTGAGGGAGGGTTCTTCGGTGAGGTCAGCCTCCTCAACATCCCTGGCAACACGATAGGCAACCGTCGGGTGGCGGACGTGAAGAGCATCGGCTACAGCGACATCTTCATCCTTTCGAAGAACGAACTCTGGAGCACCCTCGTCGAGTACCCTGAGGCGGAGCATGCTCTCATTGAGGCCGGCAAAGAGAGGTTGAGACAAGCCAGCATGTACGATGAGAGAAAGGCAGCTATGGCAGCGAAGAGGGAGGGCTCTGAACGCCGAGAAGATAGGCTGAGTATCGAGGGTCGAGTTGATCGGCTGCAGAAAAACATCGATTTCATGGCCATGAAATTCGACAAGTGGCTCATCGATTACCACAAGAAGCAATCTGCGCTTAGACAAACGATTCTCAAGTTTGATAAACGTATTCAACCGAAAGAAGGCTGACAAAGCCACGATGAACGATTAATTATCAGTCGTCTGTGTCCCCAATTTAACTAATTATACTGTAGTAGAGGCTATGGACTGCACTTAGTCGTATAATTCGTCCTACGATTTTTTCGACAATTCCTCCTACAATTGGTCTTACAATTATTATTCCTACAGTTTGTCCTGCAGCGAGTCATAAAGTTAATCCTACCATTAGTATTACAGTTGGTCCTACCGTTGGTCCTATGATTATTGCCACAGTTAGTTCTAAAGTTAATCTTGCAGTTGGTCCTAGCATACGCTGTCCATCTGGTGAGGGTTGTAGGTGTCATTAAATCCATCTAATTCGAACAAAATCTACGCAGATGACTTGAAAAGCATCAAAGAAAGGCCTATCTACTCTGGCGCATCATACCCCTCTCAGGCGCAGGTAGAGTTCGCGTAGGACTCCACAGACCAAAGGATCTCAAAATAGGCTCGCCATTGTCACAGTACAATATTATTATTGTAATTTGAACAAATGTTGCAATCATAGGGCACCATAAATGTCCGTAGGGCCCCCAAGATATTGAATATAGCGCGGTTGAATAGACGGGACATTTGAAAGCAAACGACCTACAAATTGCTTCACATTATTTCCGAACGAAATTTTTGCGGCGACGGTGATTCTACCAGCGAGATATCTAGTATCTACCCAAGATAAGTTTCCCCAATTTCTACCCAGGATAAGTTTACCCAGTTTCTGTAAGTTACTTTGGTTAGTGGGGGGCTAGACATAGGGGGCCAGGGCTAGACTAGACTATAGATGATGTTGGGTTTGGGTTATGGTCATTTAATATATGAATATACCAATGGGATTTGGGAGGTTCAGAAATGGTGGGGTGTTGGTGATTTACACTGGTCCTGCTTAAACCTCATTTGAATTTCCTTTCAACCTCTGAACGGTTTCTATTCAGGCGTTTGATTACGTTGCCCTGGTATTTATTAGACCCGTTGACTTTTCATTCGCAGTCTTAACTTCTTAAGAGCATCTGAGTATAGTTTATCGTTTGGTTCAAATCAAATCAAATCAAAACCACTTTTATTATTGAGACATCAGTCCATCAAAGTCAATACAATATTAACATAATTATTATAATAGAGTCAGTCATATCATCAGAGTCTTAACATCTCGGTATGATGCTCAGCAATGGGTGATCCAAAAAAGGGACATGTTCCGCTATCTATGGATTCCCTTTTACACAATGGATAAGTATATGGCGGCATGTTATGTGTTTAGCAAATAACTGTTTTATGATACAACAGCAGCAATCAACAACTTAATTAAATAAGTTCTTCTGTTTCCAGCCTACTACGACCAAGGGCTACTGGTAACTGACCATGCGCTACTTCGAATCCGCTACATGTCATCTGGTCAGTTCCTGGTGGACACCATCAGCCAACTGCCCACTGACCTCCTGCACATCGTCCTTGATGTTCCCATTGTCCTTCTGCGACCGAACCGTCTGGGACGCCTTCGAAGACTCTGGGAGTTTTCAGAGAGAACAGAATGCAGGACCAACTACCCGAACACTTTTCGGATCATCAACCTCGTCATCTGCATCGTTTTGATCATCCACTGGAACGCCTGCTTCTATTTCGTCATGAGTTCATGGATAGGGTTCGGCTCCGATGGCTGGGTCTACAGCGACATCAACGAGACCCTCTATCCAGAGAACGCATCTCTGGCCAGGATGTACGTCTGCAGGTGAGTCTCTTACTAATTAGTTCTTCGATAGGGTTCAGGTCTAATGGACCATGCGCTATTTCGAATGACGTCAACGAGACCCTCCGTTCAGAGAGCGCATCTCTGGCCAAGAGTTCAATCGCATTTGCAACGAAAGTTCATTTGATTTCTGGGTGAATCTGTTGAGTCTAACAGGTGATGTGCGCTTTGCTGTTATTAATCGAATCACAAAGACTTGAGTTAAGATTCGAGGTAAGGCATCTGAGACGAAAGGCTAAACAATTCTAAAGTTAGAAGCTAAGAATACTTTGAGACTTATCTCTTATCCCTGTCATTGACCGTTACATGGGACCCATGTAGGCACAATACGTTTCATATGGAGAAATACAGTAAACTGCATGTATTGATTTTGTCCTCCTTTCTAAGAACAGAATGCAGAACCAACTACTAGAACACCTTTTCTGCGATCAAACACTGATGACACTGAGCAATTGTGCACAAAGGACTTGCACAACGTCCTTACACAGTAACTGTCTAAGAGGAGGGTTGAACCCGTACTATCCGCATTGCAGGACGAGTACTCTAACCAATCGGCCATCGCACCCAGGGATAGCGAGGGTCTGTGTGGACTCCAATGTGGGTCCCGTATGGGCTCCATGTGGGCATTTGGTGGGCAGGCTACTCTTAAAGACGTTGAGAAGTCTTTTGGAGGATGTTTCCTCCCAATTAATTCATTAAAGAACTTGATTATTGTGACTTGTTCGTTGATGTGGTGTCAGTTTCTTCTGGTCTGCGCTAACTCTGACAACAATCGGCGAAATGCCTCCACCGGAAACAGACTCTGAGTTCGTCTTCGTCATCGTCGACTGTCTCGTCGGTGTTCTCATCTTCGCTACAATCGTCGGCAATGTCGGCAGCGTCATCTCCAACTCCAACGCCGCTCGATCAGACTTCCAGCAACGCATGGATGCCGTGAAAAGGTTCATCATCATCATCATCATCCTCTTCCTCCTCCTCCTCCTCCTCTTCTTCATCCTCCTCCTAGTCTCCCCTTCTCCTCTTCTTCCTCCTCCTCCTCTTCTTCCTCCTCCTCCTAGTCTCCCCTTCTCCTCCTCCTTCTCCTCTACCTCCTCCTCCTCCTCTTCTTCCTCCTCCTCCTAGTCTCCCCTTCTCCTCCTCCTCCTCCTCTTCTTTCTCCTCCTCCTAGTCTCCCCTTCTCCTCCTCCTCCTCCTCTTCTTCCTCCTCCTCCTAGTCTCCCCTTCTCCTCCTCCTCCTCCTCTTCTTCATCCTCCTTCTAGTCTCCTCTCCTCCTCCTCCTCCTCCTCTTCTTCCTCCTCCTCCTAGTCTCCCCTTCTCCTCCTCCTCCTCCTCTTCTTCCTCCTCCTCCTAGTCTCCCCTTCTCCTCCTCCTCCTCCTCTTCTTTCTCCTCCTCCTAGTCTCCCCTTCTCCTCCTCCTCCTCCTCTTCTTCCTCCTCCTCCTAGTCTCCTCTCCTCCTCCTCTTCTTCCTCCTCCTCCTAGTCTCCCCTTCTCCTCCTCCTCCTCCTCTTCTTCCTCCTCCTCCTAGTCTCCCCTTCTCCTCCTCCTCCTCCTCTTCTTTCTCCTCCTCCTAGTCTCCCCTTCTCCTCCTCCTCCTCCTCCTCCTCTTCTTCCTCCTCCTCCTAGTCTCCTCTCCTCCTCCTCCTCCTCTTCTTCCTCCTCCTCCCAGTCTCCCCTTCTCCTCCTCCTCCTCCTCTTCTTCCTCCTCCTCCTAGTCTCCCCTTCTCCTCTTCCTCCTCCTCCATCTCCTACTCATACTCTGTCTTTGCGTACTAGTTTATTCGTCGTCTTAATCAGAAAATCATGCATTTATGTATGATTATCTAGAACAGCGTTTCACAAACTGTGTTCCGTGGAACCTTAGGGTTCCGTGAGGTGAATTCAAGGGTTCCGCGGAAAACTTTCATTGTGGACAATAGGCTTGAAACAATTTAAAATAGATTGTACTAATTTTCCATCGGAGGCTGTTTACTTTACATCTGCAAGAGAATTCCTATGTCTTTGTCGTCGATATTTGTGATGTTATGAATCTAATTCAGGCCTAAACCTATAATTGTCTACATTCTCAAGCTTTTGTACCTACACAGAATAGCCTATGTTTGATTTTGGACAGAGGTTCCGTCAAAAATAATTTAAGACCTAAAGGTCTTTTTTGGGGTTCCACGGCTCCAAAAGATTTAGAAACTCTGATCTAGAAATCACCATAGTAGAGGCCAAACTTAGATACTAAACACACACACACACACACATAAAGAGAAGATTCTGTGTGTCTGTCTGTCTGGCTATGCCTTTGCACAGTTTTAGAGCCATTGATTTGAAACCTTCGTTCTTGGCTCGGGGAACACCTGGGACACGCAATAGAGGAGTTGGTGAATCCCGCGGCCGTCGTCTGCCTGGTCTCAGGACTACTACTCCAAGGAGTCCACATAAAAGGAAAGTTTCCTTCTCATTCGCCAAGAAACACCTCCTCCACATTTGACGAAATGTGCATGTGAAATCTGTCTGCCGCACCTGTTATTCGTTTACACCGTCATGAATGAATGGACGGTTTGGAAGAGATCGTAGAGGTAGCAGGTATACAGTAGTTGGCCATCGTTTGCACATTCGGTCAGATGGGTATGTACTTTGTACGCATCAGTGTCTATACAGAATTCAGTTTATGCATTTGCACACTTTTACAGCTATCGACTTGAAACCTTCGCCACTCGCTCTGGGAACACCTGGGACACCCAGTAGAGGGGTTGATGAACCCGAGACCGCCGTCTTCCTGATCTTCAGGGTCAAAAACCTGTCTCAACCTAGGCAACGCCGGGTACCCCATCAAGTGTCATAATAAGCATGAAAGAGATCTTTTAGCGAAAGACTAATTCTGTTATTAATAAGCTTTATGTCCCTCTTCTGTCGAGCACAAATTGAATCTTCTAGTGAAAAGTGAATTTTCCGTCGCAGATACCTCACTTTCCGTAAGGTCGATCGATCGCTTGAGGTTCGAGTCGTCAACTGGTTCGACTACCTACGCAACAGCGGACAGGCTGGAGTAGACGATGAGTCGATGGTGCTAGAGGCCCTTCCGGAAAAGCTGAAGGCAGAGATCGCATTGAACGTTCACCTGGAGACCCTGAAGAGGGTCGCCCTCTTCCATGAGTGTGAGTCCGGACTCCTCGTTGACCTCGTCCTGTCTCTGCACCTGGTAGTCTTCGGTCCAGGGGACTACGTCTGTCGCAAGGGAGATATCGGTAAAGAGCTCTACATCATCAAGAGAGGAACGCTGGCTGTCGTGGCGGACGATGGAAGAACCGTCTATGCGTCGCTCGGGGAAGGAACAGTCTTCGGAGAGATCAGTATACTCAATATCCCAGGTAGATATTCATCATCATTATCAGCATCAGCATCACCATCAGCATCAGCAACACCATCGTCATCATCATCGTCGTCCTCATTATCATCATCATCTGTGTCGTCATCATGAGCATCGTCATTATCATCGTCATTATCATCGTTATCATCATCAACAGCATCAACAGCGCCAGCGCCAGCGGCAGCAACAACTTCCCATGCTCTTCGACAAATAGGTCTTTACCCTGATACAACATGTTTCACATTATCGCATACCAATATGGAAATTCAGAAACTATCACCTCCTTTGTGATTCTTGCTCGCGACTGTTTGTACCCATCGAAACAAATTCAAACTTTCCCTGTAAAGACTTCAAGTAACCGGAAGTCGATTTTAAGATATTCACTTCTTAATGATACACATGCAGACATACATAGACCTACAATGTCATACATGCATAATATTATATATATATGTAATATATATATAATATATATATATATGTAATATATATATAGCCCATGGTCCATACCTGATTCAGGCAATTATCATTGGATGGTTGAAGGTAACAAGAACGGAAATCGCCGAACAGCGAACATCCTAAGCGTCGGATATTCCGATCTGTTTGTGCTGTCGAAAGAGGATCTTTGGAAGGCGCTCCAGGAATATCCGGAGGCGAAGAAGATGTTGATGGAGAAGGGTCGCCAGCTGCTAAAGAAGGACAACATACTCGACGAAGTAGAAGCGTCGAAGGCCGACAACCGCGAGACGCCGGAGGAGAAACTGAAGCGTATTGAACGAATCATCGACCTTAACCAGACGCGTCTCGCTCGACTGATCGCCAACTTTAACGCCATCCAACAGAAGCTAAGCACAAGATTAGCAAAGCTTGAACGTGAACTGCACTGTGAGCCAAACACAAGAAGAACACTCGACGGAGGAGAAGCAAAACCGATCGAATCCACAGAATGTGAAGAAAGTCCGATGATGCAACGCACAGAACATAAAATCTAGAGCTTATGGAAACTTGACCATTGCAAGCAAATGGCTGTACGAGTGTTTTGTTTGCAGAAACCGTAATACGACCAAATTGATCTCGAGAGATATAGCCTAGCTATGTCCTGCTCCCACTCAAGCACTTCTTATCATTTCCAGGGATGCAAAGATGTTGGTTTTTTGGTTATTTGTTGTTTTTACAAATAACCCAAAAACCCAAAATGGCAATTTTTTTGATTTTTTGGTTTTTTAAATATATTATTTTACATTTACTAATATTACTATTATATTACTAATCGTGTGTTATTCAGTCGAAAATCAAGCTAAATTAATGATATAAACGAGTTGGAGATCTTTTTCATGCTGTGTTTCATGCTTTTTATAACAAAACTGTTGTTACCAGATCCAAAGGAAAACTAAAAACCAAAAAACTAAATAAAACAATAAAAATATAGAAAAACCGAAAACAAACTTTTAATTTTTTTAAATCTTGGTTCTTTGCACCTCTGATGGGCCCATTGGTGGGCTCGACCATCTGGAACGGCCTCGCAAGAGCTGCATCTCCTGCCCAAAAATTCCTCGCCTGTATTCTAGCTACTCTTCGGTTAAATCGTATTTTCAGCCGTAGTCGGATTGCTAACGCCTTTCTTTAACCGTTGTCGGACCAGGAGTCTGACAACGTATCATGAATATTAATGATGATCCCGGTTCACGTGAGTCCTCAAAACATGAATATACATAATGGGTCAACTTGAGAGCGTCAAGAAAATATAGCGACCAGGAGCGTTTCTGAATGTGTGTTATATTAAGCTCACATTGAATGTTTATCTATGATATCACTAATTTAATTTGTTTAATTAATTCATATATTCTGAGTATTTATGTAGCGCCCCTTAAAGAACTTTTCAATGAGCGCTCTCAGTCAAGCCATGACTGAAGAAAAAGATCAGAGCAAACCTGCCGATTGGATGATAAAGAGCGGAGCTCAAGTGGGAGGTCATACTTGATGGAAGGGTCCACCACCGAACCATTTTGTGAATGCTGTTGTTTGATGATAGCTATGTCCAGTGTCCGATTTGCGGGTGGGTCAGAAGGTTGGACTCTCATGCTTCTTTCTTTGACTCCAAGCTTCCAGCCTTTGGCCGACCCCCGGGGGGTCGGCTTGACTCCCTAAATTTCTTTACCTACGGTGTAATGCAGAAAGAGAATTTAGACATTATTATTAATACTAAATTTATTTTCATTCAATAGTTGCGTAATGACGAAATTAAATTTCACTAGCGTTCTCGTGCATTTTTATATTATTTACTTATATTAGATTAAATTGGCTGCGTTTAGTAGTGGAAGTATCCAGGGAGTAGGACTGCGCAGTGCCCAGTGCCTACGGCCCATATCCATTTTGTTTAATATTTTAGTTAAGCGGGAATGAAAGCATGAAACTGTACCGTATAAGTACGTAATCTCTATGAATAGTTACCAGTTACTAGTCTATTCTAATTACTATGCTTACTATAGTCCCATCATGATCAAATGGTAATATTTAGGACTTTTTTAATATGCAGAGAGAGAGAGAGAAAATGTGACTGTTTAATCGAAATTTTATGTGAACTTTATAATTTTCGATCTTTAGCCTGCAAGACGTTTAGTAACTTTATAGTTTAGCTTGCATTTTGTGTGCTTTATAAACGGTTTATTTCTTAATTAATACCATCTTATTCTATTTTCTTATTTTTATATCAAATGACAACGCATTTTAAGTAAATGACAACGCATTTTAATTAGCTAAACGGTTTTAGTTCTGACATTACATGCTAATGTTGTTACTAACTGTATTACTAATTAAATACTGAATAGAACAATCGTAATGTATAATGAAAACACTAAAAACAGGAGTTTTATCCCTATCTCCTCCCCTTGTGCAAATCTCGGGATATGCACAAGACTAAAGTGATAGAATAACAGACAGAGGCGGCAATTTGTAGCTTCGCCCCAGGCGGCACTTTGCCTCGATACGCCACTGTTCATAGGCTCTCTTTATCAGAGGCTAATGAGTCGACATAGCCTATGCTCTAACGGTCTAACCAGTCTGGTTGAAAGCTTGGCGCTATATGGTGCCTGATAAAGCGACTATGGTGCACAGTTTAGTATCCTTGATGAAACAGTTTAATTGACTAGCTAAGTAGCAGTCTGATATATGAAACTATTTAATTGTGTTATTTGAAGCGGAATTTATGAAAAACTCACAGGGCAAGTAGAAGTTGCATTGATGCTCAAACTAGATGCTACAATTGGAAAAAATGATGTCGGACTATAGAACTTCCCGGCTATCGAACCTATTATTACATGAGCTGAAAGTTTAAACTGCCGCAGTTTGATGAAGAATTAGATCTAAAACTCCTTTTTTCGTATTAATTTTCTTATATTTTCTTTGTCATTGCATCGTGGTTGACTACTGGTCATTACATAATCTTGACGTATTATTTATTAATTAAATCATTCTTAAATAACATTTATATAGTGCCCCTTAAGAAAGTGTATTTGAAGGCCCTCCTTGCCCAACCACGGCGATACAAATCAGTCTTAAGCAACTTTTAATTCAATGGCTCGTTACTCATTGGTAACGGTTGCATCTCTAAGGGGAGTGTGTTCCAGGTGGAAGGGCCAACAACTGAGAAGGTGCGATGCTGCTTTTTGCGAGGTGCTTGCCCGGAGTACCGGAAGCTCGCCACCAGAGAAAGAACGAAGAGCTCGACGACTAACCAGAGCAGAAACAGGGCGGCAAGGCTCTCGCAGATAGAGGAGAGCAGAGCTAAAAAAAGGCGCTGTTATACCAGCGCAGCTTATCTATTGACGATGCGTTACGAGATGGGAAGCCAGTGCAAAGAATCCTGCATGTAATCCGAAAGTGTTTGGAGTTTATTAACTTCATTTAAAAACTGGCAAAGGTTAGAAGTACTAGCTATGTCATTGTTTTTTGCGCGTGTGCGCGTGCGTGGTTGTGTGGGTGAATCAATCTGGTCAATATGGAGATTGGAGACTACAGCAAATAGTAGGCCTATCCTCTGCGAGTGGTTTACAATGCGAGAAATATATGGCGAATAAAAAAATTCACTGTAATTTTTTTTTAAATCAGATTTCCGACCCCTCTGCTTCTTTTTTGACAAATCCCTGGCAAAACCCTGGCTATGACGTAGTAATTTATTTGATTAGAATAAATTTATTCGCCAGAATCTAAACATTCTCAGTGTTCTGACTCAGTGCACAGCCTCTCGTAAGATGGCAGTCTACAGAGCATGACTGAATACTGAATACTCCAATAATTAATAATTGGATTGATAATAGAACAATAAATGATGAGGTAGCCTGTAATTGTAGGTTTGCATGCGAACGTCAAACGAGTACACGTAAGCAGACGTTCGAAGCTGCCATGTGCTACTCTTCGTGCCAGTTCCATTCCATAGACTCTATGCATACAGCTAATCTCTTATGTTATGTACTGAATTGTCTGAGTCTGTAAACAAGCCAATCTGTAAGTCTGAAAGCCGTTGAAAATATTTTGAACACAATAAACAGGACTCTGTGGTATACAAAAGGAGCCAGATGCTGTTAACTATTTTCTAACTCTGCGGATTTATGTGTCCGTGTAGGTCTAAGCACAGACTGACCGAAATCTTGCAGCATTGTACTATTGATAGATGATGGATTGTTCGGAGAAATATCACAATGTCCTACATAATGATAGAACGATTCTGTGTAGCCAGATTTCTTTATGAAAATTTTTGTTTTGTTTTGCCTATGAAATCTTTTATAGGGCCTACGTATATATTTTTAGGCTGGTGAATATCCTTTCCTGGGTACATACTTGGGTTGACAAATATTTCATTATCTTTTTCTAATTAAACCTTGTTTAAATATACATATTAGGCTATGTGCTGGAAACTATCCTAAATGCTTTCTGCTATGAATCTATTATATGTAAACAAGATGTCTGGATAACAAAGTATTCTTTTATATCAACTTTCCGTGTAGATATATATGACTGTTATCCCAATATCTTATCATAACCGCCTATTATCTTATTCTATTCAAGTTATGCAACAATATTCTGACAGTTGATCTCCTAAAACTTATTGCCATAAAGCCCACATTTGTCGTACATATCTTTACCCTGTTTAACTTAGCCTTTAAATCTAGCTTATCTACAGAAACCTTAACTGAAATACAAGTTCAATCTTAATAAAGGCAAACTGTAATGAATTGTTCTAGGAAATGTTAAATAACAAGTCACCTATAAATTAACATAATATGCAACTGATTTACTTGTCAACACTTAACTCGTTACTAAACTTGTAGCTGTAATTAACAAAATTCTGAACTTATCCTATCCCTAAGTAGCCCAAAGAATCCAGATGCCATGAAGATGGATCGGCGTGCTCAAATCGTCGAGTTTATGTATGTATGCGTTTATATGTATGCCAGGTTCGCTTTGTAATTGTCAAAATCCATAGAGGCGCATTGGTTATGAATGTTCTGTTCGAACATGGACATTTTGACATCGTTTTTCATGTGGCCGTCTGCAACCTTGAAGATTGGCCTCGATGTATTGGCCGAAAAAGAGAAGGAGGAATCGTGGATTGGAAGACACGTGATCTCAGCAGGCGTCGTGGGCGAGCCACTCCTATTCTGTCTGGCCGCCTCATAATCTTGAATGATCTGAGCTCTTCTTCTGATCAGATCATGTACAGCAGTGCTAGATCAAGACATTTCAAGAACAGTATCACAGCGGTGCGGCATTCAACAGGTAGCCAGCCATGCGCTGATATTACGACCATATATATAAATATATATATATATATAACACTGAATGGGGTATAGGCTACTCATTATTATTTTCTGGACCATAGCCAATTTTCTGGACCATATATATATTTATAATATTTATGTAAGAATATATATATATATATATTTATATATATTATATATACAGGGTGGGCCAATAAAATAACCCCTACAGAATTTTGCTAATATTACGGCCAAAAGTATATATATTAAATTAAATTTTACAGGCTGAAAACAAATTCATATTTGCATATGACCACCAAAATTTACTAAAATATTTCTAACAGAACAAAAGCTATATGACATTTAATGAGTGCAACCACCAATTTTTGATGGTCAAAAGACATTTAACGCCGCAAGAAGTTATAAGAAGCGAATTTATGAAGTCTCATTTCAAGTAGTTGCAATAAAACACACTTCATAATTAGTCTTACTGAGAAAAGAAACTGGAAATAATCGCGTATGGAAGTCACTTTGACGTCATCTAGCAAGCAGTCGATGAAATTGGTGAATAAAAATGTTTCGCGATTAATCATTTTATGATAGCATTTTTCAGCAAAATAAACATAGGCAAGGTGTCCATGACTAATAAAATGCGTATACAGACACTTCATGAATCATGAGCATGATCTTGGATCTAACGCTGTAATCAAGGCTCACTCTGAAATCACTGCAGTGAGCACTTATAAAAATATTCGGACGCGTTGATGATAGGGGTGGGCGGTGCAACGTCGTAAGGGCAGCGGAAGGCAGAAATCTATCGGCACCCGAACAAATATCGAGTATGTTGACGAACTTATTTGCTCACAAAAGAGCAAAATCATAAATTATCTCAGTACTCAGTGAATTTCAGCAGAGTTGAATTTGAGCCGCACGTCTGTTAGAAAATTTGTCAAAGAAGATCTGAACCTCACCGCTTTTCGTCGTGTCCCTGGACAAATTATTACCGATGCAATGGCCCCAGCCAGGTCATTAAAACTTGGCAAATAAACTCAGAATATGTGTGGCTACTGGTTGTACACACAGGTTGTGAAACAATATGATGTTTGTTTTATAACAATTACTTGAGATGTGACTTCATAAAATCGTTTTTGTAACCTTTGCTGCGTAAAATGTTTTTTGACTATAAAAAAATCAGTGGTTGCACTCACTAAAAGTGATATAACTTTTGCTCGTTGTGAAATATTTTAGTCAAATTTGGCGGTTATATGTAAATATATGAATTGGCTTAGAGTCTGTAAATTTCAATTACTGATCTCTACTTTTGGCCGAAATATTAGCAAAAAACCCGAGGGTTTAATTTTTAATGGCCCACCCTGTATATATATTTAAATATATATATATTATATATGGTCGCTTCTTCGCGATTTACGGACTACGGCATTAAGATCGCGACATATAAGCCCGGACATCCTAGCATGCATGCACACGGAGGCCTAATTATACAGGCCCTTATACATATGCTAGCCTATTATGTCAATTCCGATTAGAAACGCCCTTAATAAAGAAGCGTAATGGTTGCATGTCAACGTGTAGGCCTCTTGAAAGTGTGTCTTGGATTCTACTCCTTAATTGTTAATATAGTATTGAAATAATTAGCAGCTAATGGTATGTTTACGCTTCAGTTAGCATTGATAGCGTTAAACTAAGAACCTTGTTGGTAAATGAGCCATTGTCTTTCGCGTAAAAGCCGGAATGAAAGAATGAATGAATTAATTAATGAGTAAACGCATTCAATGTTCACCTGATGCTGCAGTCCATCCGAGCGAGGTTCGTCTCTCGCACATCCGGATCTTGGCGAAGCATTTCGACGAATACGGAGACAATCTCGTCGAAATCCTCCTTCTTCACCAGCGTTACATCCCTCTGCGACTCAAAGTCACCTTTGAAAGGAAACCACATTGCCTAACTAGAAAACGCAGCGATACACATACGTACGTACAGACTTAGCCATATGAAGCATAGGCATCAGTAGGTCTGCGCTGGACACCTGCGGGTCTTCAACCCATAGACCATGATGTTGATGATGACGATGATGTCTGTATGCATGGTTCTAATGACATGGTGACTTATAACCTGAGCATTAGTTATTCGAAGAATTTGTAATACCTTCTATTCTTAATCAAATTATCTCGGCTGGAGAATACTTGAAAGATGCTTATTATAAGGGTATAAGAAGGTTATAAGCATCTTTCAAGTAGTCTCCAACCGAGATAATTTGATTAAGAATAGAAGGCTATAGTCTATTACAAAATCACCGAACAATTAAGGCTCTGGTTATAAGCCACCAAGTGACGGACGCCCACACAACCGGAGTTCCATCGAGGTTTTATTCCATCCAATTGATACGTGAAACCATTTCAAGAGTCCAACTGGTGGAGAGGAATGACACATGGATGAAAGCCTAATCATTTGGTTACCTAATCAAATATAATGGCTTCTACAGCGCTTTTGTCATAATGCAAAAAGACAAATATTTTCCCAGGCGTATACGTCCAGTGAAGTATGGTATAGCACTGTCTATTACGTATTCTAATTCTTCTGATAACCGCTATCTGCTTGCTATCAGTAGGCCAACACTCGGATGGTCAATAAGACAGCTTTGTTTACACGTGTGAACAGGATCGAATATAGTCTCGCGGAAAAGAATAGCAAACATAATTATAGAGTCAAATAAATAATTATTTAGGCTATACTTAAACCAAAGGTCTGAAACTGAGAATTGACCGGTATAAATTCTGCAGCAGATTATATAGGAACTGCAATTTTTATGGTTGCCAAAATTTCGATGGCTTCATGAGTATCAATGCAAACTTAATGTTAGACCTATTTTTGTTATGAATTACTTCAAGAACTTACTTGCAAGTGAAGCTGTTTTCAGATCGCGTTGGTTGAATGATTCGTGCAGCAGTTCCTTGGGTTCCACATTCACCGCTTCTTCCAGCGGCCGACGATAGTCGCCAAACATTAGAGGCGTCCAGTTGACTTCGAAGCAGGGAATCAGCTCTGCATTTGGATTTAATTCAGATAAGAATGACCTGCTCTGACGAATGGAGGGCAAGATCTTCGGAAACTGTGAACAGGCTTTGCTCATTCGAGATTCCTGCCAAACATATTCCTGCCAAACCTATATAATGTAAGAAAACATCACGTGTAGGAATTCTGTTTCTGCCTGCATAATGAATGCCTACAATGCACCTTTTGACACTGTCTATGCTGTCGAATAGGGGCCAATGAAGCGAGTCCCGAATGAAGTCTGAAATATGAGCAAAACTTTGGAATGCCTCTTATGAGCCGATCTGCAGCGTTTAGAACCGAGTGATGTTCAAGAATATTGAAATACATATATATATACATATACATATATATACATATACATATATATATATGTGTATATACAGCATTCCCAAAGTCCATCTGAGTGCAGATCCTGGCGTGGACTAGAGCAGTGACAGAATGAAATGAGAGAGATGTGCAAATGGAACTAGGTTGGCGCAGATGAAAGAAGCAGGATCAGGACACTGCATGATTTGGCCTTTTCAGTAAAAGTAATGATAGGATTCAGAACATTTCCCAGGTCAGAGGTCACGTGCAGAAGAGTAAAACTAAATGAGCAGAAATATGAAATGGACAGATGATGTATCAATCTTATCCAGCTGGAGGCGAAGCAACAGGAACTGTCTTCTTGTCAGGATTCAGCCGTAAACGGTCAGAGGAGAGAACATAGCATCTTAATATCAGGCAGATAAAGCATCGAGTAAACGTTTAACCAACTCCTCTACAAGTAGGCCAGTGACTTACTTCTGGTTATTTTCGGGTTGTTTGGATTGATATATATATATATATATATATATATATACTGATCCAAAGCGATTAAGGCCTATTTTACTCTTACCGGACTCTCATCGTTGCATTCTCCGCAGGCTAGAGAGCCTTGAACGGGCCCTGCGTAAGAGATTGATTAAACCTATTACACCGGCGACATCCATGTGGTTCATGGCGATTCTGGACTAAATTGGTCCATGTGGACCAGAGGATACACTACCTGTCTAATTTAGAACAATTTAGTTACGATATGCGCTTATTAGAAGCTTGAGCGCTAAGGTACTATATATAATTGTCTAATTATCGACGACATAATTAAGTGCATCATTATTCACCTGTATCATAGACAATCCTATCATACCCGTTCGTTTTCTTTCTCACTACACTTGTAGCTTTGTTTTATCTGACGGATTCCGATGTTGCGATGTAGCTTGTGTAGTAAGTCGAGTCGACCTCGAATGAAGAGATCGTTCTGGAATCTGTAGATGACCGGTTGCTTTGCCTGCAGTTGGTCGTCGGGCGGCGCTCGACTCAACTGATACGACGGAATCTTATGGAACCCATAGAGGTTTAACTGACGCACGAAGCTGCCCAAGTTCTTCGTCTTGAAGACTGAGTTAGCCGGATCGAGGCACTCCCTCTTGAACTGCTCCGGTCTGACGAGCACGGTTCTTCCGCTTTCGTCCCAAGCGATCGCTCCTGACTTGCAGGTTTTGACGATCTGGTAGAGCTTCCAGGGAAATCGGTTTGCAGACTGAAGAGATTTGACGAGGCTCTTTTCTTCTTTCGTCGCTAGTATAGTCTTGCTCATTGTCAACGCTTGCTTTTCGAGACAACTGATGACCGTATTTGTCACCGTAACACCAAATGTACCTGTGCATTAGTAATCACCAGTTTATAGAGCTATTCAGTTTTTTGGAAGAAAAAAATTATCCATAATTACTTGAGGATCTCGAAGACAACAGCGATAGTCTCAACTTTATGTCCTATTAAACCAGTATTCAATATTCAACGCTCAACGTACAATGCGCTGTCTGCGCAACATCAAAAAAACCAAAGCAATCAGCATTTTCTGACGAAACAACATCAGCATTACTATCGCGTTCCATACGTAGTCATAAATAAACAATTCGTGATGTTCACACTTAGATCAAATGAGAGTGAAAGCCAAGAAAGAGTCCACAAAATCTGTTAGGATCTGTCAGAATAACTACCAACGACTGTAAGTAATGAAACTTATCATTGCCAACAATTTAGGGGCCGTCCACATATTACGTACGCAGCGAGGGGAAAGGGGTTTCAAATTTCGGCCATTCTGCGTTACGGGTGCGTATGGTGGGGGCAGGGGGTCCAGAAAATATGTAGACTTACGTACGCAAATATAATTGTCTAACTATGACGTCCACAATACAGAATATGAAAATCAGAACTGTAAACTTAATCACAGACTATATTCCTGCTTAATGAATTTTATGTAGTCCCTAGCATCGGTTAACTCGGTTTAAAATGCACGTGTAGTTAGTGTTTTATTTCTTCATAACTGTTAACAAATTTAAGCTGTTAAATGTGATGCTTAACAAAAACAAACTGCCTGTGGTAAAATCAATGTCTTATAGATGTTTTTAGCTATTTAACCTTTGTAATGGGGGAGGGGTAGAGCTCAAATGTACGTCCGCATGGAGGAGGGTCCACGAAATGCACGCGGTGCAACAATTAAGGGGTAGGGGCTCCGAAAATCCGTGTACGTACGTAATATATGGATGGGCCCTCAGCCCAATCTTCACTTAGAATGTGAAGATGAACTTAGCGTCATCGTAATTTAGTAATGGAGGAATAAAAGTTATAGCCCTACCCGAAAAAATTTTAGGAACAGACTCGCGTCAACAAATGTATCAAAGCATCGTTCGAGAATCACATCTGAGCTGAAATTTTTAATCAGTTATTTAAATGTTTTATCAAAGATTTTGAAATATTCGTGTTAAATGAACTAAGTACTGACTTGATTCGATGATGTAATATCACATGACGTCATGACGTCGCAAACGATTGAGCAAGAAAAGCCTCGTCGTTTGTCATAGAGGAATATAATCAATATTATTACAGATTTTAGCAACAAAATAACACAAAAACAATTGTGAATAAACTTCCTATTAATTTGAAATCTAAAATTATTTTCAAATTGTCATTTGAATAGATAGCCTACTGATATAGTGCGCTGGCCTTGAGAATTTGGTAGGCCTAAAGTACTGTAGAGAAATCGTCTGTCGTGTATAAGAGAGAAAGATGATCGTCTTCTTTCTTCTTGTGGGTACGGCTTCCGCCGGTCGGCAGGAAGTCTTATTGGACGGAATTTAACATATATTCAGGAACAACAACTCGTAGTTCTTCGTTTCTACTTTAATGATTATTCGACGTTTGACTATTAACTGGTTATTCCTAATTCTATGTATAAAGCACACTACTTATTTAGTCCACCCTATTCCACCGCTGTCGCCCTAATGTATTCACGGCGCAGGCTGCCGTCCTTCGATCAGAACCGTCTTCAGGGCTCGCGTAGGCCGTAGAGTACCAAGATAGGCCTATTAAAAAATACGACGCTGCGATGAGGTCCTAACTAGATCAACGAATGGCCTAAAAGATGGAAAGTCGAAGATAATTGTGATTTGATTTTAAATGTGTTTTGTTGATTTTCAATGCTAATGACTTATAAAGTCAGCTATAGGCTGACCTATTAACTTTAACCTGCCTCTTTGTTTCAGCCGATTCAGCTGACTGATCTGATGGATAAGCCCTATATTGACCTCATTGCCACTTGGTTTTGGTGCCCCATGGGCGATGCATTGCGCATTACATCCCCGCGCAATAGAAGTTAGTCATTATGATCATTATGCAACTGCATTCCGCGATCAGCCCATGGATAGGCCTACCAATTAACTCTTGCTAGGTCTTGCACGAGACCGTTATTCGAGTATCAGTGATTCGATCGTTATAGTTGCAGTTGGTTCATCCTCTCTTAGTAATATCGAATTTGAACTACGACTGACGACATTAAAAATAAGCTATAGGGCAGAGGAAGTGATCTTGCTTGACAGATGGGGGGGGGGCACAGAATAAGAGAAATAGGAAATGTGGAGGGGACACACGTGTAAATTGTCACATCTCTGTAAAAGTTGGGAGGACTTGTCCCCCAACCCCCTCCGGGACCGCCGCCTCTGCTAAAGGGGCCCGATTGGATACCGCACTCGGCTTGTAATGCAGGGAGTACGAATTCGAGCATCCACTGAGGTGTGCAGGAATTTTGATCAAATTCTTCACACACTTCAATCCTATGAACATGGACTTCGCAGCCATTATATACAACAAGAGGAAGGCTGTGATACCCACATAGAAAAGAAATAGTAGTTGTTTCAGCTAGGTAAGAGACAGCTAATGGTTATACGGTGTTATGAGACTCCATTTTCTTAACCTCGGCATATGAGGCCGACGGTCTACCGTCAGTATACTCCTAATTATTAGCTAAGTTCGTCAGAGGTGCCGATCGATTGAGCAGAAATCTCGAAACAATTTTCTCACATGGCAGGGATATGAACCTCCGTACCCCCGTTTCATAGTTCAACCATAAATCTACAACTACGTACGGGATTCCACAACGCTCTCAAATTAGTCGGTTTCCTACCATTAGCTTTCGAGTGATGCTTTTGAATTAGCGATTACGATTACGTGTGTATAGGGTATACATGTAGATTATAGTGCCTTTTTTAAAGAATGTTTCCTATTTACTCGAAATTCCCAACTTTTGCAGAGAGGGGACAATTTACACGTGTGTGCCCTCAACATTTCACGCACTGCGGGCACATCATAATATATGAACAAAATAATCATAGCAGGCAATTTCACACTCTCGGAGTAATTAGACTTATTAGAGTAAACAGAAAGCAAACACTCACAATAGGAATAGATTCAATTGTATAGCATTCGTGTGATAAAACCACACTGAGTTAGTGCGTCAGCACGTGGGATCTTTCGATTGTCCTATTGAGGACTGATCGGGTGAATAAGTAAAAGACAACCTCGAACATGGCAAGGGCTGTGTAGCACGGAAGCATGGTTATGGTTATGGTTATGGAAGAGAAAAGAGAGGAATCTGCACGACTATTGCAACAGGTAGTCAAAAGTCATCTGCTAAAAGTCTAAACTGCTTGGTGGCTTGTAACTCTTATGTTGACCTCTAAAATTAGATTCAGATTTGTTGTCGAGTTTGCGATTACGAAATACTAACTTACTGACAGGCTCTCATTCAAAATATAGAAAATCTATGTACACACGCAACCCAAACGGAAGTCGCAAATATAGTGTCTTTCCTTTTCAAGTTTAGTGTTCGCAGTTGTAAGGTGAGTTGACGAATGTGACTTACATTTTAAAAAATAGGAACTAGTTAGACCTAATTTAACATAATATCAGCATGGTTTAACTAAGATGTCAGCATTAATTTCAAATTCAACTTGCTGCTGAATTTTACAAATGTATAGAACGGATGCGCGAGGATTAGATCCATGTTAATGGTGAAACAGGTGGCGTGGCGGCGCTGTTCAAAAGTAGTTAAATTGTCCTCCTTTCCTTGGAAACTTAAGTACAAAACGCTTATGTTGAAACGGCACAAATTGAGCCTTAAACGCCTACTCTTGAAAGACTTACTCTAAAGATAATCGCACTTCATCGGCTTGTTGAAAAGCGCTGCCTCGTGTCAGGTAAGTCCCAAGAGACCTTTTTAGTGAAGATCAGGGATGTGGTCTCGAGACCGCCGTCTTTGTCTCGAGACCGGAAAATACGGTCTTGGTCTCTAATGCATTTGTCTTGGTCTCGGACCATCGGGCTTAATCTCGACTGCGTCGGTCTTGGTCTTGACTGCGTCGGTCTTGGTCTTGGTCTTAAAGGAACGGTCTTGGGATTGGTTTCAGTCTTAAATTCGCGTTCTTGATCATTTGCTGTACATATCAGAGCACTTTCTTTGATATTTGTCGGTTATTTTCGAATATTAGAAACGCTCGATGTTTAAACCCTATATGCGCTTGTTATCGATTTATGATGTGCTGACCATCTATATATATATACATGTTACTATGGGCAAAAAATGCATTTGCAGCCATTTCAAAATTTGTTTTCACAAATGTCAAGATTTTGGAACAATCTAATAATTATGTGGTCGACCACGTGTACGTAGTGACTGTTAACCTACAATTCCGAGTACATGTATAGGCCTACACCATTCAAACGAAGCATTAATCTACTTGTTCAGATGTCTTATTTAGAACCTAGCGTATGCTGTAAGTAATTTATAGTGCGATATTCTTAGGCCGAAGCCAAGGGCTGAACCAAAAAAGTTCAGACTGGCCAGTAAAACTGTTTTCTGGATCATTATTAAGATTGGTATTATTCAGTGATAAAATTAATGTTTTAAGCGTATTATTCCATTTTAGCGTCTTAACAAATTGAATTGTTTATAAAAAAAAGTATCTGTCATAGTCTTGAATTTGTTTATAAAAAAGTCGTGGTCTCGGAACACCCGGTCTTGGTCTTGGACCTCTTGGTCTTGAGGTTTTGGTCTCATGCCCAACACTGGTGAAGATGCCAGTCTGTTAAAGCTTTTTGATGCTAGTTGGAATCCACAATCGACGACTGTTGATTAGAGAATACTGTGAATTTTTGAGTGTGGGTAAAATGTGAGCCATGTGCGAACTTGTTGTCGATTGGCTGCCAAAAGTCACGTGACCGGTTCACGCCTATGGTTGCCATTTGTATTTTTGTTCATGCTGCCATATGTTTTCGGTAATTATCAATAAACGATACCAGCCATGACCCCGAACCCTATCTATCAACTACACTAATTCTAACCCTAACCTACCCTCGCGATGCCTACCCTGACCCTAACGACCACCACAATGCAATAACCTTATCCATTTTTGCCTATGGTACGCGTTTTACTGGTTCGCGGTTCGCATTTTACCAACACCCTCAAGGGACATGTATGTGATTGATTGAAATTTAGTTATTAAACGAATGTTTCCGTAAAATTTTAATGTATTGCCTAGTTCTTAATTTGTATAATATATTGCCTTACATACCAATGTAAAACCCTCAAACCATGATGCGTTGAAAAAAATTGTTCTGACTCGCGTAAAAATAATTAAAAAGTGAATAGCCCTTCAGCACATGGCATAATAACTTCTGTGACTAAAGTTCTTGTACACATGTCAAAAAAATGACACTAACCCTGACAATAACAACGCCTAACCTGACCGTAACCCTGACTGACCGGGTGCGTAGCGAATCGCCAAACCCGAATCCCCGAAACTGATTTCCGCCGTATTCCCGAAAACAAAGCTGGATTGATGAAAAGGATTTTGCTTAAATAGAAGCTGCATCGATGAAAAAAGTTCACACAAAAGATGTGCAAGATGAATGAATTGCGATAAATTTTGTACATGTTCGGTTGTAGAAGTAACATTTTTGTTTGTATTGTGCCCAAACTTTCAGAAGCAGAAGATTTATCCATAAAATAACATAAATTCCAAAAATAGCATCCTTAGTGGAATAATGTAAATATAATTGCAAATTTGAAGTATTGGATTGATGAATGAATTGCTCTGTTTTGAGACAGTTCAGCGGTTTTCGATAGTACATTGCTGTTTTCGGGGAATCGGGCTTTTTGGCATTTTCAGAGATTCGGGTTTCGACGATCCGGGTCGATCCCGACTGACCATCACAAAGCGTATTAAAAATTTTTGGTGTTTTTAACTACCATGCGCCAACGCTTGCACTCGCGCAGAGGTCTCCACTCGATAAATTTTGTACATATTCGGTTGTAGAAGTTTGTTTGTATTGTGGCCAAACTTTCAGCGGCAGAAGATTTATCCATAAAATAACATAAATTCCGAAAATAGCATGCTTAGTGGATTAATGTAAATATAATTGTAAATTTGAAGTATTGGATTGTTTTAGACATAGAAGATATGTGAAATAGGTTTTGGATTACTATTAGCAACTTAGCTGATGAATTTGTTCCTTGATTATCTAGTGTTCTGAGTTTTGTATATTTTATAGTTTGTTTTTTGTTTTAGAAACGTTATTCGTCTTTAAACGCTTAGTGCGCAATCCCTGAACCACATCCAAGATGGTCAAGGAAGACAGAACAGCATGGAAGTCCAGCTACTTCGTCAAGATGACAGTATGTCAATTTTTTAGTACACTTTTCGTGTCAAAGTCACCACACTCTTTTGTATTTAAAATTTTTCTTTTGAGAATATGCCCAAAGTGCAGTATAATTGACAAATCTGCCATTGGATTCAGATATACAGTAGACTTCAAATTGCTTAACACTCTATGATGAGTAAAACTGAGTAGGAAACCAATTCAGGTTATTGTGAAAGTGTTGAACCTGACCTAATTTAAAAATAAATGACAGTTTGTGAACATGCATTACTTGCAGGTCTTCAGCAAATGTGTAACTATTGTGGACTAACAGTATACAAGTATAACCAGAGCACAATTGAATGAATACCTAGTCACCAGATGGTGACATTGTACACTACTAATATAAATGTAATTAAAATATTCTTGCTAACCATATTGATATTTCAATAATAGTTAACCAAATGCCTGTATAAGTCATGAGTAACTGTTGAGAAATGATGCAAAAACACACTCCTTAGATCCACTCTTGGGACGTTCTGAAGTCGCCATTCATTGTTTTCTGTGGATTGCGACTTTCTGTCCAACAACTCGCGTTGTTCAATCGAGAGTGCTTGAGTCATAAGTGTGTGAGATAAATATACCTCCTGTGAATGGTTTCTGGTTTAGAGATGGCTTCAGATGTGCTACAGTTCTGGTAGTCTATCAGTTGCTATTGTAATCTGTAAACTCAACCTTCACAGTGGACAATTTATGTATTGTAACGTATAATGAGGTTGGTTAAATAAAGAATGTGATGACTGGTGTAGTGTTTTGTGTAGTCTTTTAGCTGATTTACTTCAC
Organism: Bimastos eiseni; assembly: GCA_959347315.1. Classification (NCBI taxonomy): domain Eukaryota; kingdom Metazoa; phylum Annelida; class Clitellata; order Crassiclitellata; family Lumbricidae; genus Bimastos; species Bimastos eiseni. The sequence continues at coordinate 15,319,075 of OY365821.1, read as the reverse complement.
TTATATATAACATTTTGGTTTTTATTAAATTTGGAATGTTCTGTTTTGTTCATTTTTGTCTGATCTTTTATTAAAAGAATAGTAATTAGTAGAAACCTCAATTGAACATGGCTTGTTCCAATAAAAGCTACTTTCTATTAATACCGTTAGGGTTATGGCCAGTGTATCTTGTTTCATGAAACTGTTGCAGAAGTACCGCTTTCTACAGAGGGTGAAGTATTTATAATTGAGATGTGTTTGATATTTGTCAGGAACTGATGGATAATTTTCCACGATGCTTCATCGTTGGAGCAGACAACGTAGGTTCCCATCAGATGCAGAAGATCAGAATTGCTCTAAGAGGAATTGCAGGTCAGCAAATTGTGCCCTTATGGAAATAACTCGATATTATGCCTTGCAACGTTATTCTGTTTTTAGTTAATTTAATGAGTAGAATACACAGTTTGCATGGGACTTAAATTTCCATGCCTTTTTAAAGTTATACTAGTGCCGATGTTATCAGTTAAATTATTGTCAAAACCAGCACCGTTTTATTTGTCCGTGTTGATTCAAAAGTGACCATAATCATTGCTGTCTGTGTTTAGTGGTTTTGATGGGCAAAAACACAATGATGAGAAAGGCAATTAGAGGTCACATGGAAAACAACCCAGCCCTTGAAAAGTAAGTTACTACTGCAGAGCTTGTGGTTATTGGTAATTTTCTTCTTGCATATTTATGCTATATTATAGGCATTTTCAGCCCTGGCATACGACTGCTGGATGCCAATGCTCTCCATCACTGCCTCATTTTTTCACTGATGACCATAGTCAATGTACTTGTTAGGACGGAGTTTACGAAGAGGTGCAGCAGGATCATAAATTGTGAAAAAAAATTCTTCAGATGTTGGTCCAAATCCCTAATTTGAATTGGAACCGACAATCTCTTGGTTGAAAGTCCAACATGCTGAACACTAAGGTATTGCCACACCTTGTGTGTTGTGTACATGCTGCTGTTATGTACACGTATAGTGCTGTCGGGTGCGACTGGCGAAGTACATTTTCTCTTTTGGAATTTCAGACTGCTTCCTTTCATCAAGGGAAACGTTGGACTGGTTTTCACCAAGGGAGAACTGTCCGAAGTACGCAAGATCATTCAGGAGAACAAGGTGGCAGCCCCCGCTAAAGCCGGAGTCATCGCTCCTCTGGATGTGACGGTTCCAGCCCAGAACACTTCACTTGGACCGGAGAAGACTTCCTTCTTTCAAGCTCTGGCTATTCAGACCAAGATCTCAAAGGGAACGATTGAAATTCTGGTACGTTCTTTGCAACTTCTGTTCTGTTGCTTTGCTGAAATAGTTCAATTATACGACAAGTTTAAGGTGTTTTTGTAGGTATATCTTCTATGTTTAATAATTTTTATACCTGAGTAATTAGGTTATAGGTTTCTGTTGGAAGGAAATGGTCCACTTAATTTATTTGATCTTTACTTATTGCAATGAGATTCCAATTGTGATTCAACATTCTGTTAAACCTGATACTGTTTCAGAAGCATTATCTTCTTGTATAATTAATTCTTGATTATTCTATATATCAATGCTGTAGATTTTAGTTAAGATGCCTAGATAAGAGTGATTTGTATTTGCAGAAATCAACTTTTTCTGCATTGTGATTGTTGACTTAACTGGTCTTTTTCTCTTTGGTTCCTCGATTATGTGTACCATCGTTGCCTATGAATATTGATGAGTAGTTTGCCGTACTCAGTAGGTCGTATGAACTTGCTAGGGCCCAATTTTACTGGTTTATAAATTATGAAAAAACTTTTCATTGGTTGTGATTTGGGTGCAAATAAAAGTTGTTTTGAATTAAAAATATAAGTTGGTATTTACAAGTGTTTTGATTGTCAGATAAAACTTGCAGAATGTAGTAGTTTTTCATTTAAAGGATAAATTTATGAATGTTGAAATTCTACATTCTGTTGATGTTTTTTTACTAGAATGATGTGAAACTGATCAAGGCCACAGAGAAAGTGGGAGCATCTGAAGCCACTCTTCTTAACATGTTAAACATCTCTCCCTTCACCTATGGGCTACAGATTCAGATGGGTACAAACCATTTTGAATTTTCTTTTTTCTGGGACTAATAACAAATAGCATACAGTGTACAAGGGAATTTGTTTGGGAATAGCTTAACACATTGACCGACCGACGGATCAATTATTGTCCGCACGCGGCAGCATTATTGGCGGTTATCGGAAATTAGTGAGAGCGCGCAGCATTAAGCAATAAAGTGAAGATATTGGAAAGTACTTTTACATTTTCAAAGTTAACAAAACAATGTAAATGAAAAGCAGCTCTTGGTTACTGTACTGTTCTGTACTCTATAGTAACCTGGCTAAAAGTCTGCAGTTGAATTATAATCCTCACAACACGGCACGCCACAGAGAGCAGGCTTAGAAGGACAGGTGCGGCTGAAATAACATCTCTGCGCTGTCCATGCTTGTAGCACACAACACATCTATGACTTTGTGACTGTTTGCACTCAGTGGGCGGTAGTATGTCCAAGTAGTGTTGTCCTGCCAGTCGTGATAGGTCAGACGACTTGTGTTGGAGAAATGCCCTTGGGGCAACCGAAGCTTCAGCTGGCTGATCACTGGTTGAGATGAGACTGCGAATGACTTGCAGTACACACTAAAACATGCATCACTATGCTCTAGTTTGCAATACACACCACGTGTAGAATTTTCCGTTAGTACATACGTGCATATACATAGCGTACACAGTGCATACATAGCACATACGTATTCTCCGTATGTGCATATACGTAGCATATATACATAGTATTATATAAATACACAATCTATACATACATTGAACATATATATTTTTTCCCTTGGTACAACTTTCCCGACCACCTCGTAAGAGGCTGCCAAGAGACCGCGTGTATATACATATATATGCGTGTAGATACATATATATATATATGGCTTCAGGTTACAATAGCTGCATGCATCGTTATGCACCAGACAGTCATATTTGCATCTGAGACGCGGTAGAATAGGTTCCCAGGACGCTGATTAGCCAATTTATAGCAATGTAGTTGGTAATGCTGAATGACAGCAGTTAGTCAGTCGCTGTGATATGAAATGACGTATTTTTGCGTCAGTCGTCAAAGTGTTTGATTGTATGTACATGAAAATGATATATCTGACTAAGCTGAAACCTTTGCAAGCAGCTCTAGTAATATTGTCTGATGGCATAGACCCAACAATTACTTGATTCACATTGATTGAAAGTTATTAGCCTGTGTGTTTTGCTTTTATAGTGTATGACAGTGGCACAGTGTTTGATCTGTCCATCCTTGATATCACTGATGATGACATCAGAGCCAGGTTCCTCGAGGTAATGTAATAGTCATGTGTATTAATAAAGGCTTGTTGCAGTAAAGTTGTTCATATTTCTGTGAAATATATTTTGCTTTATCAATATTTCTGGTATGTGATTCTTGAAATGTGATTCCATGTTTATCTGTGGCTTTCTATAATAGATGACCCACTTTTACTGCAAGTGTGTACTAAAAGCTACAGAGGAAACAATGCAGCTAATTGTTAAATGAACTCTACTACATGCTATTATTTTTATGGTTCTCTTTCCTGACAGAATTGTGAATTTAAGGTGTCTGGGAAGTCTTGATTGGAAAGGCATAAAATTGCTAGCTTCATGCCCATGATTGCTAAAGAGTGTACTAAAAGTTGCTGACAAATCACCAAGGCTAATCGTAAAAGGAATATATAGCACATGTGGTTTATTAGTAATTGACATCTTGTGATTCATTTAGTGATTTTGTCTTCATTCAAGCAACCACATAGTATAATACAGTCCCGCGGTGCTCTAGTTGTCGAGTAACCCCTTATCGTAAGTAACTGAAATATGTTTGGGATCAATTTTTAGCCACTGGTTCAGTTGTTGCATCAGCAAAATAGTAATTAGGTTTTATACAGTGAGATGTGGATGTTTTCAGAAATTGTATGTTGGTTATTTTTAGGGTGTTAGCAACATAACGAGCCTGTCGCTTGCGATTGGTTATCCAACCCTTGTCTCTGTTCCTCACTCCATTGTCAACGGATTCAAGAACTTGTTGGCTGTAGCTGCAGCCACAGACATCGAATTCAAGGAAGCTGAAACAGTTAGTTTTCTATTTTATCTGAGAATGTAAATTCAGCTTATAATATCCACTTGTCATCTGTGTGATATAATTTGAGCAAAATGAAGTATGTTGTTGCACGAAACCAATTTGTTGACTCAATAACATATGTAACTTGTCAATGGTTTAGGCATGAATTGTTTCATGTGCAAAAGTGTAGAAAGTTCAGTATCATGTGGTTTCTTTACATTGATTTAGACTATGTGATGGTTCATGTGACAGTCTATGTGCTGTTAGCCTGTACTAGGTTCAGATGTAGAAAATAATTATTTCTATATCTGTGTTACTTGATCACACATCCATGAATTTGTGTATAAAAATTAAACATCCACGAATTTATGTATGTAAAATAAACATCCATGAATTTGAGTTTATAAAATAAACCCGCATGAATATGTGTATATAAATATGTGATTCAACTGAAGATGAGTCTGATAAACCTTGTTGCCTCTATGACAAATTTAAGAAAGTTTAGATGGTGGTATTTCACTTCCTTGACTCCCTTCTACGTTGCATTTAGTTTGCAGTGTGAGCGTAGTTTTGACAGCAATCTTATGTTTGCCATGTAGTTGTAAATTTGAGCTTGTTTGTGATTGCAGTTGAAGGAGTTCCTCAAGGATCCTTCTAAGTTTGCAGCTGCTGCTGCGGCCGCTGCTCCGGCAGCTGCTGCTCCTGCTGCTGCTGCCAAGGTGGAAGAGAAGAAAGAAGAGAAGAAGGAAGAAGAGGAGGAGGAAGATGAAGACATGGGTTTTGCCTTGTTCGACTAAGTCTAGCTGCAAGCATTCTGTTCGTCTGCGTGGAAGCATTAGTCTGTCGATCGACAGTTGGAACTTTTGTTGGCCAGTTACATTGTAACTGTGCTGTCAAATAAAAATCATTGGTTGCAAGAGAAAATGAAATTGTTTGTTTTATACTTTTCGTTGTGATTCCGGATATGAAATTGAGAGGACTGTACGAAGATTATATACCGTTCAATTTATACTGACTAATTCATTGAGAGACATATTAGTAAATAATGATTTTGGGGTTGTATATAAAGAACAAAGGACAGACATAATGAAACTGGTATGGCAATGCCTAAATTTGGTGCATTTGTTTGCCATTTGTAATCAATCAAATTATTTATTTATAGCCACAATAGCAAACCGTTTGCTCAAGGCAATAAAAACAAAACCTCAATTATAAAACTAAATACAACAAAGGGAGTCTCAAAGGGGATTGGAATCCGATAGAAGGGACACCTAGAAGCTGAATTACCAATAGAAAAGATAACTGCCGCATTAACCTGTTCTATTATAGGCGCACTGGCAGAAATCTCAATTCCCAGAAATAAGGAGAATTCTTAAATAGTAGTTAACTAAACCAAAAGCCAAGAGTGATACCGTACGCTCTGTCATAGACCGATCCCTTTGAGGAAATTATTTGGTCATCCAATTTATTAAACAGGATTGCAACTTGTTTTGAAATGAAAGAGGGATAATAGAAAAACGTATTTTCAGCGGAAAAGCGTTCCAGAACAACGGGCCCGAAGATCTAAGACTAAATTTTTTTACGTTTGTCTGGGTTCTAATAGGACTGCGGGAATTTCTGGTGCAATAGGTATGGATGTATGAGCCCGTGGAACATCGATGTTCTGTTGCTTGTCTCTGGCAGTTGAAAAAACCTTTCGTGGTTAGTAGTTAAAAAAATCACGAGGTTTGTTTTATTGAACTAAGTTCTTATGCAGACGTAGCAGAGGCGGAGGAGGGGGTTAGTGCTTTAGCAGCTGGACTGAGAGCGCTCGTGAGTAGGTTCTTGAAGGGTGCTATATAAATGCTGAAGGCTGAGGATGAATGACGGAAAGAATTGCAAACTCCAGCAACAGAGAATCTTTTTAATCCAGAAACAAATTCACGCCTTTTATTTTTGCGTATTTAAGTTAATCGATAACTCATAATCATAACTCTGCACAGCTGAAAGAGTCATCAGTGGTGGACACACACACACGCACACACACACACACACACACACACACACACACACACACACACACGTGGAACCAACAAATGGATTTCCGACAACAGCTGACAGATGACATTGATGTTCAGAGTCTCTGGGCCAAGTTATGTACGTCGATTCGGCAGAGCAATATTTATGCAATATCGAGCCTTTTAGCAAATCTGGTATCCACAATGATCCTGTCATTCAAACCACAGCCTGACAGCAAGAACTGCATGCTTTTATCCACACGAAAACAAAATTTGACAAATGTTTAAAATGTTACGAGACACATTAGGCAGAGCAAGAGGCAAAAAGGCAGGTCAAATCACTTGATACGACCCATGGTAGCGCCCCCACTGAGATAAAGTAAAGGAGATGGGAAACGGAGACAGAAGGAAGGAAGAAAGATGGGAGGGACCCAAAATAGAATAAGACCAAATTACACTTTCAAGGTGAAAACACGCTGAAAAGTCTAAAACCACAATACACATGTAACCATGGATACCACATGTTCCGACAATCTTCTGTGATGTAGGAAAGTATCCATCTGCTGTATTGCAAAGATAACAGCTTACAAAAACCAACACAAGAAACTGTCATGTGACTAAACCTCAGATTAGGCCTACGCAAAAGTAAATGCTTCAGACACTTTTACACTTTGTTCTCATCTGTGAATTCCAGTTGATACTCTTTTGATTCGATCAGTGTCTGTACGTCAACCTCGCCACTGCCGAATTCTCTAGTACTCTATGCACGTTAGCTAACTAAAAATGGTCTGTTTTCAAGAACAGTTATTCTATAACATCCCTTTCCAAGCCCATTGTTCAATACTATACCTATTCACAATTTCAGGCATTTTGATAACCACTTACTAAAATGCAAGTACAGCGCAGGGATGAGGAGATATCTTTAAATCGTTAAGATTATGGTGCTCACCAAACTCATTTCTAAGACTGTAATTTACAATTTAGGACTTTACAATTACTTGGTAATAAAATGCAAGTACAGAATCTGTATCATTACAATTAAAATGTAACTTGCAAGCATTGTCCAGCACATTTACAATGTATACCGCAAGGCAATCGCTTTTTCGCACAGTTGGATGTAGGCCTAGTTCAATATATTACTCACCATGGATGACGTGGAGTAGGCATAGTTCAATAGATTACTCACCATGGATGACGTGGAGTAGGCCCAGTCTAATAGATTACTCACCATGGATGACGTGGAGTAGGCCTAGTCTAATAGATTACTCACCATGGATGACGTGGAGTAGGCATAGTTCAATAGATTACTCACCATGGATGACATGAAGTAGGCATAGTTCAATAGATTACTCACCATGGATGACGTGGAGTAGGCATAGTTCAATAGATCACTCACCATGGATGACGTGGGGTAGGCATAGTTCAATAGATTACTCACCATGGATGACGTGGAGCAGTCATAGTTCAATAGATTACTCACCATGGATGACGTGGAGTAGGCATAGTTCAATAGATCACTCACCATGGATGACGTGGAGTAGGCCAAGTTCAATAGATTACTCACCATGGATGACGGGGAGTAGGCACTAGTGTAAATAATGCCAGGCATATTATTTTCACACTGAAATGTAGCAATGATGCTGGATTGCCACCGAACCGAGACTGTTTGAAACAACACGTCCTTCGTGCTAACTTTCAGTGTGCAATATATCGTCGATCACTTCACCAAATTATGTCAATGCCAAGTACAGATGGTCATGGCTGGAAGCTAAAAGGTGAAATGAACTACTTATGTACTAAAAACTGTTCATTGTTCTTGCAAAAAGACAAAATGTAGCGGAAAAACTTGTTCATGCAAGAGTGTGGAGCTGCAAGGCACTGATCTCTGTGGTTGCATAGGCTGCTGCAATAATCTTGACATTTGTGGAGGACTGGGAGTTGGTAACGAATCTGAAGATGATTCTGATGACGAATATTAAATTTCATGTTCATTGTTCAATGATAGTTATCGACATAGAGAATCCTTATGTTATATAAAATATTGAACTTTGTCCTAGATATTCAATGTCATAAATTCATATAATGTTTAATTCTTGTTTCCTCTGATTTCTTGACATGACTGGAACTCATAAACACTGATGAAGAATATTAAATTTCATGTTCAATAATAGTTATCGACATAGAGTATCAATCATATCAAATATTGAACTTTGTCCTACCTACTCAATGTCATGTACTCCTAAAATGTTTAATTCTTGTTTCTTCTGATTTCATCTTAGTTCTTGGCCTGACTGGTACTCATAAACATCATGTAATTATCTCACTGCAAAGTAAATTTCAAGGTTAATTACATGTTTGATGATATTCTGAATGTCTGTTTTGAGGCTTGTATATAAAGTGTTAAAAAAATTAATGTGCAAGCTTTCTTTGATGGAATTTTTTAACATGCTCAGATGAATGTTTTGTTATTAAAAAAATACTTTCCATGTTGCCAATTTGAAGTAGGAACGGAATTTTGTTAGAGCAAAGATACAGATTTCAAACTACTGCCTAATGCGAGATATAAAGCTTCGTGAATTTGTTTATCTCTGACAGGCTACAGTTAGGCTACGAGGTCCTTGATAAAATATGGAGGAATGTTGATTGCGAAGACTGCATCTAAGTGATTGATTGATTTTGATTCTCATCAAACAGGGCGCCTTTGAACAGATTATTATCCGCCAGAACTCTCGTAAAGGGGAAATTTAAGTGAAAAATTTGGTCTGTTCATCAGCTGTATATTTGTCGTTTTCGTCAACCAGCTCATGCAAGGCAGGGAAGTCATGCATTATTTAGAATAAATTTCTCTGGAGTTGCGCCCCTAAATCAGTTAGAGGTACGTGTTATGGTCATTTGAAAACTTAGGCCTATCTGTTTGTCAGGGCTGATGTTGGGAGCGCTTTTGAGTAGTTGCCTTTTATTTTTTTAAGAGCGCACAATAAATATTTTAATGAATGAATTGTTCTTGCAATGAATGCTTCGCGAGTGATCCGTTGAAAAGATAGATGCTCAATGATTTTGGATGGTTTAAGTACGAAGATGGAGTCTAAGTCATTTGCTACGACCTCAGACTGTTATTTTTCTCCAATAGTGACGCTTGAGTCTTTACGGAGGTAGAGCGAGGAATCAAGGTGATCAACGAGGGTTTGTGACAGAGTAAAGATGATTGATTATGCTCGATTATCGCCATTTCGCGAGCTTTTATTGTGTTTAATAGTTATTGTAAGAGGCGAACAAGGGGATGAGGCCACAGTTGATGCCTCTGACAGCGTGCATATATATATATATATACTAGGATATATATATATATATATATACTAGGATATATATATATATACTAAGATATATATATACTAAGATATATATATATATATACTAAGATATATATATATATATACTAAGATATATATATATATATATACTAGGTTATATATATATACTAAGATATATATATATACTAAGATATATACTAAGATACATATATGTATATGCTCTGGCGGTCATTTCAACTCTCGGTGCCCTTCTTGCTTTTAGCGGCGCTTGTCAACAAGTTGCGGCCCCTCGCACAGCTCTGAAGCACCGATTTAGAAAGCACCGATTTGGAAAATATCGACCTTATGATTGCCTTTGATCTTTAGCCAATCTCATCCGGAAGTGAAACCCAACGAGGTCAGCAAGGGTTAAACACACGACAGTACGCTCACCATCTCTGCCTCCTCCTCCTCCTTCCTCCTAGTCCTCCTTTTCTCCTCTTCCTTCTCGTCCTATCCCTTTTCCAACTGCTCTTTCCCCCAATAATGATCCCTCTTCTTTCCTCTTCCTCCTTCTTATATACTGCTTCTTCTCCTTCCCTCCTCTTCCTTCTCTTCCTCCTCCTCTCTCACCTCCTCCCCATCTTCCTGCTCTTTCCCTTCCATGATCCATCACCTCCTCTTCCTCCTTCTCCTCCTCTACTCATCCGCCTTCACTTCCTCATCACGTATGATATAATGTAGATATTTATATAGCACCAGCGCGACGCCTTCGTCATCTCCGTTCGAGATATTGAATGGCAACTCTCTCATCGTTGGCAACACGAGTAACGCCGAATTCTATTTCAATTGCGACGAAGTACGTGGACTTTGTTTCTTCGTCTCTGTCTCTTTCTTCTATGTAAGCTTCCGCTAACCATTTTACTGAGTTTCTAGTTGTATTTGCAATCAATCTGCAATCAAGACAAAATTATTGAATCCAACTAATGACTTTGTGAATGACTATTTGTAGTAAAGGGACGTCTTTTCCATTTATCGCTATGCAATTTACCAGCTACACGGGTGTTCCTGCCTATCGGAATTCGCGTCCCTTTAGGGGCTCCCTTTGTAGTCAATGTCAAGTGTATTTTGTTCGATTGGCTACAATAAGAAATACTTTTAATTGTGATTTTGATTGATTTGATTATTTGTAACTTATACCTAAAATTTCCTTCAACCTCATGGGTGACTAGAGTGTCAGACTGTCCGTAGGCCTATCTACCACTACACCAGCGCTGTCCAGCCTTTTTCACACTGTGGGTCACCATAGACATTTAAGTGAAGCGGAAAACCGCACCAATAAGCTTAATGGCAGCGACAAACATTCATTGAAAATTCTTAATCGTGTTAACATCTATTATGCGTCGTGAGAACTCGATTTTGTGTTTACAGAACAAATGATCGGCCTACGCTTGTTAGGACGAATTGAATAATATATACAAGTTTGATAAAAATGTATGGGTCCGCAGTGTCTTTTACTTTACCTTGCACTAATTTAGCGATCGCTGGGGCACTTAAGCCCATCCATCGGGCCGAATGTTAGACAACACTGCACATGAGTACCGAGTATCGCTGCACCCAATAAGCCTGCGCTTACTTAGGTTTAATATAAATATATATAATTATATATATAATTACAATTATACGAATCGGAATGGATATATATATACGCATGAAATGTATTCTACACATGATCAGCAGTTAGTTTGTCGTTATGTGGGCTCTAGGCCAACCACGTAATGTCCACGTTATAAGATAGCCGCCGCCGCAGCAGCTGAAGCCAATGACAAAGATGAGTGGCGACCCCTCTCAATCGATTTAATAGGGCGTGACTGTCTCCAACGTCTCATCCGGTTCATCAGCGATGGTACATGTCCCCATTCTGGCGATTCTCTCTCGGAGATCTTGCGGTCGACGACGCCTGTTGGTTCGTCTGCAGTCCATTCGTCGCTAGGTTCTTGTAGTAGCTGCGGTTCTTCACTGGTTCTACCAGAGGCAGTCGACCGAGCAGCTCCCTCTGACGTTCACGGTTCGCTGGCCGTACTTTCTGGCCATCACCGGTGCCTTGGGCCGCCTCGTATTCGTCAATAACACCCATTGCCTACAAAAATCACGCGTTTATAAAACTTTAGAACATACAGATTGCACGTAATCGCTTAAGCATGGTCAGCAGTAGGCCTTAGCAACCCCTCCAGCGCTGTTGCACTATATACATATATATATATTATATATATATATATATATTCTGTTCCGTGTTCTACGGAATGGAAACTGTCTACTCGCTCCGATTCTACTCGGCCCGAAAAGCTTTCCCTGCTTTATATTTCGCAGTTCACATTTCGATTCCACGTTAAGACCAAGAGTTATAGGCTATTCTCTCACAATTATAAGTTTCTCTTGTAACCAGCAGTAGACCCTGTTATTCGTAACGGTTTCAACTTGAGCATAAGCAAACGGCAAGCTCTTGGACTTCCTCTGTTCTCAACTAGATGGTCAATGAGCGGGCAATGAGCACCTCCACCTCCTACCTGCATACATGCATACACATTCATTGGTCTACAACTCTATATACCTGTACATATATATATATATATATATACATACTTAGCCTAGGCACTTACGTGCATATAAATGTATACCTACATGATATATATTGATAAATTGATTAATAAATTGAAGAATAAACAATCCTGACCGAGTTGGCCATAAGTCCACAACACGCCGCAGCTCCACCCAATCCATCTGATCATTCATATATACTACAAGCATAATAGTATAACGCACAAATAGACGTGGCTACATGGGCACATGTAAGCGTATAAAGCAGTCGAACTGACGGGTGTGACTAAAAGACTGACCCAGACGTAGAAGGTTCCAGCTCCTGGTCCGACTGTCTGGACTTTAGTGATGTCGACGTCCTTCGTGAGGATCTCCTTCGCTCTTTCGATCATCTCCGGTTCCACTCGGTTGATGTTGAAGTCAAGGACTTTACGAGTCAGTCCATTCGGGCCCTGTGGGTTGCAGATGCGCTGACACTCCTTCCAGTTCTACGAATCAACGCATCATTTATCAAATGGGTCGTTTCCTACTCGTCTTTTGTAAATTTCTCCAGCCAGGGCTAAAGATAAGTCTTCAAATGACCATAAAAACGGGAAAACTATCGACATAAAATTCGCAAAACAGCACAAGGTTCAATTTCATTTTTAGGATGACACTTCAGTCAAATATCCGAAAGTCAGACAAAATTTTGCATTACAGGCTGCAATACATTGAAAAATAAACAATCCTGGCCGAGTTGGCCATAACACACCGAAGCTCCACCTATCCCAATCCGTCCGATCATTCGTCTTACAAGTTGTCTTGTCATCAGCGAAAGTCACCTTAGCAGCTTCTCTCTTTGGCAACCGAACTCCGCAGTACATCTCTCTGGAAAACCCCTAAGATACGACGTAGCGCTCGTGAATAATCTGGTTCTCTGACCATAGCTTTTGAGTAGCGATTTGAACTTTGGAGTTAAGATTAATTGTATTAATTTTACATAATCAGCTTAATAATTTAAAGTCTGAACTATTTTCAGATTGTCATTTGAGCAGAACCTGATATGAAAGAGCTCCAACAAAAAGTTTAGCGTAGGGCCACCCAAAATACTATGTAGGGTCCTGCAGAGTGCTTACGTCGGTAGTATCTTCGTCCTCTCCCAGCAGGAGGAAAGCTCCCTGAAGAATCTTGTGGAGAGCTGGAGGCGGATTATGGTAGCGACGGATCTCCGACATCGTTTTCTTGTCCATGTCGAGGATGGACTGGCGTCCGTGTGGCAGCCGCTCGATGAACTCCAGCTGGTAGTGGGCCTCGCGCACCTCCTCCTGCAGGTTCCTCAGCAGACCAGAGGCTCGGATCTGCTCGATCTGATTTCGAATTTCGACAGGGTCCTTATCTTCACATGCCTTCTGCAGACCTGTTGCAGCAGACCATAGAGAAAGTCAATTCAATCCAGTAATCGTATCGTAATTGTAATCTCAACATTTCTACAGCGCCCACAAAAGCAAAGTCTCCGGAACCAGCTTATTCACAGGCGCTCGTGCCTGATTCCTCCCAATACTTACCCAGCTCAAAACACCCATTGATGCCCAGAAGATATAGACAGCAGAACTCTCACTCTGTGCTTCTTCCTCTTCTTTTCCCCACCTAACATTGTTCCCGATACTTTCACAGCTCCAGACGCCTCAGACTCCCAGAGGATATAGACTGCAGATTTTGAGGAGAACGGGATGAAGGGAAAAAGCAGAACTGTACATGGAGGGAGCGAAAATGTGTGATTGTCAACAGCGACTAATGGTCATATCCTTAGTCAATCCCCGACAGTTTATTAGCAATTAATCACCAAATTCCAATTTGTAATCAGATTTTCTAAATAGCATTGTATGGAGGTCATTGTCAAACGACGACTGTCATGCAATGCATGGTATTTGACCGATAGACTGATTATGTAGATTGTCTGCTGTTGCAGCAGCCACTGACTTCGTCTTGCTTCGATGACGAGAAGTGTCCTTGAAGCGTCCTTGACCTCCACGTGATTCTGGAGTCCGCTGCTTTTGCAGTCGTCCAGAGCGAGGCTGAGCATAGTTCGATCTCTCGTTCGAATCGACTCCCGCAGCTTTTCCAGGACCAGACTGCTGACGATTCCTGTAATGGTTACATTGTAAGGCTCAGAGTAACACCCACACACACACGCATATTTATATATATATACATACAGCCCACACATACACACAAACACACATACACATAAACACACATACGCATATACACCCACCTACACACGCACCTACAGGCACACCTACACACACATACACACACGTATACACACACCTACACACGCACGCCTACACACATACACATTTACACTCTTACACACACACACGCACGCACGCACAATTCATTTATTTTCTCTGAACGCCAGTTCAGAGAAAACGCCAGAAGTGACGCCAACAGAACCTTAGACTTAGACCTAGTAGTCATTCAAGCATTGAGCTTTGCTCATTTTAGACCTGGGGTCAGATGGTGTGAAGAGGCCTTGCTGTATTACGAAGGACCAGAAATGCTTAACTCATGTCATTTATACTGAGCCTGGTGGTCTGAGGTCGTCTAGAGGTCGACGGATAGACTGTACTCACTTGGATGGTACTTCTTCCATCCTTCGGTTCCTTCCACTCGATGTTGCCTCGAAGACTGCAGCCAAATACATGGAATGACATTAGATAATGGATTATAAAATCAGAAAACAATAAATGGTAGATTGTTAACTGTGTACACAAACACACTGTCACCGATATGCGACGATTCATTGGTGGGAGATGATTTCAAAGCTAACATAATTATAATTATAATTATCATATTATAGGTTCTGTGTAGGACCTAATGATCAAGCGTCTTAAATCTAAACAAAATACCCACATCCTTGGAATTAACAATTTAAACTGTGTCTACGTTGATTTGCGTCGCTATGACGCTTTGCTTTCAGAGACCAGTTTCGTGTTGGTACTATATGAAAAAGGAACTCTAAGGAACGAACGGACGAGAGACTCTTTATCTCGCTGCTGGTAAATGCGGCATCCACAAATCTTAATTACAAGGAGGTGTGTTGCTTTGTTAAGATCTAAAGCCTTTGATCGGAGGAAAAGTGAATTCTGTTAAGAACAATAATGTGATCGATCAAGGAATCAATAAGTTGATCGAACAGTCGATGATGAGATCGATAGCTAACCATGGGGTGAAAATCTGAGTTTCGATCGCTTAAGTTCCTATGTGAATCCTGGTCGTGGTATCGAAGGTCCTGGAGGCGTCGATTGCTTCGGTCGAATTTGTTTCCTGCATCGGAGGACGGGAGTAGGAGCTCTGGAAGATGATTCCGTCTCTCCAGGCGCTCCTCCTGCGCTGTCGTCTGCTGCAAACAGTCAACCGGGATAAGTAAACGAAGGCGTTATAGACTCTGTTTTGTTTGACCAACCATCTCCATGCAGCCAGTACCATTTAATATTTATGTCAACATGCATGCGAGATTATTTGGTGCAGCAAAATGGGATGCTGTTTAGTAGATGTCGAAAGCGATTATTATGGATACCAAAACTAAACGTCGCAGGTCCTTCTTAAAATTAATTGTATCTAATTAATTAATCGTTGGCTATGATAAGCCTACAGCTTTACATCTGGCAGCATCAATAGTGGCGGTGGTGGTGGTAGTGGTGGTAAAGATGGTGGTAATGGCGACGCGGGGGGGAGTGATGGTGGTGGTAGAGGCGAAAGAGATGATGCTGAAAAATAAGAAGAAGCATTGGAATGGAACGAGGAGGAGGAGGACGAAGAGGAAGAGAAGCAAAACGAAGACGACGAAAGTGCTGGCAAGCAATCGATGTAATCGTCCATTAAGTGAAGCGACGACTTCGTAAAGTGGACGATAGTCCGGCAATAGATTATCACAGGCTACGAAAGGTCAGTTAAGACGAAGTCAGTTTCGTGTCATTCATTCCATGGCTTCTGGAGCCACACAAACTATCGTGCAGATGCAATGCATCATGCGGCAATTGTGCATACTCTATAACGCAGCCACTGTTTGCACTCTGACAGTGCCAGTCTCAAGTCAGGATACAGGAAGAGGGCGACACTAATGATCTATGTTATTGATATGCGACGGAAGTGATATGTGATATTCTACCGATATATCACAGAGTGTTGTTAATACTGAAACTATGGTACACCAGTAAAACCACAGCTGTACTATTTTCTATCAGTAGTACTACTACTTTCCTCCTACATGCTGCGAGGAGTCTACCTGTTGATTGTCCTTTAGAATTAGAAGATCACCTCTTTTTATATTCCTTCTGCATCTTTTCATCACCTTTGTTTTCTTCTGCTTCTGCTCTTTCTTCGTAATCTTCATCATCGTTTTCTTCATAATCTTCATTTTCCTTTTCTCAAGCACTTTCTTCTTCATCTTCATTCATTCATCGCCTTAATTCTGTTCTTCTCCTTCAATTATCCATCTTCACTTACTTTTTCTTCTTCATTTTCTTCATCAGCGGCCGATCAAGTGAGAAGCACATGTGGCCTGAGCAGCATTGTAAATAGTCTGGTTTCGTGGTTTTCTGTCTGAGGCTGAACGTAACTCTCCGTTTATCGTTGGAGGAGGATCTAGTTGGCAGATTGATCGCCATTCCTTACGCCGCACCTTAATTGGTTCTCTCCCAATGTTAATTGATTGTGATGGTTTTGTTTACGGCGCTGTCTATTTGCCAACCGTCAATTTATCGATCTGTTGGCAGCTGCAGTCAATTCACCGATCGATCGTTTCCTAGATCACCCTTGGCAGATGGACCAAAGCCAACGATCCAAATACAAGACGTTGCTAAGGACGACTGCGAGAATTTCGTTTCAGTCAATGATAAAGATCAATCCTAGGTCGAAACCCAGGAAACGAAATACCACGATCAACCCTTAACCTATATAATGCACTGAAGTATGTAGCAGACCAGTAAATTCATTCATTCGTTGCAAAGATTTATGTAGCGCCCCATTAGGTTACTATACTCAGGAGCGCTCCATACCCCAGCAAGGCTGAAAAATAACAGTTTCAAGGCGAGTATAAAGAGAGGCAAGTATTTTTGGGACAAGCGTAAAGCCAACGGAAACGAGAGAGAGAGAGAGACAGAGAGAAATAGAGAGAGACAGACAAACAGAGACAGAGACAGACAGAGACAGACAGAGCAGGAGAGAGAGCAGGAGAGAGAAAGGAGAGAGAGAAAGAGAGAGAAAGAGAGAGAGAGAGAGAAAGAGAGAGAGAGCGAGTGAGAGAGAGAGAGTGAGAGAGAGAGAGAAAGAGAGAGAGAGAGTGAGAGAATGAGATACTTGCCTTTTTGTGCTGGATCATTTCCAGTAGATCAGCGGAATCAATTCTTCCGTCACCCCTCCCATGGTCGTCGTCCTCTTCATCCGGGGGTTGGTTGACCCTGGCCGCCTCGTCTTCCTTCTTCTGCCTCATCGCTTCGTCTCTTTCGTACTTGTCTCGATTGCGTCTGAAGTCCTCCTCCTTTCGAGTGATGTCAGCCAGTTCCTGTTTCTTCAGGTCGTCTGCCTCCCTCCTCTCGGCTGTTCTCTGGTCGTCTATCTCCCTCTGCAGCTGATCCGCCCTCTTGGCTGCCGTCTCCTGAGCCTTCTTCACGTCCTCCGCTTCGTTGGCGCCCAACACCTACAACCAAATCAGAAGACAACGCATTCACACGTGCACACATGTCAACTCTAATGAATTCTATGTCGCCGACATCTTAATGTAATGTAATGTAATAATGTAATAATTATAGCATTTATATAACGCCCTTCAAGATTTCTGCGCTGGTTTTAATGAAGTTAATAAAGACATCTTTTGATGAAGGTGCTTAATGCATCAAGTGGGATCAAATGCAAACACAAGTATCTGAAACAAATATACCTACACACAAACCCGCAAAGAAACACAAACGCGCCAATACACTCCACAATATATATAAACATTTCTATTTAAGAAACGAAACGTCGAGCAACAGACAGGGCTGGTAACCAATTAATAACAACCATCTTTATCATCATTTCATCCTGGTATACCCTCTACCCCAGTGTTTTGGCCGTCCACTATAGGTACGTCCGCAAAAGTTACAGTGCTAGTCCTAGATCCATTCTATACTATAGTGAGTCTTCTCCAGAATCTATAACTCACCCTGCAGTCAGTCTACCTGAACTTACTCACTATTACTTTGTAAGTGTTCATCTTACCGTGTAAGTCAAGAGCTGCTGTACGCGATCCTTTGTGACAGCGGCTGAGTATTGGACGTAGAGCTTCCCTCCTTCCTTCGTGGTCTGTATGTCCCCTTCCCAGACATCGCTTCCCTTCTTCTTGCAAGCCAGGTCCTTCGAGATTCCATCAACCTCGACAGAAACCGATTTCGCTTCCGGAATCCTGACCTTGAAGTGGACCTTGTGGTTGGCGGGCAGATGTCCAGTCTTCGGTTCGATGACCTCGTAGTGGCTCCTCCAGTTGGCCGAGAGGACTGGGAAGGGACCGCACTTGGCGTTCGGCTTCTGAACGTTGATCAGGTATTGATAGACGATCCTCTTCTGTGATAGAATGTTCAGCTTGTAGAAGCCGACCTTCGGAAAGTTCAACTGAACGTTAAAGAGGTTGTCCTGTGGCGTCCTATTGTAGAGGACGTACTGAGAACAGTCGGTGTCTCGTTCCTGCTGGAAGTATCTCTTCAATTGCGCCTGCAGTTCGACGTCTTTGTCGGCTGCCAATGATAGGCTGAGCTCCTCCTTGTTGAGGGGGTCGATGACCGCCTCCCTGTGAGTCTGAGGTTTGAGGCGTAGGTCCGCCAACTTCACCGACTGATCGCCCGTCCGTCCGTACTTGTTGTCGGATGGGGGGTAGGGCGCCAGGTCGTGGCATCCCTGATCAGACCGTACGATGAAGTTGCAGATGTTTCGGAAGGACTTGTCCTGCAGTGGATCCATTGCGTAGATCAGAAACACATACCTGTCTCGACGAGGGAGCTTCATCAGGAACGTCACATCCTCTTCCGTTCTGTAATGACAGACGCAGTCGTCCAACTTTTCCTTAGCATCGTCCGGATTCCTGAGCTTCGTCTGGAAAAGCAGATTCTTCGATCCGTTCGTGTGGAAGCGGACCTGAGCCTTTCCGTCCTTGGCCACCAGGGTGCCTCCTTCCACGTCGACCGGATCCAGACCGACCGATTCCGTGTCGTTTCCAGGTCCCCATTCGCCTCGCGTGTTTTCGGGATACGGCTCGAAGTCGAAGTTGGGCTTCTTGCACATGATGGCGTATTCGCAGACGGTTGTGAACCCGATCTTCGTCGTTTCGTCTCGTCCGAATAGATCGAACTTATATCTTCCGATCTTCGGAAAGTTGATGAGGATCTTCAGCTTTCCCTGCGACCGTTGCATCATGACGAACTGGTCGAGGGTCACTCCATCTACTAGGTTCAAGGACGGATCCTGTGTTGATTTGGACAGCGCGAAGGAGAAGGCGCAGCGACGCTCAGTCGCCAGACCGAACTCAAAGGCGATCTTCCCATCGGACTCTGCCTCCAGAATACACTTCGGTTGGTTGACGGTCGTCATCTCGAGCTCGAAGAAGGCGTCCTTGAGATAGGCCATCTGCCAGAACTCCTCTTCCGTCACAGGCCGGGCCAATAGCTGCAGACCAGGTTCACAGGTCATGTGCGTGTAGACGATGGCCTGTGGGTCGGTCAGGAAGTAGAAGTCATCGCAGATGTAATCCCACCCATCGCCCTGGACGTTCGCCCCATTCTCCGACGCCTTCTTCCCGTTGGGGGTCGATCGGCCCCCATCACCAAGGTCATCGTCGCCTCCCCCTGTGTCGTGGATCAGCTCCCAGTCGTCGTTCTCGACCCCGGCGATCGTATACTGAGAGCCCCAGTGTTGGTCGACGAAGCGCCAAGCTCCATCGACGTACACGATACAGTAGTCGTTCGTTCCCTTCGTTTTCTCTCCCAAACGATAACCAGATCCCTTCACTCGACCCTTCACGATCTTACACGGAATCTTCGCCTGCCTGACAACGAGACAACGAACAACAGGATCAACGAGGCAACGAACAACAGGATCAACGAGGCAACGAACAACAGGATCAACGAGACAACGAACAACAAGATCAACGAGACAACGAACAACAGGATCAGACTCGAATTCATAAGCTTTCTCTATGCAATGGACATGTAAAGTAAATAAATAAGTTAAGTGTGTATTTATTTACTTGCTTACGTGCATTAACTAATTACGTGACCTACTCCGCTGAATCCACTGGCAATCCAATCTACATCACCTCGTCATCAACAATGTAAGCAGGATGCTCAAGATTCAAGTGATGAAGAATTAAGGCTTTCATGTCAGCCGAGGCATTCGAGAGATGTTATCGTTACATCATATTGACTGCAGAACGATGCCTCTTAATCGGCGCAATTCTGAAGTGCACAGATTTACTTTAATCGTGCAATCCTTACAGAGGGAAATCATGCAGAGGTTTCAATGTTAGCTAACTGAGCGTTTACGATGAATTTCCATCTGATGGGTGAAATTCGTCGCTAAGCAACTAGATCAACAGATAAAATGGGAGGATGGGCAAAGTGGCGGAGCTCTTTGGGGAGGCTATTTCACAGAGCAGATGGAGCGTTGACAACATGGAACGGTTGGAGACTAGTTTACCTGCACATGTTGGAGAAGAGTTCCGAGTATCCGTTGCCCCACTGCTTCCCAAGGATCAGCAGAACAGAGAAGAGAGGTTTATCTGATGACGGTACGTCCTGTCCGATGAAGTCGATCACCTTCTGAAGACGTTGTGCTGCGATCCAGACGTAAAAGGCTCGCACCTTTCCAATGTCGTTCGTTGCAGGTCGAATCAGATAGGATACTAGCGCTTCATAACTCTTTGCCGCTAACTTCAGCGGCGCCTGCATTTAGAAGCCATTGGAATTATTATTAATTAAATAGTTAAATAATTTATTAAGTAAATATGATGCTCTGTGAGGAGACATTATCAGTCTTTGCTCTGTCGCTGCTGGATTGAATGAGTGCAGCTTTGAACAAAGGACAAATGATGACCGAGCCACACACAACGAATGCGATGACGATGATGATGACGATGGCGACGATGACGATGCTGACTACTACGACGACAATGAAAATTATGATGACGACGACGATCATGATGATTCAGAAGCACAAGATGGATCGTATACATGGATGCATGCTGGCAGACTATGATAATGACGATAAATGATTATGAAGATAATGAGGCCGATATGAAAGCAGCGATCCAGCCTGGCAGCCAGCATATCCATGGGCGTTTGATGGGGCCTGCATGGGCTCGATAGGAATCGTATGCATGGATGCATGATGGCAGATGATGGAGCAAAATGAAGATGGAGCAGACATGGATTGCAACTCACGGCCTGTGCATAGTCATCGATATGTTTGTAGTCGGCCGGATTGAAAATCTGGGCTTTGGTCGTCGGTGGAGGAAATGGTGGCAGTACCACTCCGTCTGATGAGTGTTTGGGTTGCCTCCTGTCCTCATGGTACTTCCTCTGGTAATATGCTAACAGGTCGGGTGTCGGAAAGTCTGTCAGATTGAAATGTCGCTTTTCCTGTTCACACACACGTCATTCAAGGCATCAAAACGTGCAATTTAATAGGGGAAATGGCAGTTTCAATGCGATACTTTTATACTAATTTCTATTAATACTATTAGGCGAAAACGTTTAGTGAATTATGCGAAAAATCGCATAATCGAATGAACCAAGGATCCCATAGTCATCAACAAAATTCACCAATTAAGCATACGTCGTCTGGTCGGTAAACTATAGCCCATATAAGCTAATAACAGTATGGAGTCTCTGGACAAGCCAATTACAGTTGACACTGGCCGAAATTTCCGAACCTTAGCCTATGCAATAATTTGCGAAAACTTTCCATTTAGGAATTTATGCGAAAACCGTCAATTTATGCGAAAAAGTTCGAAATCGCATAAACCACGGCCCTAACTATTAGTAGGCCTATGACTGTAAGTAGGCCTATATATTCTGATAATATCAGCATATACGTACAGTCATACTAATATTATTAGTCATCAGTAGGCCTATGACTTAATATTAATAAGAGCCACGTTATGAGTTGCATAAAGCATTATATAGTTACAGGCCTAGTCTTACTATATTCGAGAACTCTGAGTTACCGGTATGAAAAATCGCGCAAGCAATGAGTACGTAGTCCTACATGTAAATTAAAGTAATTGTAGGCCTATTTATTGTTGTGGCATTGAAATCAACTTATAGCGACTGATTCAAACTATTTTTTAAATTACGTGACGT
Organism: Bimastos eiseni; assembly: GCA_959347315.1. Taxonomy (NCBI): domain Eukaryota; kingdom Metazoa; phylum Annelida; class Clitellata; order Crassiclitellata; family Lumbricidae; genus Bimastos; species Bimastos eiseni. Next base: position 15,296,669 of record OY365821.1, on the reverse strand, counting down.
ACGTTAATTATAGCCTACGTAGGCATATATATACATGTATGTGATTGAGGTGTCCCATTCTTCAGGAAAGTCGATGGTTCCTAATAAAAGACAGCATTACATTTGACGAAAAACATTTGACGAAAAGTACGATTGGCCTATGTGCCGAAAATCACGGTGTCCTTGTTTTCCGTGGATTTCAACTGTTCTTAACGAACGCTACAAAATCTCTCACCTGAATAGATTTCTTCCTCGGCGGGATTTTCTTTTCCTTTGAGGAATCGGTTTTCTTTGACTTTGTGGCACCGCAACCCATCGTTGCTTCTGCAGATGCAGTCAAGCGTGACGTCCTTCCAATGAAAAACTTTTTTGACAGGAATGTCTCAGATGAACGCGTTTAATCGATCTCCAGTCGCCGTTTCTAAGCAACCTGATTGACAGCTATTTGATGAGTGCAGACCTAACTACAGAACAATGGCGATCTTTGTACTCTACGTACGGCATATATTCGTTTATATATTATGTGTATATATATCCTATGTTCGTTGGTTCCTGTCAACTATGTGAACGGCTACAGAGCCTACGTTTCACTTGTCATCTCCCACTTAGTCGGCGTTCCTATGCCTCAGTGGAATAACAAACAGTCAATGATCGGATTTCTTCAAGGTTTCTCGCCGAAGGAACTCTGGCTGCAGATAGGAACAAACGGAGCATTATGCGCTGATTGTGCGTTGTCTGGTAAACAAACACAAGACAGCCTCTGAATTGATGTTGTCGAAGTCAAGAGCAACCACACTTTGTGTTGCTAACGAGCAGTATAGACTCTATCAGTCGGTCTATGACGGATGAGATGCGCTTCTTCCGCGGTTTTAGTATTTACACACAGTGTTGATGTTTGTTACCATTTCCGTATCCGAAGAGTCGTTCGTGTGTGTTTGGAGTTCTATCTCGTTGCCTAGTATCGCAGTTCAAATACTGGTTGAGTATGTTTGGCGATGTCTGTGCGTCTTTCCAATGTTCTTCTCTTTGTCTGGCTGTGTCGTGATTCGCCGCTCAGAGTCTTTGGACGACTACCAGGAATCACTGGCGATCGGCGCCGAAGATGCATTCAACTCATCAATAATTAGCGCTACATAACATCGTAATGATGCGCTCGTGACGCCATAGATTACGGAGCTCAATAAAGGAATAACGCGTTAAGCGCATGATTAAACAGTAAACTCTGCGCTGTTCGCGCTCTGGTAGTGCCAGTCCCAATTCCGCACTAAGGAGGAAAGAGATGATATAATGAGCTTTATTCTGACAGTGTCGTTGAATTGAAACTATTGCACAACCACTCAATTGCGGATAACCTATAAAGTATTCGTTCACATAGGTTATAAAAGGTGTTCCTTCGTAATTCGCTGAATTGGACCAACTAGGCCTATAGCAATTCGGCAACTACAGCCACGAAACAATAAATTTTTACCCTTATCGTCGGTCCGTCAGACTTCGTAGCCTAGTTTTATTCGACTTGCATTGTTTCACTCTATCTTGCAATCAAATTTCACGAGACAGAAGCTTGAATGAAACGAAAACAAACCGATCTGATACCAATAACCTCTCGTCTGACGAAATTCTGAGTCAGCTCGCAAGAGGCCAAATTGTCGATGGTGAGAAACCTGTTAATAGTCGTCTCATGTTCACTGCACGCGATTCGCTCCATTGCCGCAGCATTTAACCCTGTTGTTGACCCGTTGAGCATACAACTAACCACGACTACTAATCATCGCTAGAGGTCAATCCCGCTATTCAGATAGTTTCAGGCAGTTAATTGCCTGCTGGCATTAATACCTTCTATAGCTAGCCTTCCTAGCAGACGCAATGCTAGTCTAGATCGCACGCTGGTCGGTCTGACCAGTGTACTTTGTATCATTGAGGATGAATTCTGAGGAATTTTTATTCGTCTCATGGTTTTTCAGAGAGCGTGCCACCATTAGATATTCTGGCGGTGCAGAATGGCCTTTGGACGGCTTGGAAGTTTTGAAGAACTTCATCAACACAGGTTGTCCATCCTGGGTAACAGTAGAAGCAAATTTCACCCAAGTAGGGCCATGCGCTCTGATCTCCTCATCTCCAGCGAAATGCCGGACTCGCTTTCATCGGTAAATTAGGCTTAGATTACCACAAGATTAGAACAACACATATATAGACGACAATGACATAATTTTTTATGAATTTTCTTTCATATAAAATTAAAGACAGATGCTATGCAAAATAATAGCCTCCTATGAAAAATGTGTATAATTTATTTTAACTTGTTTGAAGCTTACTGTTCAGTGTTCATAGTGAAAGTTTACCGCAGAATTCTAATCTTCACTTTACGGTATCCTAGAGTTTGGGAAATGCTGGGCTATCGCTTACTAAGAACTGGGACTGACTTAAGCGCAGGGCCTAAAGGATGTTGTGCCCATGGGCATCTATGCCCATGGGCATCTATCCCCATTGTCATTGGAGCAACTTCCCCAATTTTGATTGACAGACTGACTAATATTATTCAAGGATGAAGAATAGATTGAACAAAGCTAATAGCGCACACATTGACATTGCAGAATAGAAGAGAATGGCTCAGCTGCAAATAAAAGATTTTTAGTGGAATTATTATTTTAAAATATTAACTTTCTCTAATTACTAACTGAGATCTTTCCCCATTTCTAGGGCCATTTACTAAAAGGTTTCTATGATGCAGAGGCCTCTGGTTGTGCCAATAGTTAGTTTTGTTACTGCCAAGAACCATTTTGAAAATATTTCAACATTCTCTCACCTTTAGAATTAGTCATTCTAACGACCTATACAGGCGTCACCAGTAGATTTGTTATATTTAGATATAAATAAATATATATATACAAAAATTAATTAGCTCATTCAATTCAGTTCTTAATCTACTTCAGACAGCTCGTAGCTGGCATCGCTCTGTAGAATATTGTTCTTGTGATTTTGACAAGTTGTCCTCGTGTATGCAGCACCGCAGCTGTGGTGAGCTTTAGGTCTATGACCAGCAGGGCACTTTGAACTTCATAGACAATTAGTTTCCAGCATTTTAAGAATTCTCTCTCACATCACGGTATTAGAATTTAAAAAATCTGTACACCATTTGTGTATTCTTCTATTCCATCTTTTTTATTATTAGCTTTGAACTGATGCATTACATGATATGAAAGCATGACTTTAAATTAGACAGGATGCTCCTCCTTCCACTTGCATCGTTTGTACCAACACAATTCCTAGGCATCATGAACCACAAAAGAAGCATAATAAATCAAAACAAAGAACAGCAAGAAGAGTTAAATGACAAACTGGTCATTCATCAACAGTCAAACGCAAGCAGATCTTTCAATAAATTGCACATAAATAATTAATATTCTAAAACCTGCAGAACAATTAGTTACTATCCCTATCTGCAATATACATCAATAGAGAAGAAGACTTTAGGTGTATCGATGAAATGGTTGATGGAGTTCATCTGCTGAGGCTGTTGCCGTGGTAGCTACACAACTGAGTTCCGAAATGTCCAACATCGAATCGCGAATTGGGGAAGAGTTTTTGGAAGAATAGATGTCGAAGTGCCTCTCCTAGTGTCAATCGATCCCTCACGTCGTATGCGAGCATTCGACGGAGCAGATCGAACAAGAGTCGATGATCCTCCGATTCGGACAACATGTATTTCTGCAGAGAGAAACAACCACAACAACACATGATGAAGAAATGGTGTAGTAGAAAGAAATGGAATTCATCAGTTTCACAATTGGCCTTAATCTTCAAATCATAAATTTAAAAATGAACTATTTAAGAAAATTATATCATAAACACTTAAAGAAGATCATAAATGACTCAACAGACAGGAGGCAGCACAACTTACACACTAGATTGTAAAGTTCTAAATAAAACACTAATTAGAATAATTAAAGGACAACTGTTCGAAAGGAATCAAAGTCTGAGTCCTACTGGACCAGTGCAACCCAATAGATTAATAGAACTCCTCTTGTAAAGCACAATTTGTGATTATGGATCATCTGAGAATAGACTTCAAGCAAATCCTTATAACAAAACTCCCTCATTCTTTAGTCACCCCACATAAATTTAAGAACATAAACAATGTCCCGGTGCAGAGAGAAATTATTCCACTCACCGGAAGAGGTTGGCAGTTATCTTTAACGTAGCGTCCACACGATGATTCTTCATCCCAGTCCAAACGACCACGATAGAAATATTTACTTTTCCTGAATAACAATCAAGTAACATACCATTTCAGATATGGCTGGTTTGCAATGATACTGAACAAAGTGAATTCCCCAACCAACAGCTTAGTATGTAAGCAAGTACTTCATTGACCCGCCTGCAAATGCATTGTGGGATGTGATATTAAGCAACAGACTCCACATAAGCTCAGGATGGTGAACATTTCAAGTCCATAAAAATGTCAATGGCCAACAAGAAAATAACAAAGAAGAAACTAAGAGATGATTTTTTTTTAAATCACACTTTAATAAATGCTCACCTAGTTTTTCTTATCATGCTGTAAGGAATATCACCAAGGATTCTCTCCATCATTGCCAAATGCTCCAAATTGTCATGAGTCTGTCAAACACAAATTCTGCACAGTTACAATACCTAAGGGCATTTACTCAAACCTGAACATTACATCTACTCGCAAAATTGTGCACAAATGCTAACCTAACATCCCTGAATTCCTCATATTTTCAGTTCCCCAAAAGGCTGCTGTTCACCCATTATTATCTGCCTCAGTCTCCTCTAATTATCACCCACATGTTTTTCACTCCAAACTGAGGTAACACCTCTTCAAGAATTCCTACCATAATCCAACCTAACCTCTCAAGCTTTCTCATCCAGGACGAAACCCAAAATAGCAACTCTTCTACCAACTCTCTCCAGATCTTCCAACAATCAGACTTAGGGATCTTTCTTTGAGATCTCACAACATCCCTTTTGACATGACAAAGCGCTCATGAATATGCTGGTGCCCTGTGCATAAAGCAGTGCTTTAGAAATTTTGAGTCTATGGTAATGATAGTCTACAATTATATCTGTCTAAATAATTGATTTGCTATATTAATGTCTAAGAAGATGAAAATGCAATCAGCGTTACACATGATTTACTTCAAATGCAATCCAACTCCAAAACCCAATTTACGTTCGACGAGGCAAATGATGTGTTGCCCACATTGGCAACTGCTCTGGTTAACTTTCCATTTAGTCCAAAAACCCATATATGGATCACACTATCTAGTAAAACCTATATATCAACCATCATCTGGTATAAGACTGTAATTTCACATAACATACCCTGTAATCGCATAACTGGTTACCCTAGCAAACACAGCATAAGAGCCCCACAGAAACAAGTCTTATGCAATTATACGGTAATTGGAATCAGAAATCTGTATTGTATCCATCCACAAAAACCCATTCCGTGTACACTGTACAGTTATTCATCTTTACACAAACAGCAGAACTTTAAATCATACCTGGAATAGTGTATATCCAGTGTAGAGCTCAAATATGATACAACCAACACTCCACACATCACAAGGATGCGACCATCCTAATTCTGAAAGAAGCAAATTATCACTTAAATTACACAAAATAAAAACTTTTCTGTGCCCCTGTAAACAAACTCATTACACAACAAGGTCAAGACTCATATTACTATTATAATTATTATACAATTATTATTATTATTAAGAGAAGAGCAGTCCGTTAAGCAAGCTTTGCAGCAGCAACAGTATTAAAGTGTGGGCGACTTCGTTTTCTTAGCATCGGCATATGAAGAATTGAGGATGGGTGACCAATCACCTCCCTCTCACCGTCTCATATTCTTGACGACTGAGTGGACAGTAAAAGTGGTGCAGATGGAGCAGAAATCTTGAAACAAATCTCAGCCTGTGGAGAATTTCAACAGTGCAATATGCCACCACTAGGCAATCGTTAAGCTTAGCAGGTGCAAAAGTAATCACTTAATGAGGCAGTGCTTACAGATAGACAGTATAAAGTACTAGAGAACAAGCATATTTACAGTGATGGAACACAAGTGTTAGTCAAAGAATAAAATAAATAAATAAATACTTAATGAGCTACGAAATTCTTATACATTTTTAGTTTAATATTAAAGCGTTTCATTACTGTTCACTTTACGTTATTATTTGCATATAAGCCTTATACTTATAGGCCTTTTGCCTATGTTTAAAAACTAAGCCTGAAAAAACTAAGCAACTTCGGGACTTGCATGGTATCCCTGAGGCCCGCAAGCTCTCACTGTGTCACTAAAATGGCCCTCGGCATTGAAAACTTTGGGGACTCCTGATCTAGTAATTAAACTGACAGATAAACACATCTCATTATAGTTCAAAAAGTGAAAACAGGCAACACACCAGCAACATACCAAGAATAACTTCAGGTGCTCTGTAATGTCGAGTTGAAACGACAGTGCTGTGATGTTCGTAGTCAAATGTCGCCGAACCAAAATCAATTAGGCATATATCAGGACATTTGACATGATGATAATCCTTGTTCTGTAACGACAAGCACAAAAACCCACCAGTAAATAACAAGTATTAGAAACATATCAAACATATGCAGACCCAGATTACGTCAGAGAGGTCAGTCTTCCCGTCTCCAGCCATCCAGGTCTTGGGTTCAGCGGCTCGTGGGCACTTGATGATCCCGTTCTCCGTTACATCAATGCGAGCACACCGTGCCTTCTCGCGCATTGGACCATCATACTGGAACGCTTTCTATTACAAATTAGCAATGTTGCACCATTTGCAGCTTACGCATTTGTTTAGATCGCATAGCCACGTTTAGCGCCTTCGTGAGGTTCCTACAAGGTGCTATATAAATTGGCATATACATACATATACATTCAAACCGTCTCAACATATATGATTATTGAACAAAGCCTCAGAATCCATCAGCTTATGTAGTGTTCACAACCTGTAATTCACTCATCTGTGACTCACCACCACCAACAAAGAATTTGTTACAGGTGCTACATCACACAAGATAATTAACTTCTTAACACAACAGAAATACAATTTAAATAATATGAATTGTAATGTCATTAAGGTTAGGGAATTTACTCAAATTGCTGAATGCCATCATGCATTAGTAATGGTTTACCTTGCTGAATTTATTTGGAGGGTTTACCTAGCCCAATTTTAAATATGCGCAGTTTATGTTATTTTCTAATTTATCTGTATCTGTTATATTGCAAATTGCATGCATGTCAATCCCAGCACAAGAGATTTTATAAATGTACTTCAGAAACGTAAATCCCACATCATTGCAGGTTAATTAATAATCTTGCTCCGATTAACATTTCACAGATATGAGCATTCTGAAAGTCAATCATATTAGTAAGTTATTAATGTGTGTATCTTCTTAAGCATCATCAACGTTAATCTTCTTTAAATAGTCATTCTAACATTTTTATTTAGATTGCCACATCTATTTCACTATGTCAGAAATACTACGAAAGGACGACCCACATGAATACCAGGGTTGTTTTATATTTAAGTGTGTTGGCCTTTCCCCATGGAACAAATAACCCCTTGGTTCCCTTGAAGTGCATGAAGTCGAGATGTTCTTTAACTGCCTCCTGGTCAACAAAGATTACTGTAAACTATGCAATGCATACTTATTTGAAAATGATATATCCCAAAGTTAAGTTTCTCTGGACAAATGACCTTCAGTTGGGATTTCTATAGGCTCCAGAATTTAGTTCTACACTTTGGTTATTCAATCTTCACTTTACATTTGTAGGTGTATATTGCTTTATTCGGCTATAAATGTTTCCATTAAGAGGCACTTTTGTTGTTTCATTTCTGCATGTGACACTGTGGTAGAGATATTTGTATAGAGGAACTATGTCAAAACTGGGTTCAACGCCTAAACAAGGAAATAATGGTCTTCATCTGCAAAGAAAGTCCTTAAAGAAAAACCGTTACTAGGAGCCGCAAGGATTTACATTGCAGAACATTTGACCCACATGAATGCCCAAATCTATGCGGAAACAAGAAGGCTGGTAAGGGTAGACAAGCTCCATGCCACATGGACTTCGGGTGGACGTGTATCAGTGAAGAAAACCAGCTCCCAAGAAGAGAAACCTACGAAAATCCTCTCCTTGAAACAACTGGTGGAACTTTCAGAGTCCTTGATTCACCAGCTGGAACCTCTAAATACACTCCCAGCCCGAATGGAATTGCTATCTGCCAATGTAAACACCTAGTCGCTATCTTCACGGATTCACCTAGCTTTCCAAGAACAAGAACAGCATGAGGACACATGTTTTCTCTATTCCTCCCAGCCAACATCAAGATCTTCCCACCAGATGGTGAAATACTTTCTTCGTTTATCTTTATTTCCTCTCCTTCTTGTTCTGCTATCCAGAGTACGGTTGCAGTGACCATGGCCATTTATTTACACGAACCTTCCTTACATATATCTCAAATGATGTGCACTGAAAGATGACTACTTTATGTTAGATGACTATGATGTGATACTATACAGATTAACCTATGTTACGTTTGCTTATATATGTTCTGATAAGCTGTTAGGTCTCATTATTTTCAAATGTTTCTTAGTTGATTATAGTGTCTAATTGGGTTCTTATTATACCTAATGCTCTGGAGACAATGACTGTTAGTATTATCATGATTCGATTAGTGTCACGCTCTTTAGTAAATTGACAGCATATCAAACTTCTGCATACCAAATTGTTTCAATATAAACTAAATTCGCCGATGAGAAGCTTCCATTAAGGCAATTATAAAATACTTCTCAGTTACCAGTTTGCACGCAGCCTCTGGGATGTGAAAAAGGCTCAATAGCAAAGCTATCATAAATTTTCTTTATTTCCTTTACTAGGCCTAATAGATTTTTGAGTTAAGAAATTTTTTTGATTTTTTTTGTACGCTTTACAGGCAATGAATAACCGCATAGATATTAGCACAGGTAACGCACTCGGTGATGGTACAGTGAACGATAATCATATTAGCATAGCCACAGGAAAACAGCCTGACTTAATTATCTTCTCGCCAGAGAACCAAGCTCTTATCAATAACATGGATTTGGACCCTGACCTAAACTTCTTTAACGACCTTCCATGTTCTCCTACTTATGCAATACCCCAATCATTAACTTCGGAACTTGAACAATCCACTGTACAACTATCACTCCTGCATATAAATTGTCGCAGCATGTTGCACAAAGTGACTGAAATTACTGATCTCCTGCAGGTTGTTCCGGCCTCTATAATAGCGCTCAGAGACTTGGTTAGACCAAGAACAAGCCAGCTGTTTGAGCATACCAGGGTACAACTTGATACATTAGGCATGATCCGAGGGCAGAGGAGGAGGTGTTGGCCTTCTGATTAGACAAGATCTGACATTTTAAACTATGTCTAACGATTCCAAAGCAAGCCCATATAATTCTTTCGAGTATCTTACTCTTCGAATATTGCATAATAAAGGTACTACAGTTCTAGGAGTTATATATCGCCCTCCCGATCAGAACGTCAATGACTTTGTTACCGAAATGGAATCTTTCATAAGTAACATAAAGCAGAAATCGAAGGAGCATTTACTGGTCGGTGATTTTAATATAGACCTCTTAAACATTACACACAGACCAACAGAAGAATTTCTAAATTGCCTGTTATCGCACCATCTCCTTCCCATTTTTACACATCCGACGCGCATTACTGAATTTACTACGACTTTAATTGATAATATCTTTACTAATATTTGGAAAAAGGTGAAACTATCGTCTATCTTAATATCGGATATATCTGATCATTTACCAATTCTGGCTGTATTTGATTACGATTTGACGGTCCAACACTGTCTAACCTCGATGACCAAACGGATCTTTCCAACAGATGCAACAAATTCCTTCCTAGATTCTCTTGGCTGTACCGACTGGACACAAACCATTGATGCATGCAGCAGCCTAGATGCTAACAGGGCATGTCAGATATTCATATCTAACTACCAAAAAGAATATAATAGGGCCTTCCCGTTAATTATACGCAAAAAGAATAAAAGGATGTTACCAAAAAAGGCCTATCTCGGTTTTACCTGTATTTAGCAAACTTTTCGAAAAAGTCATGCATGAACGTCTTACTGACTTTATATCAAAAGCGAATCTCCTAAATGCTCAATATGGTTTCAGGTCAGGCCATTCGACTGTCATGCCTTTACTCACTATGCAAGATAAAATTTCAGACGCCATAGATAAAATGAGTATTCAATTGGCATCTTTTTGGACTTAGCCAAGGCCTTTGATACCATTAACCACACTATCCTTTTAAGAAAATTATCTATATACGGAATTCGAAATACTCAACTCAACTGGTTTAAAAGCTATCTCCAAGACAGACAGAAATTGGTGAATCTGGAAATGCCTCCTCTACTCTATTAACAATAAAACATGGAGTCCCACAAGGCTCCGTCTTGGGACCACTATTATTTATCATTTACATGTTGCTTCTGTTCCTTCTGTTGCTCCTAGTCTATTCCTTATACTCTTCGCAGACGACACTAATTTATTTAATTCTCATCGATGTTTAGAAACTTTGATTAGTCAAACTAATGACAAGCTCAGTAATATGGTTTACAACAAACAAACTCACTCTCAATTTAGATAAAACTAACTTCATACTTTTTAGATATCACAGAAAACCCCCACCGCAGCATTTACCTATGCTTACTATCGTGAATACTCCCATCACAAATGAAAATCTGCACGTATTGAGACACTCAAATACTCTCTTTACCCCACTCGCGAGAACTAACATCAGACTTGCATCCATAAAATGCATGGGCCCAAAAATTTGGAACAATATACCGCTTGAGATACGCATTGTGACAAATATTCAGCAATTTAAATTTAGGCAATTCATTCTACAGGATCTTAAATGACCAGAAGCTTAGAGTAGGATATAATACACTTGGTCATGAGTCTACCTTGGTTGAAATAGGTTTGCTTGGTTCCTTTAATATTAAATATGCTTATTACGATTGTTGTAACATTGTTAATACTGCAACTGCATTGAAGTGTTTTAACTGCTATTGTACATGAACTGTAGATATTCTCACCTGTAACCTGCGATTGTTTGAATATAGTTAAGGGTAGTTAAGCTCGTTACAGTTCTGAAATGCTTAAATAGCTAAAACTATCGATCTACTGATGTACGGTCATCTGACTTTCTAGAATTTTACTTAATGTGGGGATGGCCCTAACTAGCAGAGCTTTACAGTCCCTATTTGGGTCTCCCTTGGTGATCAGCAACAGTACTGTCTGTTATTACTCAAAACATTTGTATCATGATCTATGCTGTTTTACTGAATAAAACACTGATTGATTAATTGATTGATCCAAAAAAGCTACAGCAGGAAACTGCAAAACAATGCAGGACTAAGATTTAAACAAACACAAATATCATCATTTTGCAATAACAAATCTTGAACAACTTACCTTGGTGACACTAAGAACAGTGTCAGAATCCGAGTTATTAAACAAAATGTTCTCTGGCTTGAGGTCGGTGTGTGTTAAATTGTTGTCATGAAGAACTACAAAACCAAAGTTTAAAGTCGCTTTTAGAAACATATATATATATATATATATATATATATATATATATAGCTATATATATTCAAAGGATCTTACAAACAATTGTGGACATTTTAAAAAAATATTAATTGAGCTGGCATATCTCGTGGGCAGCATTAAACGTTTTTGCATATACACATATTTACATTATTCCAACTTCTTACGAAATAAGTCGCAGATTGACATCTGAACAGCAGCTTCCACATTTTGGAATATCAACCAATAGCACTGCTATGTCAACTGCTGACTTTTATACCAGTGCACTAAAGACAGCCAGAGACGGCTGCTGTCCACGGGCTAACTGCTTAAGTGATTAGAATGTTCTAAGCTGCCTATGTAACTTATGTGGCACTGACACACACACACACACACACACACACACACACACACACACCATGTGTACAACTGTACATATATAAAGTAAAAGAGTCCATGATTTGCAGTCAACAATCTTTCATACCCCATCACTTATCAAACACCCTGGCCATGTTTATAGAAGAGGCTATGGTGGGTGGGCCAAATGCCCCTTGCAACCAACTCTCAGTGGTAACCTGGAATGTGAGCTTTGAAAGACCTTCACTGATGGCCTGTTAACACAGGAGCTCACAGATGCGATCACAAGACTCAAAACGACGTCCAATGGCTAATAACAGAAGATAGTGGTTGACTAATGCAACATCCATACAGAATAAATTAGGAGCAATAAAGCATAACTCAGCGGATCAATGATTAGATATCCTTAGCATGCTCGGAACTAGAGCAATTATTGAGAGCAGGTTTTGCACTGAAGATGGTTTCACTGTACTAAGAATTTAAAATGCCACCATGACCAATTTATACACACATTTGACAGATTTGCAGAGCTGGTAGGCCATGTGTCGAACTTGGTCCACTGTATACGGCTGATAGTTGTTCTCTTTCTGCAATTTTAAAATAACAAATACATATGTTTGGTGCAAACAGGGTAACTAGAAGCATTGATTAGTTAGATCATAATACAACATTAGCAAATATCTACGCTTTAGTGCTGAACTAATCATACTTCAATTCAACTATGACTGCATTTATTCAACAGATAAAATCCTTTCATGTTGTCGCTTGATAACAGGAACAAGTAATGCAATCCCTGGATGAGCATGACCTAAGTCAGAAGGGTGAAATTGACAGCTCATCTTTTGATGGCCATGAAGATACAAGTTGAAAAGTTATGCTAAAAGCAGACAATTCAGATTAGCATTTCTCCAGCATCATCACAGAGTCACACCATTCTGTGTACAGTGAACCAGATCGAAGACATTTCAACCACTTCAGTGAGGAGAAAGGCTCAAAGAGAAGAAAACTAGTGCAAGTTATTGCTAATAAACTTGTAGATTTCATGAAGGACAGTGACAAAGGCCTACAAGTCATTGGAGGTGATTCTAACACTGGTTGGTAAGTAGGGAGGAGTTAAGCTTGGTCGTACGCTGATCTTGTTGGTTTACACCCTCTAAGTCACAGAGGCAGCAAGCAAGATGCATACACACAAGAAATGTGATGGCTACATCAGAGACTAAGAAAGAACCTGGCAGCTAATGTTCAAGAACTAATCAAAGCCAGGCTTGATGAAACTTGTTTAAATGGCTTACTAACTGATGTAATTACTTTCCATTGTTACTAAATGATTACAAGAAAATGGTGTATACTTAGTGGGATATGTTTTCTCTAAATAAAACAACATTTTAATAGCATTGCCTAACATTTTCTGTAGATAACTAAAACTCTGTGGCTCTCTGAGAGCAGTTAATGTGCTTTTAACTCAAATACAGATTTACCAAGCTAAATGTTATCCAATCATAAAAATAATAGCCGATTTTTTGAACACCTAAAACATTTATTAACTCATTGTAGAAATATAAAAAAGTTAAGTTTAGCCCCTAAATTGATATGCTGGACTAACTAAAGCCATTGAAATGATTGGTGTCTGCATACAGCCACTTTCATTCACTTCTACCATATGAAAAATTATCTCTGTCTCCCTGCTGTTTGGGTTTCTGTCAGAGTTGTATGGTCTCGAGACAGTGTCTCGGTCTCGAGACAGTTTTTTAGTGTCTCGGTCTCGGAAGCCTGCTGTCTCGGTCTCGAAGTAGTGTCTCGAATTTTTAGAAACTGTCTTGAAGTGAAAGTCTTGTTCTGTCTCGATAAGTTTCGCGTTAACTGCCTTAAAATTTTGCGCTAGAAACTAAAACCGGAATTTACGATAAACGGTCATTCTGGTTAACGCATGAGTCACATGATACCGAAATCAATTAAATTGTCTTAAAGTGGAAAAATGTCTGAGAGAGAACCTGAAATTGCGAAGTTTGCGTTTACACAATTTGAAGTTAGGCCTATTTACAAACAATAGCTATTGGTTATTAGTTTGTAAAACCACCATAACAGAAACGATCGGAACAACTTCGAGTTTCTCAGGGTGAGTAAGGATATGCGCATATTTATAATTTCGTTTGGTATTTGGTATCGAATTTGCTTGTTTAAAATTGTCTAGAAGATTTCAGACGTGCTTTCTTTACTATTCAGAAGATAGGCCGAAGAAGAAATACGGAAAAGGCTAAAACTCGGCAATGTAAAAACTGTTCTTGGGAATTGATACAATATACATTAGAATTAAGTTATAATTAAGTTTAAAATTGAAATTACAAATGAACCTTATTCCCAAAAACTAATAGATTTGTATTTTACAGCCTCTTATATAGGATCACTTGTCTTTTACTGTCTCGAACTGTCTTGAACCTTGTGTCTCGGTACTTCATCGTCTCGGTACATCACTGTCTCGGTCTCGTCTTGAAGTTTAAGGTCTTGCATACAACACTGGTTTCTGTAGGCAATCGATCAAGAGTTCTTCTTGCCCAATTTTCATAATAGTAAAACTCTTAAATGTCTGTTTCTCAAAGCCAGTAATTTAAATAAAATGCATTAGCTACATAACGAATCAATCAAACAAGTAAACAATGGCAATGAACTCGAACTGAGAACCGCTAAACACACAAAACACTAAATTTCAATGAATGTATACATTGTATTTCCTCTGTGAGGCTCCCTCAACGCTGCCTCTACATATAATATCACTGGTAATTATTTTGCCTAGAGCAATTATTGCTTGGCAAAGGCAGTCCTGTCACACAACTTTCATCTAACTGGCCAGACTTTCACAAGAAAGAGACTTCTCTGCTGTTACGTTCTCACACATTCATCTCTCTTTCATTGGAACTAACTTCGTCCAGATCTCTTCTTCAGTGGAATATATCCAACCAGATATCTCTCAGAATGATATGCATTCAATCAATGATCAAAACAATTTCTTAACCAGATGACATTATCTTAAGACAATAGCATTTTTAACAACACAGCAACTGTACTCCATTACATAAGCATGTTTATCGCAAGGCCTGTTACTCAAATTGGAAGAACCTTATATCAGTATTAACTTCTTCAAATCGTAATTATTATAGGTTTTGTTCAAATAGTATGTTCTTAAAAATTTTGCTGCACGCTTAAAAATCTTGTACTCAAAACAAAGATGGTCTAAGTTTGAAAAGTAAGGCATACATATGCTGTCCATATAAATACCTGTTAATTAGTCTGCCTTGTTTCTCACTACTTTTAACACTTTTCTGTTTGGCCAGGGTTGAGCTGGGAGTGCTTCTGAGTAGGCAAACTTGAAGGGGCGCTATGTAAAATTACTGTAATAATAATAATAATGTTCTGATGGGTTCCTCTCAACAGCTCAACTGCTATCAAGTACCTCTGAAAACTACGTTCACTGAGTAAGCATAATCATGTATCCAAGTATTTCTGTTTTTCCACATGCACAGCAAGTATGACAATATGCGCAGAAACTGGCATTTAAATAGCTTACCAGAAATTCAAATACACTGAGGCCAAGCATGTTGAATGATATACACATATGACCATGATAGTTGAACCAATCCAACATTCGTACACATAAACTGTAAATTTCCAAAAATACATTGAAGCATTGTTCACGTTTCTTTCCATCACAAAAGCTATTATTCTATTTCATAGCAGAAAACAAAGCAATTGCATATTGGTCAGAAGGACAGGATTTGAAAGAAATCAACTTGTCACATTAGCCACAGTTAATACACCTTCAAATCATGTACCTACCCAGCATAGAAACATAAAAGCTGGATTATGCAAAAGCATCATTATGCAATGCCTCATTACAACCACATCTAGTTTTTCTACAGCTTCAGTACAATAAGACAGAATTGCCTAGAATGTTTCGTTGCCAGAAAAATAAAACTTAGCATATGATTTGTAACAGCTCCAACACTACAATCGCAACATTCCTGTTCTCAAGTTATCGCATTTAGGCTTCCAGTAGGGCAATAAAAATGTAACTTGTTAGTGTTAACTCTTTAACGACCAAAGCGCAGTAAAAGTAATGTATAATCCTAATGCTGGTCATTAAAAGGTTAAATTGTTTTCCACAATTATTATTAATGACAACTCATATGTCCAGACTTCTTCTGACTGAGCTATGTCCAAGGAATGATCCACCAAACTGATAGCATTGCACAAAGAGATGTCTTAAAACATCGGTTCAAAATCTCAGTACTTGCAACGCAAATTATTTTTTTTTAAATGACAGAATCGCTGTCAATGGTGAGTGCAATCAGCATAGATGCTGGCAAAATATTTATTGGTATGCACGATTTATGCCTGCTGTATTAAAACAGTGCCGTAATTACAGAAGACAATAACATCAAAGACATCTTACCTTTCTCCCCTTGGATCTCTTTCGTTGATTTTATTTAGGACGTTAATCTCCAGTTTGGCAGCTTCTCGATACTTATCGATGTTTCTGATAATTTTCAGGGCAATATCTTCGTTATTCCTGTGTTACAAGACAGACATCAACTGTTACTTTGCAGCTGATCACATCAAACATTTAACTGAACCAATATCCACACCAATGTTCAGTCTTCAGTTTTGGAACATATAGCAAAAGTCACCTGCAAAAGTTCTTTTGTGCATTGACATCTTGTTACAGAACTTATGTATATATGACATATGGGTACAGAATCAAGTAGGAATTAAAATTAATCACATGATTATAGTGTTGATAGATTGATTCATTATTTACATAAGGCATGAATGAATTTAATTTGCAAACAAATTTTTAATTAATAACTTCAAAAAATTACATAACTTAAAACTAGAAAATTTTGTTAAATTTGTTCAAAATTATCAATTTTGCTCAGCAGTTTGCAAAGTGTACAACACCAGAAGGCAAAAATGTTTGCTATTTAAAACTAAGGACATGCTTTAAGATTGCTAACCAATTGGTATTATTTAAGTTTCTGTAAGTTGAATAAAGTTCAACTGACTGAACTTGCAACAATCAAGTTGTGCCAACAGATTAGTTTCGTTCATTTGCAAGAAATGCTAACAAGTCAATTTTTCTAATAATGTGTCAAATATCCTCAGAACTTCAATAAGTCTATTAATTATGCAATTCAGATAGTTGATACCATAATTCATTGAAATCTCAACATTAGTTAGTGATTAGTGTGGCAATCAGCAGAAATCAGTTCTGTAATTGAGAGCACAAACCTTCGTAAGTCCTTGCACTGCACAACTTTTCCAAATGTTCCTTCACCAAGAACTCTAACAACCTGATCTGAAATAGATAGAGCACAGCCAGTCTAAAAAGCATGACAACTACATAAGAAGCACTGCTTAAACAGCACATTGAAACAAAATGCCTTCAACTATTCAGAATCTCCTACTTGCATCCTAAAGTCTATGATACCATTTGGACTAAATTGATAAAAGTGAAATAACTTTAAAGATGCAAAAGCTAGTTTTCATATCAATGATAAAAGTCATGCCAATAAACAAAACTTCTCTGAATAAACATTTTAAAGTTTGAAATTGTTTAGGATATTAATATATAAAAAATGTTGCCATAACTATAAGATTTTGCTGACATAATTATAAGATTTTTAATTAGTGAAAAACTATATAAGTCAAACAGCCCATAATATGCTGCTGCAGTGGCATTCAATAAGTTAAGCTCGACCGTGTAGGTATTTTACAGGCAGCTAATTGTCGTCATATATTTTAAAATCAAGTGTCATGTTCATCCATTTGTTCTATTCTGAACGAGGATTAAGTATGCAGCAGTCAGGATTGTCAGTCCCCAAATTCCAAAGCATAAGGTCTTCCTGCATGAGAACAAACTGCAGACAATTTCCTCCCAAGTGTCTGATGAGCTTCATATCCCAAGTAGGCTCAGGAACAGAAACAGAATGATATGATCAGCTAGGTTTATATACAATTTAAGTCAAGCAAGTCATGCATCACTACTTGAGGCTACTAGGGAAACTGGAATTCATCATATTTCAAGCACCGGTAAGTCAATAATTGCAGCAATTAACAAACCCCAAGGAGAAAATTAGTCTACATGTCTCTTATGTTCAGTGTCTCAGTTTGAGCCACTGCACCATTCTACTGCATAAAATAAAAAAGACAAGCACAAGACTTTCCCTGGCAGAATGCATTAAAAGGCAGAATTGTCATTGGCAGAAGGAATAAAAGGCAACTCAGGTAGCACATGGCAGAAACACTGTTACTGGGATAAGGATCGAATTTGTACAAATAATGACCAACATATCCAGTCTATGTTCCTGGATTACTCCATTTGAACATACAAAACTTCCCAGAAAAAGAAATAATGTTGTTCGTTTAGATGAAACAGAAGAAAATGGCAACAGATAGCTATATGCCATACGACAGCTTCCTTGGCCGAGTATTCTGGTCGCATCAAAGTCTAGCTTTGAAATTTTGTTTTTGTCAAAAAAGCAGTCACTGTGTCAGGGATGAGTCAGAAAAACTACTAAAGCGAGAGTACATCTTGCGTGTAGAATGTCTCCTCCTCTGCATA
Organism: Bimastos eiseni; assembly: GCA_959347315.1. NCBI lineage: Eukaryota > Metazoa > Annelida > Clitellata > Crassiclitellata > Lumbricidae > Bimastos > Bimastos eiseni. Next base: position 15,278,074 of record OY365821.1, on the reverse strand, counting down.
TCAGGTGACCTTCTTTATCGTTGTCGACACTTGACGGACGCAATCCCTCTCTATCCTTCTATATGATTTCCAAAGGTCATCATCAGTTGGAAGAGTCGTTCAGCAGCAGATGACATCATATTTGTCATGTGATAGACAACAACACGCAACACACCACATCCAATCATGATGTGTCAAAACATCTCAGTTTTCACTTAAAATTTAAAAAATCCCAATGACCCTAACGTATTAATAGAAATTCCAACTAGCCAGAGACTAACACAGCTGCACACAGGGTTCAGTTTGAAAATTGTCATGTCCAGTGATCGTGCTCTGGCATTTAACCAATAATCCTTTGCCATTCTAACCATTTAGGGTCTGTCCATTTTTCAAGTAATTTGTGATAATCATTGCACAACTTTCCTTGCTAAATCTGTATATGGGCTACACCACACACAAGCTCACTCCTTAGTGCAAATCATAAGAAACTTTAACCCTAACACAGCAAGGTGATAAATTTTAGAGCCCGGCGATGAGCGATTTTTTGACGACCGATAAAGAAAAAACTTTAAACATGTGATATCTCAGTCAGTTCTTGACCTAAACCCATCTCTTTAGTTAAATAAAAATAACATTTTGGGTACTCAAAGCTGCCCCAAAGTGTACCCCTTCCAAATATTTTTAATTTCTATTTTCAAGTCCTCATATAAAATATCTTTAGTGACAACACATGAAAGGTTATGATTGGGGGAATAACACATCTAGGTATCTAATAGAAAATTATCCTTCACCCATTTCTGTACAAGATTATATTATCTTGGCCTATAAAACAAAGTTTCAAAAATACAATGCTTTTGCTAGGTCAAACAGACATCATTATAACAGTTCACAACTAGTAAACTTTGGTACACGCTCGTCACGAATCCCCCCTCTAGTCAGGAATGGGCAGTAATTTAATTGAGTAATTGAACTTATGTAATTTGAATTACAATTGTAATTGTTCATTTGTAATTTGCTGTCCAAAATCAATGTAATTTTCAATTTGTAATTCAGTTACATTATTGCCTGTAATTTGTAATTTCAAATTACTTTATGAGAAACAAATTACTTTACGTAGGTTGTTAAATAAAAATTAATAATGCAAAAATTCTTTCGATCAAAAATTGTCCTACTTTGATATTTTTCTTAACATTATGCTATTACTTATTTTTACAATTTAATGCTGCCCTGCCTTCTGCTGCACTGCTACAGAGACTTGCAGGCATGACTGTAAGACTGTAATTAGGCATAATCATAACAGCTATCGTCTCTCGAATAGGCATACACTGGTGAAAATAATTATCTCATCACTCTGCAATAAGCTAAAAATCGGTTTAATATATTTGAAATCAGATTTTTTATTGAAACAAGCATAAGATCAGTTAATCACATTATTTCAAGAATGTCTGTTCAACTCTGTTGGTCGATACAATGATGAAAAACTCAAAAAATCATTGGTTCTACTAATTAGGCCTGCTTACAGCCCCTAATTATTTCGGTGTACCACACTAGCTTTGATCACAGAGTGATGTAATAATTATTTCCACCACTGTAAATTGTTTGAACAGCTGCTGCTTCTGACAGAAAATTAATTTAGCGGTCTCTGACAATGTTATGCAAAATAAGTATCTATCAAAGTCAATAGAATGCCACTTAAATACAATTTTAGCAGATGTATAATTCTGGCAAAATCTTGTCACCATATATTGACTCTGAAAGTGTTTGTAATTTGGTGTATTTGAAATTAAGTAAGTGTAATTAGTAATTTCCAGCAAAACTTGACCAATTTTTATAATGTAACATAGTTACATTTTCATCAGTAATTGGTAATTTGTACATGCCAGCCTGTAATTTGACCATCCCTGCCTCTAGTATACTCCAGTGAATGCCCGTTATTACTGCATAAGAACGAGTCATGCGGATGATTCGGTTTTTCCATAAAAGATCATCATCACTGTATAACATGATAACCAATAACCTGTGTGCAGCTGTACGAGAACAGTATCTTCAGATTATGTATTATAAAGCAGACATACCTGATAAGCCTAATAAAAGGAGAACAATAATAGAACATGGTTAAGCAGTAACCATTTTATCAAAGCCAATAGAATGTCACTTACCCATTGTGAACAGCTTCGACTGCTGCCACTGCTGCTGCTATTTGAATACCGATCATAGCTGCGATGGTGGCGACTCGATCTCCAGTCGTCTCTACTCCTTCGTGAAGAATGTTTGCTGTACTTGGATCTGTTGTCACGATAATATCGACTGCTTCTGGACTTCACAGAACTGTAGTATTGTCTGGAACTGTAGTGTCGTTCTGAACTGTAGTTTCGCCTTGAACTGTAATGCTGATCGTTCGTTCGACAACTGTAGTCTTTTCTGTGACAACCAGAAAATTAGGATGAAAACTGGTCAATAATATTCAAGTAATTAGAGGATCTAAATAAAACATAGCAATACTCTAAGTAAAACTCCATTTCAGTGTACTTCACTATAGCCATCCATTTTCAACTGCATTTTATCATATTTATTATTGTTGTGGTCAATGCATATTTTATTCAATTATGGTAAAAGAGCCAAATTGGGCTATTACCATACTCTAAAGTGCAGAATTCCTTATTGTTATCTAATTGGCAAAGCTTCTAACCAGGCATAAGTAATTCAGTGAAGTCCTCAATCTAAGTAAAGCCCTGTGGACTTATTTAGTGCAAGAGCAGAGATTAAAAAACATGAGCGACTGATAACACACAGTAAAATAAAGTCGTGTAACCTAATATACAGAAGATGAAAGCGATGAAATAGTAGCTATTCACTATTATTAACTAGCAGCATATGTTGCACTGGTACTAGTATCCATGTCACAGACCAAGTAACAACAATCCAAAGAAACAATGGTCTAAATTAACAAAATGATCAAAATGGCACCTCAATTCACAATGCAATTTTTACAAACCATTATCTGGAACAGTCCCTATAGAGAACAAACCTGTAAGTTGAGTATTTGTAATAACTTGAATCACATAAATAATTTCGGTCGTAAGCAGAAGGAGACAGACGAGCCCTTTTGTATCGCTCATTACAGGTGCTGGTGTATGAGTCTGTACTCCAAGACCTTTGCCTTCGACGTGACATCTGGATAGCCAAAAACGAGATCTTAAAAAGTACAACTAAATATAAAACTGCCAATGCACAATTATAAAATGCAGATTTTTAATTGTCTGAAGGCGAAAAGCAGAACTTTGGTCACGCAACATGTATGAAACAATTTTATTATTTCTCACACGTAGCCGCGAGTAGATCTACGCCCTTATAATAACAATTTTATCCTGCTAACTATTAATAATTCTTCAGAAATACGGAACAATCCCGAGCAGTATCAAACTCAGTAATAATTTTCTACAACTTTGTGAAGATTTTAGACAAGATAACCTTCAATTGGGTTGACAAGCCGACGGAAATTGGCCATTTCTTGGGATATCCATTCTCTAAATGAACTGGTTATCTCGACATTCGCTATCTCTGAGCGCTGATTACGACCTTTATTCATAAATCTTGAGATTATGATCATAACCTCGTACAATTGCCATAGAATACAAGAGCAAAATTATCGACAAGATCAATTTATCAAACCTACATTGCTTGCACAAATTCTTCGCTTACTTTCTTTTCCCACAAACAAATGATAGGCACAAGAAAAAGTCTCAAAGTTAGTTCAAAAATCTCGAAACAACACTTATTACGCAAATCATTGAACAAAATGGCGGATATTGCAAACGCAAAATCTTTGGCAATGGTGAACTTCGCTGGTGAACGGCGAACGCAGCCTCGCAGCCAGCATAGATGATTATTAGTAACTGTTGAATAGAGTCTGGCACACTGATCTTAATAATGGTGTATATATATATATATATATATTTATATATCTATAGTCGGCACTGTTAGTCTATATTAATAAAGACTGTAATCTAAGAATAGATATACAGATCATAACGGTAATCGCGCGATCGTAATCTCTTAGTTTTACAGCACCACTTGAAAGCTAAGATTGTTACCTATTCACTCCGTCCTCGATCGCACTAACTCGATGTGGTTTTATCACCCGAATGGCGAATGCTATACACCTGCTGAATCTATTCTTATTGTGAGTGTAACTAAGCCTAGTATCGTTTGATTTCTATTTGCTCTAGATACTCATAGAATGTCTGTTGTGTAATTGCTAGTTATGATTATTTTATGAGTGTACAATATTTTACTCTAACTACTTTGAGGATGTCTAATTGCTGTGCAATTGCTTGATATGTTTATTTTGAGTGTACATTTTTTGAACGCCCATACTATGATGTGCCCGCAGCGCGTTTGCAAGCGGTTCAATAAAGTACATACTTACTTATCTACTTTTTAAGCACTAGGGCACCAGCTTAATTACGAGCGCTGCATCAAATCAGAAGGGTTTCCCAAAGGATAGTCCGTTGGAGGTCAGAGTCCGGTTCCCAGAAGGTCAGCAGAGAGTGAGTAGCTGACGAATGTAAGAGGGTTGAGAGGTTTGAAATTGTTGTATGTGCTATATACAATTTTGTAGGGGATGCGCTGAGGGATTTTTAGTCAATAATCAATTAAGTCATTTGAGAACAGAGGTTACTATGGTAGTGTTTTGAGAGTTTTAATGACTGCGCGGGCAGGAACATTCAGGATTTTCGCAGGTGTAGGGCGTAAGCTTACACTCTCTAGACAGTGACTTCCCGCTTTGAATAGTACAACTTTTGCATGATTATGATGGCATCGTCACAAACAAAATAATGATTATTGCTATATTGTTATTTACAAAAATCTTAGGGTTAGAAAGGAGATACAGTGGCCCTTCTCCTAACCCCCCTCCCGTCATGCCCTATCTGCCTCTTCTGACCTCTAATCCTAGCGACGCCACTGAGTATAACCACAGATGGTAGAGTCGTAGGCTAAGAAAATTCCTTATAAAAATCTACGGGTTTCTGGGCATTTGCCTCCGCACCTCTCGGCTGGTCTGTCCATCCTACCCGATCCTACTGAGCTTAATTTCGACCCAAGGTCAATACTCATCTCAAATTCTCTAACCGAGTCATATATGGAACATCTGGAACGATTTTACTCCTGAACCTGCACTTTATAGGTTCCCCAGCATCAATAATTGCCAGTCACTCATCATCATCATGCTGACAGCCCCTGTAGAGATCAATCCATCACCTATTGGGTGATTAAAAACTAAAGACTGATTGGGTGATTAAAAACTATTCAAGATCTCCTACCCAGACTACTCATCTGATCCTCTACCTCCTAATTCTCAATCTAGACGATATTCACCTTAACGGCTTCATTGCCCCTATGATCCTCTGCTGTAAGGCCATCCATATATGATGTCACGCAATTTCGAGAGAAACTTTTGTGACAAGGGAGGCTTGCCCTTGTCACAAAAGTCATAACCCTTAAGTAGCAGCTAGAAGACATCACAATGCTCTGCACCCACCCTCTCCAAATAACCCAGATGTCCAGAATGTTATATGCAAATTTTCCTATAATTATCAAAAAATAAATTAATTATAACTATAAAAATACTTAAATATGTATAATAGAACAAAGAAAATGAAGACAGTATAATTATTACACTCATTATGCATATACCAAGATGAAAAGCTCTGGTAGAATCACTACATTCTTAATAATGAGGCCTATACATTGTTATGTAATGTGATGTATTGTAATGTATTGAAGCACTTATATAGCGTAACTCGAATCATAGGCGCTCACGACTTGATCAACACAAAGCCAAAGAGAAAAAGGGAGAAAGTCTTCAAGTGCTTCCGGAAGGCAGCAGGGGAGATAGAGAGCAGCTCCTTCCGAAGAGGAAAGGGGAGGCTGTTCCAGCTGGTGGGACACACGTAGGCAAAGCTTCTGGATTGGGCCATGGTAGAGCGCATGCAGGGAACCACTGTCCGCGGGCAGAGGAACGAAGGGAAACCCGGTGTCACGCACGGTGTGGAATAAAGGAGACCCTAGTGCAGAGAGCTAGAAGATAGGCAGGGTAGACCCAAAGAGACAGTATTGAGACAGACAATGTGGTGTTATACGTGATAGATTGATGCTTTGCGCCTCTTTAGTCGTGATGGGGATGGATGGGAAACCTCTGCTTGTAACCATGAAGACATGCTATATAAATCTTTGTAACAAATGATTGAATATGTTGTTACAATTGTAAACCTGTATTTCTTTATTTCATTTGGTGTAAAGTAATTTAAATCTCCTAAATTTCTCTGCACCACACAACAGAAACCAATTTATTCATCAGCAGAACACAAGACAACTTGGATCACGATATATTAGAATTTAGTCAGGACCAGTCAAGCACAGTTATCAATACAGATTAAACTTTATATGCACAGAAGGAACAAGTTGTATGTAAAATTACAGCCTGACTTTGAAAAAATAAAACCTTTCCTTTGATTACTGAAAGAATGACAAAACTGACAAAATTGTACAATGTTCCACTGAAAAGTTTCTTTCTCTGGGCATATATAACTACATTTTGAATTTTGCCCAAAATAATAACCAGACGTAACCTGGTATATGATAAATGCGATAACTGCAAATCAATGGTTAGATGACACCCAATTTAATGATCATTTAAGAATAAAGATTGCATCTGTAAGAATTCAGATGATGAAGGAAGTAGCATTATCCAATACATTATCCATCTGCCTCCAGGTACCTATCCAATGCTTTTTCAAACACAAAGGCTCATATTTTGCCTCAAAAATTAACATTGGACAATGACCAACTGATATAAAAATTATTCTTAAGAAAACAAGAAACCAATTGATATAGCGATCCCAACGACTGGACTAAATCATCGAGTGAAACTGAAAGCAACCACTTTGTAACTGTTGTATCACATGAAGCGACTAGAAAATTTGGACATCTTTAATTCTCTACAATGCGTCCATAAACGACGTCATGCGATTATTGACCCCTCCCCCTCATCACAAATGTCTTGACCCCCTCAAATATGTTGTCACAAAGCTCTAACCCCCTAAAAACCAGCTGTCCAGAATGTCATGCAAATATTCATATAGTTATAAAACAATTTAATCTGAACTATAAAGATACTTGAAATTATAACAGTAGAAAAAATATTACAATTTTATGCTTTACTCAAGATGAAAGGCTCTGGTAGAATCATTAAAATTATGAAAAAGTTTAATAATAATAACTTAAAACAATCCAAACTTCATGCCTTTCCATTCTCCCACGGTGAAGCAAAATACTCCTTTCATGGAATAAATAATATCCAATCCACACTGCCTCTATTTTCCTTGTTTGCGATTACAACCATTGTGCATCGACTCTGTGGCCTGTGCATTTGGACGATATGATTGAAACATAAAATAGGTTTAACATTCCTGCCTGTGTGTTATAAAATGCCTCCCTCGTTTCCAATCAGTGTTGGGCACGAGACCAAACCCTCGAGACCAAGACCGAGAGGTACAAGACCAAGTGGTCCAAGACCAAGACCGAGGGTCCGAGACCAAGACTCTTTTTTATAAACAATTCAATTTATTAAGACGCTAAAACGGAATAACACACCTAAAACACTAATTTTATTGCTGAAGAATACTAATCTTAATAATGGTCCAGAAAACAGTTGTACCGGCCAGTCTGAACTTTTTGCGGGTTCAGCCCTTGCAATGTTTCGGCCTGAGAATATCACACTATAAATTACTTACAGTATATTATAGGTTCTAAATAAGACATCTGAACAAGTATATTAACATTCCATTTGAATGGTGTAGGCCTACTTGTACTCGGAATTGTAGGTTAACTGTGATTACACGTGGCTGACCACATAATTATTAGATTGTTACAAAATCTTGACATTCATTGAAAGCAAATTTTGAAATGGCTGGCCCTGTTGCAAATGCATTTTTTTGCCAATAGTAAGATGTATATTTAGATGGTCATCACATCATAAATCAATAAAAAGCGCATAGGTCCCTAGGACCTAAACATCCGGTGTCTCTAATAATCGAAAATAACCGACAAATATAAAAGAAATTGCTCTGACACAGCAAATGACCAAGAACGCTAACCTAAGACGGAGACCATTCCCAAGACCATTCCTTCAAGACCAAGACCGACGCAGACGAGACCAAGACTGATGGTCCGAGACCAAGACCAAGACCGATGCAGTCAAGACCAAGACCGCAGTTTTCCGGTCATGAGACCATCTCAAGACCAAGACTGTGGTCTCGAGACCACATCTCTGTTTCCAATACCTCAAAACTGACACCGAGTGTAAAAAGATTAGGAACACAATAATCATAATTAGTGTTGCTAAATTGTGATAACAATTACCATCAGTTATGTGAAACTTGTTTAATTAAATACAATTTTTAATAAAGTAATGCAGTTTTATGTTTGATATGATTATGTGACGTCACATTTCGCCCACCCCACCCCAGTCAAAAATGTGTGACTCCTAGGCGCATGACGTCATTAATGGACGGCCCCTAAAACAATGAAACCAATACAAAACAGACACCAACCAATTCCTTTACTTCTGTTATCATAATGCACAATGACATTAATCAATCAATCAATGATCCTATAACTTGAAATCATAGTACGAATTCCTTGTCACTCAGAGAACTACATCATTTGATATCTGAAACACGCATTTCTTGATAGCTTCTATAACCACAGTATGCAAAACTATTGACTTATGTAAACACCTTGGTTCAACACATAAAGAAGTTTATAAGTAAAACGATCAGACAAAAAAAACAACAACTAGAACATCATAACTATATGCATGACAAATTGAGAATATTGTAAACTCAGATCCATCGTGAAAAAATTATCTACATGAAGGTAATTACTGTTGAAACTGCTTTGCAAGATAACGAAAATGCATATGTTGTAAAACACAAATAAATTAGTTTTGAAAGCCCTTAATAAAAATACATGAACCATTGACAGGCAAAACAGAACACACATGTGTTGGAACAATACAAACCCTTGACAAAAGTACATTACAATAGAACATAAATTTCATAATGACTTCCTTAATTGTTGACTAAAACCTGGGCACTAAGGAATCATCTACCACAAGCAGACTAGAAGAGGTAAGTTGAAGTTAAAAGTTAAATCGGAACAGTGTTCCAAATGGTGAATAAGCACCAGCTAATAAATGATGCAGATATGCAGCCTACAAGGCAATTATGCATAAGACTTACAGGCTTATGATCTCAAACTCAATGCCTTACGATCCTAAACTCATTATGATATGATCTTAAACTCAATGCCTTTTAGTCTTAAATTCAAAAGTAAACATTACTTTAACAGCAAAAACTTTCCTTTAAATTGAAATAAGTAATTTTCTACAATGACCAGCACAAAGATAAGTTACTTCTGTGATTATATACTGAACATATAATAACTGAAGAACTACATAACCATACAAATATTAAAACAAACACAGAAGAAAACCTCATCAGCAGTTTCCATTAGAGGAAAATCTAACACACAATGCTAAATTTTGAAAGAAAACCTTCAGACTTACATCAAGTCACATTCGAAAGCAAAGGTTGGGGTCATCCATGTAGTATATGCACATGGAGCAGTTAAGCAAAATGGACATGTTTGTGTATGTGAAGGTCTACTGATAATGTAGGCCTGCCAATGCTTAAGACGTGGCGATGGTTCTTGAAACATCAATAATAATTATAATCAGTCTATAATTAGCCTTAGTGAATCACTGAATATCAGATTGTTAAGCTACTCTTTCATTCAAACATTCATTTATCAATCATGTTTGTTATTTGATTACAATAATTATTAACCCGTGAAAAATGACAGGTCGCTGAAGAGTTTGTTTCGATTCAACCGGAACTGGCGCTCTTCTTGAGTTTCACCCATTAAGTTTCCACTTAATTTTAATAACTGCAAATATACTTACATTACACAATGCATAACTGATAAACGTCAATAAAACTTTTGTGAAACGTATTATTAATGGCCGTTGCTATGAAAAACGACAGATGGGACGCACTGTATACCCGTCAAACGCCGTCTGAACCTTATTTGGTTACAACACGCCCATAGGACGGACGCCAGATGCTTATTTGCATAGGACGGATGCATCAGCACCGGACACAGTAAGCAGCACGGGATGCAATAAGATTTGCGCAAACACTGGCGAATAACTGAAATGCTACAGTAATGACACACATGTTAGGTAAATATTATTGTTGATTAATCATCAGTAAGTATTTCTTTAAGTTGCATATTATTATTATTATTAATAATAATTAAATTTGAACTGCGAGGCATTGCGAGCAAGGTCACACCGAAATGTGATACTGAGGCACGAAGAGTCAGTCGCCAGGAGAAGATGCACTTAGATTTCCAAATCCTTGAAAGCCAAGGAGAAGTAGTGAGTTTTGAATCGCTTTTTAAAGGAAGTTCTGAAGTGAATTTGAACTACGAAGAAAGAGTGGCAGTCAATTCCCACCAAGTACTGGCGAACATTTGGGAAACACTGTCGTCCAGACATTACAAGATTTGAAAGCTGCACCTTTCAACACAACAAGTTCAAACACCATTGCCAATATGGTCATTCTGCAGGGATTTGACAGATTCATACAGTTTTTATCATGTCGACATATTCCTATTCCAGCTGCAGTATTAGACTAATATTTAAAGTCTTTGGGACCGCAGATTGATTTAAAGAGCAGTAGAAAATTCATTGTGCAATTGATACTCCAGCACTGAAGCTAAATCTGATCTCAGAAGTGTTGAGCATGGGTGGCTTGACCAGAAGAGGGTGGACATTATATTATAGGCTTTCTTCAGAATCAAATCAGCGAGAATATTAAACTGCATCAGAATAGTCTCGAGTTAATCAGATTAGCAATAATCATACTCGGTGTCATAGGTGCTAGGATATTGATATCAGCATTTGTGTGGGGACAGGACGCTATAAATAGAATGGTACGCAGAACCAATCAGATTGTAGACGACTGGTGTCTGTTTTTGTCATATAGTGCATATAATGATGAATAATTGTGATATTAAACTTTGTGTAGGGATAGGATGCTATAAATAGAATGATACGCAGAACCAATCAGAATGTATACGACTGGTGTCTGTTTTTGTCGATGTATAATATGTATAATATTAATAAAGTTATTCGTGCTTTTATCATCGAAAGAGGTTACAACTCAACTAAGAAAGTGCAGCTCAAGTTAGAAGCTCACATTTGGCACAGTCGATAACCAACAACGCTGTACGGGTCGACGGCAAGTGAGTGTCAAGTGTTGGTGGAGACGTCCAGCCTGTGGTGCAGCGGTGGTGTTCGTTACCAAGTCGCTCATTGCTGTTCGTTGTCTGTGGAAGCCAGACTGTGCAGGGTCGTTCTCGGTCTACAGAGACAGTTCAGTTCCTGGGTCCAGTCTGTTTTGTTCGGTGGCCGTCTGTCAAGTTGAAGGACAGGTCGGTGCGACGCTGTAGAAGTCACGTGCATGGGAGGTTCCGGGTCTACAGTACCGTGTTGATGGTGCGGTTCCTAGACGCAGTCTGTCTCATTTGGTGCCGTGTTTCACGTCACGGGACAGGTCGGTGCCAAGTTGTGGAGGCCAAGCTGATTCAGACGACAGGACGCTGTGGAAGTCAAGTTGTGGAGGCCAAGCTGATTCAGACGACAGGACGCTGTGGAAGTCAAGTTGTGGAGGCCAAGCTGATTCAGACGACAGGACGCTGTGGAAGTCAAGTTGTGGAGGCCAAGCTGATTCAGACGACAGGACGCTGTGGAAGTCAAGTTGTGGAGGCCAAGCTGATTCAGACGACAGGACGCTGTGGAAGTCAAGTTGTGGAGGCCAAGCTGATTCAGACGACAGGACGCTGTGGAAGTCAAGTTGTGGAGGCCAAGCTGATTCAGACGACAGGACGCTGTGGAAGTCAAGTTGTGGAGGCCAAGCTGATTCAGACGACAGGACGCTGTGGAAGTCAAGTTGTGGAGGCCAAGCTGATTCGGACGACAGGACGCTGTGGAGGACACGCTGTTTGAGAAGTGAAGGGGCATCTCCTGAGGACAAGTCTTGCCTTGCTATCCAGACCCGCTTGCAGAGGGGAAGATAAGTTACCCATTCTTGGTTACATTTTGAAACTAACATTGCTGGTGTAACAGTGTGATTTTATTTTGTTGTAATTGTTGCTGGTGCACGTTACAGGCATGGAGAATTTGTCAGATATAACACGTGCTGCATTAAACAAAATGTCCACTGTCAGAGTGCAACAGATGTTGGTAAGGTATGGTAAGTCGCCGGAACAAATGGAACCTATGGATCGGGTGATGTTATTGGAAGAGTTGGCGACGGAATGGGTAAGAGAACAGAAGGAAGAAGGTAAAAATGTGATGAGAGATATTGAAGAGGAGACAAGGAGAACAGAGCATGAAATGGAAATGCGAAGAGAAGAATTAGCGTGGAGAAGAGCAAGGGACGAGCAGGAGATGGATTTGAGAACAGGAGAGTTGGCGGATAGAATGGAAGAACGGGCGTTGAGAAAGCAGGAAATGGAATTACATAGATTGCAAAATTTGAAGCAGACAGATTGGCAGAACGCGAAAGAGAAGAGGAACGCAAGAAAAAGAGCGGGAGGAACAGTCTCCGATAGTTATGATGAAGAAACTGGGTGATGCTATGAAACATGTCTTACCACGCATGCCTGATGATTTTGCAGAAATACCTTTGTACTTTGAAACTGTTGAGAATGCATTTAGAAGTTTCTTGGTTGAGAAGGATTTTTGGGTCAAGTTACTTTTACCATTGATGACTTTTAAAGCAAGAGCTGTCTTGAACAGGTTATCATACCGTGAACATGATGATCATGATCGCGTGAAAGAATACATTCTGAAGGAGTTTAAATTGACTCCGAGCGAATATAGGGTCAAGATTAAGGAGGCGAGGAAAATGCATGACCAGACTTTTACATTGTTTAACACTCGTTTAAAGAATTTGTTTAGCTACTATATGCGTAGTAGAAATGTCAATCAAGACTTTGATAAACTAAGTGACCAGGCCCGGTTTAACCACTAGGCGACCGCCTAGGGCGGCAAATTTCTGGGGCGGCACTAAAAGCAACGTAAAATAGAAATATTAAAAAAATTGCCACCTTTTAGTAATAAATGGATTGAATATTTTTGTTTTTAGTGGAGTGACGCCGACCTCTAAACATGGAATTTTTATTTTTTTATTTTTAGTTAATTTATATTAATATTTAATAGTTAAAGTTTTATTGCAATATATTACATTTTATTGTTTTTCGTTAGATTAAACGAATTGCATAGTATAAATTTGATCACTAGTTTACTTACTTACGTTATAGGAAATAACGCCACATCCGGTGACGTCATTTCGAAATAAAAATCTGGCGTGTAAATATAATATATATATTGAAAATAAATTAAATATTTAAAATTCGATTGTCGTCGACTGGTTACTTAAATACTTTAGGTAAGATATTTAGTTTTACTTTTGTACAACGTTATATTTAAAATCATTTGATTTAAATATTTAAATTTGTATATGTAAATTGTAATTATTTTATTTATATTTTATTTATTTTACAAAAATGAATTAAAAATATAGAAAAAAGTAGCTAAATCATAATAAAATTTTGTTTTGCAGTTTCCATCGTTATTTCAATCCCCCATGGCAGAGAGAAAATGATTGTCTGGTGCACAGTATCGTAAACGACGGGCTGAAAATGAAAAAGACGTAACAAAACAAGGAGATTCGTTGTTAAAGTATCTATGTACACCGCACAGAGACGAAGGTAGTCCAGAGGAGTTAAACAATCAAGCCGAAGCAGACAAGGAAGCGGAGGAATCCGATGAAATGACAGTATCAGAAGAGTTTGAACCACAAAATGAAATGCACGGTACGCACCAAGAATCAAAATCTGAAGTGCATAAAATCGATAATTTCACTGGTTTATATGTTAACAATGGCGATCCTGCTACTTGGACCAAATTTGATGATCATATGCGACAAATTTTGATAGAACATGGACCAGAACAAGTCGAGCAGTTTGATTTTCCTAAAGACAGTATGCAAAGAAAATTCTCAAAAATTCATTCAACCGCAGGCTTGTCAATGGAGAAAACATTCGCAGACATTGGCTGCAGTACTCTGTAAGTAATGACTCTGTTTGTTGCTTCTGCTGCAAGCTGTTTACCAGTAGCACAATAGGTGCACCATCTCTTTCTGATAAAGGTTCACATGATTGGAAAAACATGTCCGCAATTCTATCAGGACACGAGAAAAGCAGTGAACATCTAGCGAATTTTCAGTCATGGAAGGAACTTGAGCTGCGACTGCAACACATGAAAACAATTGATGCCGAACATTTGTGTCTCATAAAAGAAGAAGAACAGTATTGGCAGCAAATCTTGAAACGGCTGATTGCTTTAGTTCGAGTTCTTGGCATGCAAAATCTTGCTTTTTGTGGAACACATGAGCAACTGAACACTTCTGATAATGGGAACTTCCTGAAATTTGTGGAATTTCTAGCTTTGTTTGACCCACTTATGGGTGAGCATCTTCGAAAGATTAAAGACAATGAGACACATGTACATTATCTAGGCAAAGACATACAAAATGAACTGATTCAGCTTTTATCCAATGCAATCAAACAAAAAATTCTAGCATCTGCTCGTGAAGCTAAGTACTTTTCAATCATTCTAGATTGCACACCAGATGCTGGTCATGTTGAACAAATGACCATGATCATTCGCTTTGTGGATGTGATTTCAAATCCAGAAAATGAGATTGCAGCAGCAGCATCTATAAAGGAACATTTTTGGGGTTTTGTGCCTCTAAAGGAGACAACTGGTGCTGGTAACACTGAAACTATTCTTCGGCAGCTAGAAGAGATGTCTTTATCTATCGAAAATTTACGCGGTCAAGGATATGACAATGGCAGCAATATGAAGGGAAAAGACAATGGTGTCCAGCGAAGAATTTTAGATGTCAATCCCCGAGCATTGTTTGTTCCTTGCTGTGCGCATACCTTGAATTTGGCTGTTAATGATGCGGCAAAATGTTGCTTAGAAGCAACAGCTTTCTTTGATTTAGTGCAACGTGTTTATGTATTCTTTTCTGCATCAACTCGTCGTTGGGAAGTTTTAAATCGACATGTTTCTAATCTCACTGTTAAACCACTTAGTGAAACAAGATGGAAAGTCGAATTGATGCTTTGAAACCTCTTCGTTATCAGCTTGGTGATATCTACGATGCTCTGGCAGAGATTGCGGATGACACAAATTTAACAGGAGCATCTGGTAATACATCACAGACAGATGCACGGGTTATTGCAAAAGCCATTTCAAGTTTTAAGTTTGTCGTTTCTCTGGTTGTGTGGTATGACGTTTTGTTTGAGATCAACATGACTAGTAAACAACTTCAGGCAAAAGAATTAGACATACATGGCGCCATGAATCATCTGGATGAAACAAAGAAGTTTCTCGTAAACCGCAGAAATGACATGGAGTTTGAGAAAACATTGGTAGATGGAGCTGAAATTGCAGTCAATTTAGAGATACCAGCACTTTTCTAACCCGAACCAACCCGTATCAGAAGAAAGAAGAAACAATTTGAATACGAAGGAGATGACGACGAACCTATTCGGGATCCAAAAGACAAATTCAAAGTAAACTTTTACTTCGCTGTTCTTGACACCGCAATACAATCGGTTGAAGAAAGATTCACTCTGATGCAAAAAATTAGTTCTGTGTTTGGTTTCCTCTATGATGTTCACAGTTTGCAGAATAAAACTAGTAAGGAAGTTATGGAACATTGCTTGAATCTTGAAAAAGCTTTGCAACATGGAGACTCCAAAGATATTGATGCAGTTGATCTAAGCAGTGAACTGAAAGCCATTTCAAGATGAGTTGCAAGGTGTACATCGCCACATGATGTACTAAACTTTATATTGAAAAATAATCTAACAGATAGTGTCCCCAACACTGTTATAGCTCTGCGAATTCTCTTGACACTTCCAGTTTCTGTGGCTAGTGGTGAGCAAAGCTTCTCTAAGCTCAAACTGATAAAAACATATTTGCGAACGTCCATGCTACAAGAAAGACTTGTTGGACTAGCTACTCTGTCAATTGAACATGACATTGCCAAAGACATTGAACTGATGGAACTCGTTTCTACATTTGCTAAAGCAAAAGCGCGAAAAATAAAGTTTTGAAATTACATTACCGGTATAAACGAATATACCATTATATAGATTATACATGTTCTATTCTATTCTTCTTCTTTCTATTGAATGCAAATACGAATTAAAACAAAAGGCACCATAGCATTCCTTTGTGAAAGTTAATATTAATTCAATCTTAGTTGCCGTGGGCGCGGGGGGGGGGCGCAGTGCGACAGGTTCGCCTAGGGTGCCAAATACTCTGGCGCCGGCCCGGAGAACAAGAAGAATCGCAAATTGCAGCTTCGTGATTTTTCACAGAGGTACTGATTTTTGGATTCATAATGCAGTCTACTTAGAAACGAATATTTATTGACTGATTCGCAAGTTTTAAATTTTGAAGCGATGCATTAAAAAATTGTGAGTTGGTTGTACAGTAAACTTTCTTTGTATTTGATTTTTGACACTTATGAAACCATGTTCTATTTAGAATTGCTGAAAGATATACATATCTTGCAGTTTCTGCTTTATTTTTGTTTGTAAGTTCAGATGAGCCATCCGAAACGGCTTCCCTTGATGAAACAGTTTCCTCTGTCTTTTATGTGCCTTCAACACCGGAACAGTGAAACGCAGAGACGCCAGTCCCCAACCTTGTGAGTCTCATAAGATTATTTTTGCCTTTGAAAAGCATGTACACGGGGAAATATTTTTAGCTGATTTCTCTTTGTGATTGCGTACTACGCTTTGTCTTTCTGTATCATTAAGGTAAACAATTTATGATCAATCAATAAAATCAATCAAAAATACTTGATATAGCGCCCTTCAAGATATCTACTCAGAGGCGTCCCGGCCTAATTCTCGGCTGAAAAGGACAGTTTTAAGAGAGGCGTAAAATGAAGATGATGAGTTCTTAGGTAGAAGGCGGAGCTCTATGAGAAGTCCATTCCAGATAGACCGAGAAAGCTCGATTCTGCATTATATGATATATATATATAATATATATTAATATATGTATATACATATAACTTCTCTTGCTTTTAATTAATATTGAATGGATTTCCTACTTGTGTTTGATCTTGCCTATGCTTGAATTGAAGGTCGGCGTAAGTTGTTTGATAGCGTGTCTTATGCTGTCATCGACCCATCGACTGGCTGCCGTGTATTAAAAAGTAAGTTTATGTTGAAAAGATCATTTTAACTTATGCTTCTGATCTTGCTATTAATACGACCAGTTGATTAGAGTTAAATCTCTATCATTTGGCCATGTGTCCATTTCTTCATAAGTAACTGTATCATAATGGACAGATACAGGCAAAGAGTTAAAAAATGTGGTTCAAAGTTAAATCACTTTGGCCAAGAACAGATCTAGGTGTTGGGTAGGACTAGAGAAATACAATAAAATGTTATTTTGACTAAAATCTGTTAATATTGAATCGTTTCTTACTTGTGTTTGATCTTGCCTATGCTTGAATTGAAGGTCAATCTTTGTATTGTGTTTATTATGTTCCTGTCAGCTCTGAAAGCTCTGATTTTTGTCAACAGATTATGTGTTGAAGGGGACCTGCCCCGAACGTGACGAACTAACCAAGATGGTTCTGCTGACGAACGTCAAAAAACATGTAAGCATGCATTATAATACACAGCATGTGGATGCAGTATGGTCTAGAGATGACCCACTTTCTGGACTGACAGTGATAAGATTACTGCTCTAATTGTGGATTTTATGCATTCATTCTGAAAATGCATATGACACCTCTTCAGGAGACTTTCTTTGAAAATTGGCTGTGAAAATGATTGCACGGACTATAGTGACCAACGGTGGGAAGATGGGGTCATGAGGGAGAGAACTGACCTCTCTGACTATGTATGCCAAAGCTAATTATTAAAGTTGACAATTTCTGTTGTTCTTTAGCTTCTGCTGATTGAATTGCCAAAATATGGATCTGTAAAGTTGTTTTATTTTTGGTGTCTGGTATTTTAGTTGCTGGTTGTCGATCTTTCATGGAGTTTTACCGACCATATGATGGCAGTGGCGTATCCTTGCAAAAAGATATTACCGATACACTAACTCACATATTATACACTTGTTAAAGCTCACTGTCTGTGCTTGTCTCTATTACAGACCTTAATATTACTTCATAAAAATACAGACCTTTGTACTTTTCTACAGATTCTAGTTACAATGCAAACGTCTTACTGATTCTTCTCCTGGGGCTGACTATTTACAGATCTCTTGTGCCCTTATAGTGACATGGCTGCTTTATGGTGCTCCATGCTAGAATGTAATATTTTATTACCTCTAATCATGCAGTTTTTATGAGCTAGTTTTCTTAACAAGGACTTTTTAGCTTTGGACATAGGGTACATGAGGCTGAGCACTGCAATCATAGGTCTGTACTATCCATATATGAAACAGACGTCAAGATGATCTTCTCCGAAAAGGCAGCAATGGAGATCCACCAGCCTTGCTGCCTTATGAGCATCAGCTATCATCCAAGAAAAGCGTGGATTGCTGTCTGATTTTAGAGGTTTGATTAATTTATCAAATATGGTTATTTAAGTAGCACCAGTCTGATAATAAGATCTCTATGTTATCGTTAATGACATTGATTGAGATGTCTAGAACAGAAATAGCATAAGTATTACGTTGGTTAATTGTATGATGCTGCTTTTAAAGACTGGTCCGAAGTGCTCCAATATTATGAATGCCTTCTAGGTTTTGGGGGGGGGCGCAGTGCGACAGGTTCGCCTAGGGTGCCAAATACTCTGGCGCCGGCCCTGTAAGTGACTTGATGGTGGCTGATAGACTGAAAGAGGTTTTATCGCCTGGCTCGTTGCAATTTGTGTTAATGAAAGAGGGCACTGAATGTTTAACATCTGATATGATAGCTGATTTAGCGGACTTGCATGTAAACAATCGCATTGGTTATATAGGTCAACCCAAAACTGTTTATGATAAGCAAAAAGCGCAAGAATTTGCAGAGCACCAAGGCAAAGAGGAGACTAACAGATTGATGAATGAGAGAACAAATGACAAGACATGGGATAGAAGCCAAATTGTACAATCGGATGTGAAGAAAGGGATTATGGCTAAATTGGTTAAACTTGAATTAAGGTTAACTAATGATGATTTTGATAAAGATTCTAAGTTGTTGAATGTTGGACCATATTTACCAGTGATTTGTGCTGTTGTGGATAACATGTCTGGAATAGAAACTTTTCTGTTGCATCCAGAAATGATTTCAGAATTGAAAGCGTTACCCCAAATTATGATTCCTGATGCACAAGTTTAAACAAATGTGTTAACTCGGGCTCAAATGAGACAATTTAAGCACTCAATTAATCATAAAGTTATTCAAGAGGTGGAGGAAATGGGAGAAGAGAGATCAAATGATTTAACTTTAGAAAATTTATTTAGCAACGAGGAAAGTGCAGTGGAGGATTGCGATAAGTTGTTAACTCAGCAAAAGCAACAATTCTCTACGAGAATGGCTGACTCAATGTTGATTGAGCAACAACAAAAAGAGGATAAATTGTTAACTCAGCAAAAGCAACAATCCTCTCTCTACGAGAATGGCTGACTCAGTGTTGGTGAAGCATCGGGCATGGTTGAACGATGGAATCAATCATTTAAAAAAAATGATACATCATGTAATTCAGAAGAATCCGAGGCAATGGCATACAATGATACCCTATACTGTTTGGGCATTGAGGGAGGTTCCTAACACAACAACGGGGATTGCACCCTACATGTTGGTATATGGGAGGTTACCCCGTGGGCCATTAGCCATATTGAAAGAAACATGGACTGATGAAATTGAATTACCACCAGATGTGGGACACAAACCAATTAAATATTTGGAGAAAGTGAAAGAAAATTTAAGAGTAGCATTACAGAATGCGGATATACATGGACTGGTTAAACAAGAACAATATGCGAAGCAGTATAACAAGTGTGCTAAGGAGAAATCCTTTGAACTGGGAGAAAATGTGATCGTTTGGTATCCGACTTCCTCAAACAAATTAATATCTAGGTGGCATGGCCCTTGTATAATCTTGCAGAAACGATCAAAAGGTTCTTACTTGGTCGACATGGGAGATAGTGGGAAGCGATTAGTGCATGTAAATAAAATACGCAAGTATATAGCACGCTCAATGGTGTGTGGACTTGTGGTGGAAGAGGATGAGGACTTTGGGAGAATTTATGAAATGCCTGTCAAAGTAGAAAATCAATCAAAAATGTTACAAATTGAACAGAAACAAATTGAACATTTAACACCAATACAACAGAAATAATTGTTGGAGGTGTTCTTAAAGTACAGTGATCGTTTTTCTGACAAACCTGGTTTTTGTGATTTAGTGGAACATGAGATCAAACTTCGGGAGGATTTTGTGCCTAAGAAGTTCTCGGCATATCGGGTGCCATTGATCTATCGATCCGAAGTGGAACGTCAGATCGATGACCTCGTCAACATGGGCATCATCAACTAGCCCAATGGCTAGTCCATTGGTGATTGTAAAAAAAAGGATGGCAAGTTGCGTTTGGCTTGTGACTAACGCCATGTTAATCGTTTTACTATCGAATGTCAGTATCCAATGCCCATTGTTGATGAGGTTATTATGAAAGTGGGAGGGTCCAAATTTATTTCACTTTTTGATTGTTGTAGTGCTTATTGGACATGTCCTGTAGTGGATACAGATCAATGGAAAACAGCATTTATCACACATCATGGATTGTTCGAATGGACAAGAGTTCCATTTGGAATGATCAATTCTGGGAAATCGTTTGTTAAAGCCATCAATTTAGTGCTTAAGCCAGTTAAAGAGCTTACAGAGCCATATGTTGATGATGTTGCTGTACATTCTATGTCATGGCAAGAGCATATTCAAGATATTGAATTGTTTTTTATACAAATGAAAAAACATGATTTGACATTAAATATAAAGAAATGTGAATTTTGAAAATCGGAGGTAAAATTCATTGGTCACGTAGTTGGCTGAGGTCATAAGAGAATGGATCCTGAAAAAGTGAGTGCCATGGTTGAAATGTGTAGACCTACAACAAAAACCCAGTTAAGACGTGTAATCGGACTTTTAATTATTACCGACATCTCATTCGAAATTTTGCTGAAATTGCTAGACCTTTAACTGATGTAATGGGAAAGAATATGGCAGAGAGTTTAACTTGGACCGAGGAACAGCAGAAGGCTTTGGATGAATTAAAAAATTGTTTGTGTTGTAATGTTGCACTCACCAGTTTTCATTTGGGTCAACCTGTATGTCTTTATTGTGATAGTAGTAATGTAGCAGTTGGACACAAATGACACAAACGGATGATGAAGGTAATGACAGACCAGTATATCTGATCAGTGAAAAATTGACTGCTACTCAGCAAAATTGAGCGACAATTGAGAAAGAAGCTTATGCTATTGTGTGGGCACTCACTAAGCTAAAGGAAGTTATTTTGTGGTCTCATATTGTGATTTAAACCGATCATAAACCGTTAACATATTTGACCATGGCTATGTCGAAATCAGCTAAATTGGTTAGATGGGGATTAGCGTTGCAAGCTTTTGATTTAGAGATACGCTATAAGAAAGGAAAGTTAAATGTTGTTGCAGATTGTATGTCTAGGTTATAGGTTAAGATGTAATGTGTATGTGGAAAAGAGATTTTTGGGTAGGTTTTTGGATAAGTTAAGCTTGTCAGCATTTAATTTGTGTTGATTTTGATTTTTGGTGTTTTGAGTTGTATATATATATATATATATATCAAGTTTGTAATTGATGTTAGTCATGATTTACAAACTTAAAAATGGGGTGAAAGGTAATGTCATAGGTGCTAGGATATTGATATCAGCTTTTGTGTGGGGATAGGACGCTATAATTAGAATTGTACGCAGAACCAATCAGATTGTAGACGACTGGTGTCTGTTTTTGTCATATAGTGCATAATTATTATAATAATGAATAATTGTGATATTAAACTTTGTGTAGGGATAGGACGTTATAAATAGAATGGTACGCAGAACCGATCAGATTGTAGACGACTGGTGTCTGTTTTTGTCATATAGTGCATACAATGATGAATAATTGTGATATTAAACTTTGTGTAGGGATAGGACGCTATAAATAGAATGATACGCAGAACCAATCAGAATGTATACGACTGGTGTCTGTGTTTGTCGATGTATAATATGTATAATATTAATAAAGTTATTCGTGCCTTTATCATCGAAAGAGGTTACAACTCAACTAAGAAAGTGCAGCTCAAGTTAGGAGCTCACACTGGGGGCAAATCATGCTGTTGTGTGCAATGATATTCGTGTACATTTCAACTTTCCTGGAGCCTATCACCATGCCAGATGGCAAAAGAACTCTATTGTCTTAAAAATACATGTTTCATGAACAGTTCAAACTTTCAATAAAAAGAGCAAGCCAAATGCATGCTGAAGGCTCTTTGATGCATCTGTCTGTTCACTGTAACCACGCATGTGAAGGCCTGGTTCACTGTTTCAAACAGCTCAGATGCTCTGAACTATGACCTCTTCCTCCTCCAAACTTAGGAGT
Source organism: Bimastos eiseni (assembly GCA_959347315.1). Taxonomy (NCBI): domain Eukaryota; kingdom Metazoa; phylum Annelida; class Clitellata; order Crassiclitellata; family Lumbricidae; genus Bimastos; species Bimastos eiseni. The sequence goes on along the minus strand of OY365821.1, from coordinate 15,255,254 downwards.
CATTTGGCAAGATTGACAGAAAGTGGCAGATATTTTACTGAAGGAATGTCATCTGTGGTATTGAGTGAGGATTTTATCAGACTTGTGAGCTTGGGTGAGACAGATGCATCAAAGAGCATTCAGCAGGCATCTGGCTTGTTCTTGTATACAAAGTATGAGCTGTTCACGAAACTAGTGTGTTTTCTGAGGACCTCCAATGAAAACAGATGTCAGAAGGGTTGATAAAAGTCAATTGCAGAATTTCAGACAGAGAATTTATCTGATTTTATCACCATAAGATCTATGAATCGTGAAACATGAACAATGTTCACCGCACTTAAAACTGATCCAACATTTCTTGCTGATGATTCAGCCACATGGCCTTCCTGTCCTGTTATTTCGATGCTAAGCAGAAGGTAGTGAGCATGAAGGTCATCAATAAGGCTGTCAAAAAATGTTGAAATCATGACCCCGACACCTGTCGACCAGTGTAAGTTTTGTTCACGAAACTAGAACTAGAACTAAATTGAATTGGTGATCGTTCACAAAAACGAAAACTAGAAAGAAATTAACAACTAGAACTAAATAAAAACGGAAATATCCTACGTGGAACTAAAAAAACGAAAACGAAATTATAATCATGAACGAAAACTACAGAAATTACAAGTATCAATTTCTTTCCTTCTGTGTCAAATCCAAAATGAAGCATGAGGATCTGGAGCATTAAAACGTTAAAATTTCTGGCAGCAAAGTTGAATGAACGAGGCATAACTACTAAGTAGACATAATGTTGATGTCACAATGAGAAAAATATCCAAGAAGAAATGGACAGATCTATATTTATCAGAGGTGACAAAGTACAGTGGAGACAATGCCTCTAGATTCTAGTTCAAACAAAGGATGATTTGTCCAATATTATATTCTAAAAGCATGCATACGCAAGAGGATGTTATAATCTTTGGGAAAGCTTTTCTTAGGCTAAATTTGAATGGGTTAGAAGAATACTCGATAAGCATCATTCATAATAACTCAGGGACAATGAATGACGAGGGTCTGATTTATTGTGATTTTCTAAAACAAGATCGAAAGATTAGACGATCATAAACAAAACCTATAACTAAACTGATTGGATGAATAAAAAACTAAACTAAAACGGAAATGATTTCATGAATAAAAACTAAACTAAAACTAAAATGATTTTCAGAAATGGAACTAGAACTAAACTGAAATGAATCACACCAAACCAAATAAAAACTAAAACAAAAATGATTTCTTGAACAAAAATAACACTGCTGTCGACCCGTGCGGTCGGGTACCTGACCTCACGGATATTTTGTTAGGAAATGTAGGGAATTGCGCATTTTGACGGAAAGTCGTTACTCGAAAACCGATTTCATTGCCCCGGCAGTCAGCCAATATGACCAACAGAATATTTCTGGCTTATGTCCAGGTAAAATTGCGCATTTTCACGGAATTTCGGGTACCTGAAAACCGATTTCGTTATCCGGGTAGTCAGCCTCGGTTGGGTACCGGTTGACAGCCTTAATCATCAATGACTGCAGAACATACTTAATGCAACAGACTCCCATAATGATTTCTCACACGATGAGGCTCAGTGGCAGCATGTGTTTCAGAATGTCGTTTATCACAGGCATTTCACGATGATACCGTATTAGAAAAACTATAGAGCTGAGCTGACTTAAGAAATATTCTGGACCTTATATATACATATATATATATATATATATATATATATATATATAAGTATAATACGTTATAGCTATACCAGTTGCATTGCATATCTTTGGTGCACATTAGGCAGTTTCAAAATTCTATGAAGAAAAATAATGTCATTTCAAATTGGGCTACCCTCAACTTTGGTGAGGTTTCAGGTCAGAAACATTTGTGCAAAATTATATACTTATAAAAACAGTTATGACTTTTAATCGAACTGGTCAAAATAATGTTTGAGTCAAATTGGTTGTTGCTCATGTCACAGTTGTCACATATATCACACTATTCACAGCAATATATATATATATATATATATATATATATATATATATATATATATATATATAATGCTGTGAATAGTGTGACATATATATATATATATATATTGCTGTGAAATTAAGTCACTAACTTTTTTATATCAATGATTGCTGTTGTGGAGTTATTCAAATGTGGCACAGCAAAAGAGTAAGTACTTCGACAAAGTTTCCATTTAAGAACCTTTAAGAAGGTAGAAAATTGTTGAAACATGACTGTTATGAAAAGTTGTGACTTCAAATCTCTTGGGAATGGTGTGTGGACTGATTGTGTGAATAGGAACGAAATGTGTCGCATTAAAATTGGCCGCCGCTGTGAGCGGCCACACGTGGGGTTAATGACTCGTTATGTGAAATTGCTCATTGTCATTGTTTGAGGATATTATGTAGATTGTTAGTAAACTGGTATAAACAAGAGTGGTATAAACAAGGGAATATGGTGATTATTTGCCATAAACTGTGCCATAAATTGTGCATGCTTTTCAATGGTGGCTCTATGACCTCGACTTGTTTGTATTTCCAGGAATTGATCAGGTGAGACCCTTCACCACCGCTACTATTTGATGTCTAAGATTCAAGTGTATGAACAATGCTAGCTCGAGATTCAATTTTCTGAAATAAGTCACCATCCTACTAAGGGGCCTTCCATATATCATGTATAGTATGTTGTTCTAATTACTGATTTTGTTTTATGAAATAATGACACTTCGTTAAGGGCATAAACATATGAACTTGTTTTCTAAAATAAAATTACCTTGAATGCACTTCTGTTTCAGTGACTGTTTTTCCAACACTACTTGTTCTGTTAGCACGGGCATCGACTGTTCTGTCACTCATCTGTAGCTGACACTAATTATTTGTTATAATCTTTGCATCAAAGAGCACGTTTGTGAGTATTTACGCGGAATTGCTTACAATCTTCATTTATGAACATATCCGAAATTTTGCAAGAAAATTATAACTTCTAAAACTAAATTTTTTTCTAACATGTTCTTATAACATGCACTTATTTCAAAAAGACTCGTGTTCATAGTTTAATTGTGGAAAACAGGCAGAGAGGTAATGACAGTGGGGTAATGGCACAGGGGTAATATCCTGTGATGGCAGGCGTAATGTCCTGCTGCCGTTCCAACACGGTTGTTCTTTGATAGGTTTGTTTTTGTTGACACAGTCACAAATGTTAGTGGAGAGATTATTGTTGTCTATAGTTTGAACGAGTACCAAGAAGTATCAGTATACTGAACTTTTTAATACTTTAACACTGAGCTGTTTTACTTTAACAATGAGCTGTTTTATTTATCTATTAGTGCATATTTGTTGTTTAAGTGTTTGTGGTATGGGCAGGTATTAATTGTGCTGATTATACCATTATACCATTATGGTATAATCTTTGTATGAACTTTTTCTATGTTTCTAGGTCTATGTTGTCGGTTGATATCGAGAAATATCAAGAATTACATTAAATTTCATCTTATTAGAACGATTTAAGTTGCATTTAGCGTGATTTAGATTAGAAATTGGACGAGGAACGAACTTTGGATGAGAAAACTTGTGTGAAAAAACATTACAAAACCAGCACAATAGTCTTGCATACAACACTGGTGATAATACTGATAAGGCAGTGAACAAATCAGAACATTCCAGAGAGATAAAACAAAACGATGGCAGCTAAAGGTGTAGCTATGAAGGACTTAAAAAAATGCGAAAGTTGCGATATGTTCGGTATTCCTGACAGATTCGAAGAACTAAAGAAATGCATGGCATGTGGATGTATAGAGAGTCTTGAAATAAAAGAAATGGAGAAAAGTCTTTCGGAATTCCTCGATAAGAGGAAACTAAACGAGAATCTGGAAAAGAGGCACAAAGAAGAAGATGAAGTCAGATTCGATAGGATCGAGAAGAAAATAAACAAAATCAAAGAAGAAAGTGGAGAATTCATGGATGGGGATAAAGCAAATAAATGGAGCACAATAGTAAAAAAGAATGTAGAGAAGGAACTAAAAGTTGTCAATGACAAAGTTAAAGAGGTGGAAGGGAAGAGGAAGGGAAGCAGTGGACGAAGTAAGAAGGAGAGAGGAAAGAATAAACAATATAGTGATACACAGACTGGAAGAAACTGTGGATGTGACAGGGGAACAAGCAATAACAGAGGACAGGAAGTTGGTGATGACCCTCGTCCACGCAGTGCTAGGAGTGAACGTTGAAAATACGGACATAAAAAGAATTTTTCGACTGGGCAAAGGAACAGATGGAAAGATGGCAAGACCTCTACTAGTTGAATTTCGGGAGAAAACCAAAAAGAACGAAGTCATGGAATCACTGTCACTACTGAAGAATGCGCCAGAAAAATACAAAAGAGTCTCGGTGGCTCACGATATGACGGAGAGCGAAAGAGAGAATTGTAGAGTCCTCGTAAAGACAAGCAAATTGAAACAAAGCCAAGAAGAGGCGGGAGAATGGGTTTACAGGGTAAAGGGATGGCCAGGAAGTATGAAAATCGTAAAGATAAAGAAACAGATATAAAAGACACTGCATCAAAGGGAATGAAGGAGAAAAGGCAAAGAGAAGATGTTCAAAGGACTTCTGGACAAGACAAGAAAGAAACACTAGGGAGATTAGGTAATGCAAAACAAATTCTAAAATGCTTCTATGCAAATGTAAGGAGCCTAATAAGTATGGAAAAGAGATTGGAACTTGAAAATTATGTGGAAAAAGAAGCTCCAGATATAATTGGCCTAACAGAAACGTGGGCTAAAATGGATATAGAAGATTGCGAATTAGCATTGGATGGATATGTAATGTTTAGGAAAGATAGAGAAAATCAGAGAATAAATGGTCATGGAGCAGGAGGTGTCCTGCTATACGTGAAGGACACCATTAAGGCAATAGAAAGACAAGACATGAGGAATGCGAAATTCAAAGAGAGTGTATGGAGTGAAATATACTATGGTGTAAATAGGTTGTTAGTCGGAGTATGTTATAGACCACCAGATGTGAACCAGGAAACAGAAGAGGGACTATACAAAATAATTGGAAGGGCAAGTAAGGAAACAATGATTATAATGGGCGACTTTAACTATCATATTGACTGGGAGGAGTCGGAAGGAGAGAAAATACAAGATAAAAAGTTTCTAGATGTTTTTAATGATGCATTTCCTCAGCAACCAGTAACAGGAAATTTGGTTAAAAAAAGGTTATGGGTTACCAGAGAGGTACAGAAGAAGAGAAGAGCTAAGCAAAAGGCATGGAGAAATTATAGCAAGCTAAAGTGGAGCATGGAAGGTAATGAAGGGCGCAACCAAGAACCGAGTATTCAGAACCAAGTTACAGAACTAAAGAAACAGTATGTAAAAAAAAGGAACGATTCTAACAGGGCTAATAAAGAAGCCATCCAGAAATACAAAACGAAATTGGCTCAAAATATAAAAAAATGACAGCAAGAGCTTTTACAAATATGTAAGAAATAGACAGAAAAAGAAGGATAGAGTAGGGCCACTGATGAAGAAATTATCATAGAGGACAAAGAGACAGCAGAAGAATTAAACAAGTACTTTGGATCTGTATTCAGCCTAGAAGATGGAGAAAAGATACCACAGGCGCTTGCGATGTTCATGGGAAGAGAAGAAGAGAAGTTAGAGAATGTACTCTTTACAAGAGAAAAACTTATAAATGAATTAGAGAAACTGCGCACGGACAAAAGTCCAGGGAATGATGAACTGCATCCTGTGTTTCTGAAAGAGCTAAGGGAGGAGTTGGGGGGAATCTTGTCACAAATAATGGAGAAATCAATGGCAACTGGTGAAATACCGCAAGACTGGAGAGATGCTGTCGTAGTACCTCTCTTCAAAAAAGGCAACAGGAATGAAGCAAAGAATTATAGACCTATCAGCCTCACAAGCGCAGTATGCAAAATAATGGAAAAAATCATAAAGGATGCGACAGTCGAGCACCTGAAAAGGCACCACGTAATAGGTACCAGCCAACATGGATTCATCAAGGGGAGATCATGCCTAACAAATCTACTGGACTTCTTAGAAGAAGTTTATGAAAAACTGGATGAAGGCAAAGTGGTGGATATAGTGTATTTGGACTTTGCGAAAGCTTTTGACAAAGTTCCACACATAAGGTTGGAAAAAAAACTGAAGGCAGGAGGAATAAGAGGAAATTTGCTCAAATGGATAGGAAATTGGTTAAAAGACAGAAGGCAAAGAGTAAGAATTAGAGGAAAATTCTCTGAATGGTTGAGAGTAACGAGTGGAGTGCCACAAGGGTCGGTTTTAGGACCGCTGCTCTTCATATTGTTTATTAACGATATCAACATAGGAATAATCTCAAAAATCTCAAAATTTGCTGATGATACGAAATTATGTAGAAAGGTAAACAAATGGGAAGACACAGAGATCCTGAGAAAAGACTTGCAGAGACTGTTCCAGTGGTCGGAAGACTAGCAGATGATGTTCAACACAGAAAAATGTTCTGTTGTACATATGGGAAAGAGAAATGAAAAATTTCAATATACATTAGGAGGACCGAAGATATGCAGCTGGTATAACAATAAAGAATACATGTGCTCGTTAGGAGAATTAGAAAACAAACAAAGCTGCCACGCAAAATGGCGAAGACGCTTCCTAAAGAGGTCGTTTGGTTAAAATATTTGGGTGATGCCCGCGTTTGTGAAATGATCTGATTGGCTGATTCGTTACTCGTTATGTACAGCGTTAGTTGAGAAAGATAAAATCGGGGTGGGTTAAAAATGGCCATTATCAGCATTACATAATTATGCAGTGACCCTTTAGCTTTGATTTTTTTTATTTTTCTAAATGTAAACTGCATTAATAATGCATCCTTTGGTCATTCTGGGATGATGTCTTTCTGCATCCAATGATGAAGGTGTACACACTGTATAGCCATATAACTATTGAAACTAACACTGCAGGAGAAAACAACAATTTAGTTCTGCAAGAGGAGATTCCAACATCAACAATAATAATTAGCTAAGTCTGTCTGGCTGTAACGTTTCAGTTATTCACCAGGGGTTAATAAACCTTACTGCATTCGGTGCTGTTGTGTCCTTCCCTACTATCAGCAGCACACTCACGACTAGCTGGATAATTACTGACAGAACTATTGAGTCGCAAGGCATGCAGAATGATTAAGACATTCTCAATGGACCAACCAGTGTAATTAAACCCATATTCGAAGTCCAAAGACCGTGTGTATAAGGAGCGTACGTCACAGCTCACCCGGTGTAATTAGACAGATATATTCTGAACCTGCAGACCATGTCCATAAGGAGTGTTATTTCGCCTCTTTGAAATCTGCTGGCCACGTTGCGTATATTTGACCAAGATTAAAGTGCATAAAGAGTGTCTGCTAACCGATTTGCCGCTGATTCGGCGTGCATCAAAACTCCTGGCTGCATTCCATATATCTAGGCCCTAAATAAGGTTCAAATAATGAGTCCGACTGCCTGTGGCTTCTCACGGATACATCGTGTAATGTAAGTATATTCCAATTCCAGTTATTAAAATTTAAATGGAAACTTAATGGATGAAACTCGAGAAGACCACCAGGTCAGCGAGCTCTCATTTTTCACGGGTTAAGTGATTTCTTGCAAACAGCTGGTATATAAATATATACACAGGTATATACACACAAATACATACACATATATAGTAAATACTTAAAATTTGAAAGAAAACTTCGAGTGACAGACCGAAATGGGAGTAAAAAGTAAAAAGCTTACGATACAGACTTTATGGGCTCAGTCAAAGCTGCCGAAACTTCCCCAGCTTCCTCCACTGAACGAGCCCCAGCTGCCAGAGCCCCAGCTGCAAGAGCCCCAACTGCCACGACCCCATCCAAATCCATGACCCCATCCACCAAACATTCGACTGGCTGCATAACCCGCAACAGCTCCTCCCAAAATCCCTACAAAGACACAGCACAAGGCTCAATCACATCAATCAATGCAATTAATTTTAATTACTTGGGCCACCAGTCTACATTGACTTTTACTCAAAACTCTAACTAACTGCTTTTCCAAAAATCCTATAAATAATCCTCCCATCTTCCTCTGCATTTCAACTCTAAATACCATCCACCTTAGCCGTCTGATACTCAGAATCTTCACTCCTGCCTATAAACCTGTTTCGATCAAGTGCCTGCAATTGCACCTCCGCTTTTGAATTTTGAGTTAATGATTTTGATTGACATGTTTACGAGTTACCGACCATCAGAAACAAATGTCTCCAAATCATCTATACAAGTGAAAAGAGCGAACATAGCTCGAGACAGAAAGTTCTGTGTTAACCTTATAATGATAAGCGTGCACAAAAAGTAACTACGAAACCAATGCAGCTTATTGTTGAAGTATTAAATAAAATGGAAAAATAAGTGAATGAGAAGACAACAAAAAGTGAACAAGGAAGAGTAAATGAGTGGAAGGGAGAGATTAATGATAAGACATGATAGTAGAATTTCATCAGATATCAGGTCATAATAAGGTCATGGTAAATAGTCGAGTCAATGATAACTTAATGCAAAATCTTTATACAGTGTACAGTGTTTATAATGAATAAATGTGCAACTGAAGAACTTTGGATCATTTCTCAATGCATTTAAGGATTTGGCAATGGAATATGAATCTTCGCATTTCATGGATAAAGAAAGAGATTAAAGGTTTAAAGACTCAATAAATTTAGTTACGAAAAGCAGAAAGAAATCAGAATATGAAAAAAATTAATATACAATTGAATGAATACAAGACTTCAGAGATGAATTCAGGTTAAACAAAGCCTAAGGTTCAGTTTAAGTTATTAAGTTTATAATTTAAGTTTTGCCACCCTCAGGAATGCGCAAACCCATAGGTCAAGGCTTCATTTATTCCAAGAGTAGAAGCACCATTGGAAAAAACACAATTGTAACTCTCAAAATACTTCACTATTACTTCACATTGCTTTGATTATGCTAGCATGCATAAACAGAGAATAGGAAGAAAGGTATATATGGAGACAGACAGACAGACAGGCAGGCAGGCAGGCAGACAGACACACAGACAGACAGACAGACAGACAGACTTACCTGTGGCCATATTTCCCATTCCGGAGCCTCTGCTTCGATGATCTCGCACAACAACTGTAGTGTGAGAAGATGGAGCATGATAGGGTTGGCCTGGTTGGCCAGGATAGGATGGGCCACCTACATCAGTCCAAACAAAAGAGACATTCACCAAAGGAATTCGAAGACCTTAACATATATGATGCCACAAGGTTAATATTACCATTACAAAATAATTTAATTACACTGAACATTTGCTAATTGTCCAATGATGAAGCAATGATGAATTTCATACTGATGCCAAAAAAATTGCCCAAGTGGGTGTTCTGACTGGGAACTGTGAGATATGCTTTATATAGCCAGCCTGAAAATTAACAAATATCTGTTGAGCATCAAGATTCTCTTTTATTTTCTACACATACATGTGTGTCTATATTTAAAACATTGTACATATGTAATATGTCTGCATGTGTGCATAGTAGGCCACATGTATGACTGCATGCATGTATAATTATGTATAAAAAGTCATATTGAATACTGTATGCATGTCGTTTCAATATATTTCCCATTGCTGACTTTCTAATTACTTTCTCCAAACTCCAAATTAATTATTGCAATTGCCTATTACGATTGTTTTCAGATTGTATATTCTTTGATTGTTAAAATCTGATAATCCCACACTGCATTTGCAGGCGGTTCAATAAAGCACTTACTTACATACATTTTAATGTATGTACACTACACATGTATGAATGTGTATATGTATATATTTTGTTCATGAATATGTGTGTATAAAATTGAATATATGTGTGTATGGTAGGTCACAGGTATGACTGTATGCATGTATATATAATACATACATACATACATGCATACATACATACATGCATACGGTGGCCGATTGGTTAGAGCGGTCGGCCGTAACACTCGGTGTGCACTGAGTGAGCGGGTTCGGTCCTCGTCCAGGGAGTCACTGTGTAGGGACCTTGAGCAAGTCCTTATCGCACAATTGCTCTGCAGTACAACTGCAATTGCGCTGTTGAGGAGTGTGCACTTCTGAGTAAAAACTGTTGGAAGGGCGATATCAAATTTCAGAATAAATAAATAAAAGTATATACGTAATTAATGTCTAGCATTTAAGTAACATATATGTATTCAACTATGCCTGCTGGCCCCATGTTAGTCCCAATAGTGATCTACTTTTATGCTGCAATCTGGGAAAACCCAGGAGTCAAAACCAAGGTACGAGGATTGCCGACTTCAGTACGTTTACTCTAGGTAACTACCTCTGCCCGGATAAATCCGTTAGCAAGTAGCAAAAAGGTTAATGGCTTTAACATCCTTTATTCAAGCAATATGACCAATACATGGTTTTAGAGGGCCATCTGTGGACCCCTTGTGTAAGTCAAGTGATAGCAAGCAAATTTGGAGATCATATCCAACTCAAGAATCAAATAAATTTAAGAATAATTATTTAAAATTCTCAAAGTAACAGCAAAACTCTTCACCAACCGTAGGTTTGATACTGTGGATACTGCTGACCATATGGATTTTGCTGATAAGGTTGCTGAACCGCTGGCTGTTGCCTTGGAAAAGAAGATGCTTGGGCTTGGTGTGGGTACGGTTGCTGTGGATACGGTTGCTGTGGATACGGTTGTTGAGGATAAGGTTGCTGGGGATAAGGTTGCTGCACATATGGCTGTTGAGGAAATGGCTGTTGAGGAGGATAGCCTGGCTGGGCATATTGTGGCTGGGACATCCCATAGCCACTTGGTGAGTGTGAAGAGTAGGCAGGGGGGTTGCTGGAAACTGCAAATCAGAGTAGACCACATATAATAAAAACCTGTGCATAGTCACATAAAAGATACCTTCCATAAACAAAAGGAATTAATTAGAAGAAAATTAAACAAGAATCTGAAGAAATTAATAATAAAGTCTATGATATGGAGTGTGGAGCAATACAGATCGGAAACATGTGCCATGAAGAATAAAGACATTAAAGAATTGGAGGTCTTTGAAATGTGGCTATGGTGAAGAATGGTGAGCCAGCTGGATGAAGAGATACTACAGATGGTGGCCGAAAAAAATCCCCCATAGGAACAATTAGAAGCTGACAGGCAGAGAAATTGGCTGGGCCACAATAAGCCATCACATAATGAGGGAAGACTCCCTCCAAGAACTGTAATTGAGGGAAGACTAGAGGAAGACCAAAAATAATGTCAGTGGATTGGATGATGAAGGAGGGTTACAGCAAGTTGAAGGCAAGAACTGGAGAAAGTGGCGAATGGTGACAATGCACGTATGTACCTGCCTATGTGGGCAGAAAACCAAAAGAAGAAGCACAACACAGATATTGACATTTGAAGCCTGTCATTATAACTAATAATGTCATCATTATTAATATTGTTGTCATAATTAATTTTGTCATTGCTATTTATATTATTTTTGTATCATGTGGAAAATTTGTCTAAAATAAATTAACTTGTCTAATGTTGCTTTATATGGGCCAGGTTGGGCTGCTTGCATACTTGCAATGGCATGGCCCCACAATGGCTCCAGGCAGACTCTACTGAGGACAAACATTTTATTTATCTTTAAAGTAGTAGAGAACTACACAGAGAAACATCATTAACACAACCAATATCATCCTCAATTCCCTGCCCTAAACAGAATCCTACTTCAACAGTAAGAAGTAAATATTGTCATACTTGACAAAGCTTCGAATCCAATGAGAGGAGGCGCAGAGCTCATTGCTGGTGCAGCCACTGGCGCTGAAGGAGCTGGAGCAAAGGCATTGTAAGGTCCAGCACCAACCACTGGCTGCTGCATGCTCGGCTGCTGCTGCTGTTGAGTTGGTGCTGCTGGAAACTGTTATATAATGAAGACGAAAAGAATGCAGACAATTACAACTCACATGGTCAGTCAGTCACACATCGTTAATCTATGCAGGTTTTGCTTGCCTGACAATCCAACGACTGCTAACTCTCCTGTCTACCCTTTGTCATGAACACATTCAGTTATTATTTAGTTCAAAATATCCCCATAGTTTATAACTCGATGAAGGTGTAAGCTACAGGATGTGATTCTACTGTGAATCAGGTTTAAAGATTTTATTTAATCTGTAAGGTACTCTCAGTCGAGTAAGATACACTTAAAAAAATACAAATTAATTTCAGTATTGGTGAAAAACATAAGAAATTCTTATATGATTTGCTGCAAGATAACAGAAAAGGCTCAGGTTTAATTATTTGGTTAAATGCCAAGGGCCACCCTATGGAATAACACACACCCTTGAGACCACCAGAGTCTGCAAATGGTTGATAAAAGTTGTGTCACCAGCCAAGGCAATGACCTCACAACACTGATCATATTTTAATTCAACTATCCGCTTAATCAACATGAAAACTATGAAGAAGATCGAATAATTAATCACTAATTAATTCACATTCTTCCATAAAATATAAATAAAATCAGTGCACAAATTATTCAAAGTTAGAAGAAGTAATTAATAGAAACTCTTTTACATAATTTTGCCCTACAATGAAAAAAGCCCAAAGAACTCGAACAAAGAAGGTCTACGGTTAACATTGTACACAACGAAAAGATTAATAACAGCGTGTTTTTCCATGTGTGGACCATTTAAGACGGGATGAGCTTAGACTTGCAACTTCCTAGTTTTAAGGGTCATCCTACTGTGCATTACAATGTCTGTTTACTAAAAAAAAATAACAATTCCAATAATGACTGACAAGGCTCTGATAAAAGACAAAGGCGAATAATCTGAATTACCGTGCTGGTTATGGCACTCATCCAATCACTGAAACAAAACAACATCAGACAATTGATACACTAACCTATTTTGGTCCCACCAGCTGGAACAGCCTCCCCTTCCACTTTGGAAGGAGCTGGTCTCTCCCACCCCTCTGCTGCCTTCCGGAAGCACCTGGAAACTTTCCTGTTCTCCGTTTAGCTGTGTTGAGTCAAGAGCGCCTCTAATTCGAGTGGCGCTATATAAGTGCTCCATCTCATTACATTACATAACCTAAAGAAACAAAACCCCTCACTTTAATAGACATGCTTATCTACCACAGGCTGATCTGGGCATAGATCTGGTTATGACTTGGTTCTGGTGTGCCATCGGTTGATGCCTTGTGTATTAGAAACTGCCAACTACAATAACACTGTACTCAATCAATGGAAGCTCTGACTCTTGATAAACTCTGATGAATGGTGTCTGGCTCTCTTGGTTGCTGGACCAAAGCTTTGGGATATGCTGTCCATCCGAAGACATCATTCAGGTATAAACTCAAGACACATCTCTATGATATTAAAGTATCATTCTTAGTGACATCATTTAAATGACCTTGCCCATTTTTAGAATAGAATAAGGAAATATTCAAATAATATAGGGCATTTAAATAGAGTTAAATCATTACACTACCACAAAATAACTCTACTTACTTGGTCAATTTTTCCTCACTTAAGTCCATTCCAATCTGTATCAAATTCTCACCTGAATTCCTGTTCACTGTCACTTAAGAAGAAGTGAATCTTGCTCTTTTTATTTGGTTCTTCAGGGAATGCTATCATATAATCCAGTCTACCACCTGAGGGTAACTGAGGACTAAATGGAATAGCCCGACAGTACGAGCCAACCGTCAAATATTCGCACACATTCTGCAACATTTAACAACAAATAAATGCTACCAGAACAATGCAAACTTTTCATGATAGCAAATTCAATATTTTCATACTTAAATAAATATTCTATCTGTCGAATCAAGTGTAGCAGATACCAATATATACCAGTACCAAAGTATAACAGTATTTTATTACAACTATCAAAAATCAAGCCATGTAGTCACAAACATTAGGTAGCACATCAAACATTGATATCTGCAAGCAATTAACTAATTCAAAAAAAATGGACATAGACATGAAAAATAAAACTAAGAAATTATACACAAATTATGACAAAAAAGAATATGAAGCATTTACGAGAGGGAAAAGATACTCCAATCTTAATAGCAGGCCTTACATATATAATCTACATATAGTCATATATTGACAATTTGGTTAAGACAAACCCGCAAGAGTACTGATCCCTTTCGACTGGCATCTTTCTTCTTCTTGTACCAACAGAACAATCCATCACTGTATACCTCCACAAATACTTTCTTCCATGACTCACCGACAATTCCCTCTAAAACAAACAATAAACAACTAAACCCACTATATAGTCAAATATGCACAATATGAAATGACATACCCTCAAACTTTTCACACAATTAAAGTACAGCAAAACTTGCAAGAACACTCGAGCTAATTCTGGACACTTAGTAGAAATATCAACAGAATCTCTACAAGAGCAGTATCGATAGTGATTCTTTTGAATTCCTTTTACAGTTCTTGGGTTTTCACACATGTATGCAATGAACATGGGTTGACTAGCATTGCATCCAGGCAGTCAGCAATATATGTGTTAATGGATGCTGCTGTGTAAGCAATAAGCACATTGGAGGCCATTTGGAGTAATCAGTGATTGGAGGCAACAGCGTCAAGGACCACATGTGAATTAATGGCACCAGTAACAGGGCATGAAAAGTCAAAGCTTTAAAGACATGTCTTGCCTTGAATTGTGTTATGCTATTATTGACTGGACAGCACAAGGCACAATCGCTCAAGAACTTCAAGCAGTTGTCTGACAGTTTAAATTCCTAACAATATTAGTTAGACAGGGCAATGATGAAATTAGTTCTTCTGCATGGGCTAACAGAAAATGCTAAGCTACAATATGCATCGCACATTTTAAGTTGACAATGATGAAAGTGAAAATTATAAGTTAAAATCAATTTACTCACTAGCAAATTTTTTCATGTAACCCTGCTTCAGCTTTTGACCCGACATCTAAACACGCACAAAAATCAGTAGGTTAGGGGCAACTCATGAAGTTAAATTTATGATAGGAAATGCTGAAGATGACAGCCAATTCATGACTCATGAATGCGATGCCACCATCAAGAGTTTTTTGAGGACATGGACGAGGAGCAGCAAGTGGAAACTAACCAGGTACAGTAGAGTCTGAGAAACTGGAGTCATCCATGAAGAAGTGAAATTATATCTGTGGCAGTCAATAGGTGACAACGTTAATAAAGTTGGACACTTGGTAGTAGTTCTGCCTATTTCCTTGACAGGTAGAACATTTGGCAAAGTGCCAAAAATAGATGAAACCAGTAATAATAATAAATATTTATTTATTGATATACATGGAATGTAACACTGCAACTATTACAATATGTTAGTTGTTTAGAACCAGAGTCTGATTCAATCGAGTTTTAGATAATAATATTATTACAATAAATTATTATAATAAAGAGAATTCATTGGGAGATTCTACATGAGAGTTCTGTATAGGACTCGAGGGATGAAGTTCTTGTTATCTTTAACAGGCAATCTGAATTTATGTGGCCTAGGCCTAAGATCGTAACGACATTTAGCGACTGGTGGGAATATTGAACTTAGGACATGTGAACTTCTTGTCACAACTGATCGCAGGAGACCTTCTTCGGCTGTCCGCACCTTCATCTCAGCATCCTCAGATCCTTCCAGCAAGTAGGCTGCTCTCTTAAAATGCTAAATATTAAAAGTAAGCAGTTCAAGCACCGTGCTCTCACAACTACACCAGGGCCATTTCATCCATCAGGTACTGTGCCTAGGGCCAACAATAACCTTTAAATGACCATCATCAACACTGACACCCTCTCATCTTGGTCCTTTTGTATGACGACTTAAACTAGCTTCAATTTCCTGTTTGCAAATTATTTACTACAGTGGATGGAATTAATGAAAGGAATTTATATGATTCTCTGAGACGCAAAACATAATCAATCAGTCAATATAAGTTTATTTGGCAATCAATGTACAATTTACATGAAAACTTTCTAACAAAGATAATTTAAAAAATTGCACTTAGAAGAAGAGAAGAGCAGTCCCATAAGCTAGCCATATACATGGAGTGTAAGCACCTTCATTCTCTTAACCTCGGCATATGAGGGCAAGAGGCCGGTCCTCCCCACACTCTCTTCCCACCCACAGTGTACTCATTACAACTGAGTTGGCTAGGGGAGTAGGAGAGCAGGTGGGGCAGAAATCTCTAACCAAACGTCTACCCTGGCAGTGATTTCAACCCCAAAACAGTCCTGCAAGCTAACCACTATGCTACCAAACACGCCAATGTTAACTTGATTGACGTTGATATCAAACTCTGACAACCCACACTGTCAGGAATGAAGAGAACTGATTACTCATAACAACTAGAACCACAATGGCAAATGCCAATTATCAGTATTTTGGGCTCAACTATTGTACATTTTTACTTTCACAAGCCTGATTATTCACTGGACTCTAACTTGAATTTCACATCTGTAGACTATTGCAATGACATCACAGGCTGATAATAATAAGACAGTTATCCGTTTAACACCCTAAATTATTTGTTCTAAAATATTCGTGTAATCTCCTGTCGATCACAGTAAATGTTATTCAATTTTACCATATTAAGGTATGTCATGGACTGTATGCGGTATTTACACATCCACCAAGATAAATAATGATTCAGAACTGGACTCACTTTGTCTTCAGTATGACATGATAATTAGTTGCTTGTTTTCATATATTTTACAAAAGGATAAATCTTCTGCGGCTGAAAATTTGGCCGTTATAAACACGAAAATTTTACTTCTACAGCCAAACCCATACATTTGGTGCATGCACACTGTCAAAAACACCCTTAAAAGTTTAATATGCATTGTGAGGGTTGGTTAGGGTCAGGTTACAGTTAGGGTCAGGTTAGGCGCCGTGAGGGTCGTTTAGGGTCAGTTTTAGAGTTTTTGTTGTTCTTAGACATTTTTCTGAGAACTTTCGGCCGCAGAAGTATTTTTTTTGCATTCGGGGACGAATTTTTGGCAGCAGAAGCTCCACGCTTTACATAATGGCAGTTAAATATATAATATATCCGTTCATACTGCACACTAGGGGGGGGCAATTGTCCGGGGGAGGGGGCAAATGTCCTACCCAAAATGAGGGGTGGCAATTGTCCTGGAGGGAGAACTGTCCGAGGGGCAAATGTCTGGGGGGGCTAAACTCCGGGAGCAACTGTCCGTTCCTCGGTTCACCTTGTAGACATTTATGGTCGCCCAAGACTAAGATATACTGGACCCACTGGCATACTATGTCTACAGCCATATCATTTGTCCATCATGGCAAAAATGAATTGTAATTGTAAATACGATAATTTCTAGAGCACCGTCAGTAGCAAGCTACTTCTAGGGTGCTTGGTAGCGCCACAGATGCGACTACTGCCACAGACGGCACGAATGGACTTTTGCAGTAAGGCGTCGCAACATAAACAAGAAAACTGTATGATATGAAAAATTCACCTTTTACTTTACCAAAATCAGCCGAAGTGTACAAAACACAATTTTCCAGTAATTCTAATGACTATTGACTAATAACCCAAATATGTTCGGTAATAGAAGACTCGGGATACGTTCGCAATTTAGCGGTTAAACCACTGACATATCAATAGTTAAAACACACGCAAAATCTGTCGACTAAATAAAATAAACGTACAGCGTATTCGTATTCAGAAGGAACATGCTTACTTTCTTACTTACTTACGTACTAAAATCCTGTCGTTTCAGAGCAAGAACCAATATGTAAAATCCTTGATTCAGAGCCAGATCGAAAAAAACTATGCCTTTTCAAGATAATTTTTAGTTTTAACGCATAGACCTAGGCCTACTCTCTCTATCGCCGAGGCAGAGTGAAGAAGGTGGCTGCACTCGCTACACGTATCAACAATTGCATCAAAAAACTCTGCCTCATTCACAGGACAGGCTCTTGGCTCTCGGTCAGGACTGCAAACATCTTGGTTTTTTGTTATTTGTTTTTTGATAAGAAAAATGTCAATTTTTGATGTTTAAAAAATGTCTTTATTCAATTTACTAATATTACTATTATATATTACTAATTGTGTTACTCAGTTTGAAATCAATCTAAATTAATTATAAAAACGAGTTGGAACTCTTTTTCATGCAGTGTTTGATGCTTTTATAACAAAACTGTAACAGAATCCAAAGGAAAACTAAAAACCAAAAAACCAAGAACCAACTTTTAATTCATTAAAAAAAATCTTGTTTTCTTGCACCTCTGCTTTCGGTCACTGTGGTCTGAGGTTCATCTCACCGCCAGTGCCTGTCCGATTTGTCGGGGGGTCAGAGGGGTCGGACCCCCATACTTCTTTCTTTGACCCCCAAGCTTCCGGCCTCTGGCCGACCCCTGGGGGTCGGCTTGACCCCTCAAGTTCTTTACCCACGGTGTAGTGCAGGATTGCATTTGCTGCCGCTCTGAATTCATTGATCTATGACAGATTTACTATGGACCTGGCTTCAATTTGGCTTAGTGACTCAGTTTGGGGTTACACATTCTTGTCAGAAAAGACATGTCTAGTCTTTGTCTGTTCGAAGGAACAACAAGGGAACAACAAACGACTCTTATAGGGTGCATCACACAATCTATTGAAGACTTCCGAGACAAGGAATCGAGCACTTAGAGGCCATGGCATTAAGCCGACCCCGAAAGAGAGAGAGAGAGACAGACAGACAGACAGACACACAGACAGACAGAGACAGAGAGAGGGAGAGAGAGACAAAGCACGCAATTATTTATATGGCCTCGACCCTTCTAATGTGATGCAGTCGCCCGTTTCAATTGACCTCCACGCCATTTAGAGTGTAAGGACTGAACTAGCTCTAGATTAAGATCTCTTACATGTCACAATATAACATGAACCCAACTGAGATCCATGCCCATGCTCTCTTTAGCATGGGCTCATGACATAGCCTACACTCTAACGGTCTAACAAGTTCGGCTTAAATCTGGGTGCTATGGTGCATGATAAGGCGACTGCTGTGTACAGTTGACTAGTGTAAGTAGCAGTCTGACATATGAAACTATTTAATAGTGATCTTTGAAGCTGAATTGATGAAAAACTCACAGAGGAAGTAGAAGTTGCATTGATGCTCAAACTATAGGGGTCTATGTTACAATTGGAAAAAATGATGTCAGACTATAGAACTTCCGGGCTATCAAACTTATTATCACCTGAGGCAGTTTGATGGAGAATTAGGCCTGAAAACTCCTTTTCCTTATTATTTTTTCTTATTTTTCTTTGTCATTGCATCGTGGTTGACTTTTAATGCAATGGCTCATTACTCATTGGTAACAGTTGCATCTCTAAGATGAGTATGTTCCAGGTGGAAGGGCTAACAACTGAGAAGTTGCGGTGCTGCCTTTATTCGAGGTGCACCGGAAGCTCGCCACCAGAGAAAGAACGAAGAGCTCGACGATTAATAAGAGCAGAAACAGGGCAGCAAAGCTCTTGCAGATAGGACCCGGGAGAGCAGAGCCTATAGCAGGCACCGTCACACCAACGCAGCTAATCTATGGCCGATGAGTTACGAGATGGGAAGCCAGTGCAAAAAATCCTGCATATAATCCGAAAGTGTATATAATGTTGGGAGTTTATTGACTTCATTTTAAAACTGATGAAAGTTGGAAATACTATCTGTAATTGTCATTTTTTGCGCGTGTGCGCGTGCGTTTGCACGCGTGTGGCTGCGTGGGTGAATCAACCTGGTCAATTTGTAGACTACAACCAATAGTAGGCCTACCCTCTGCGATTGATTTACAATGCGAGGAATATATGACGAATTTTACAAAATTCACTGTAATTTAGAAAATGTTCAGATTTTCGACCCCTCTGCTTCCTTTTTGACAAATCGGATCCTGTACTCCGATGCTCAGACGTCGGCTGATGGGATTACGTACGTGCGTACAGTCATTATCACATTATCAAAAAATCTCAACCGACATCAGCTAGCTACCCTGCTCCAAAAATAAACATACTGCATGTGTCATCACAAAACATGGTTGTTGCAGTTTAACGACGCTGTGACAACAAAGACCATTTAACGTCGCCCACTTTCTTTGTCCAGGATTGGCAATGGCCGATTACTACCAGTGGCGAAGTTTCTGAATTTTATGTTTTCAGGTTGCTAAATATAGGGCATGCAAGCTATAATGGATAGCGATAAAGTGCGCATGCATGTATAGGCCTATACTGTAGTTCACAGCTAGGGAATTGCCCGACAGTTAGTCAGAATAAGCTATTCATAGCCCATGTGCCTGTATATATAATTACATTATTATTTGTATATAAATTTATATATATATATATAGGGGAGACTGGGGCTGGTTGTAACAATTTACACATTTAGATGTTTTATGACCGAACTTGATCTCCAATAACGGTTGACAATATATAATTACAATCCTTCAAAAATGCACTCTAACTATGGAACGTTTCAGATGTGTAACTCTATTAATTATGAAAACATTTGCAAGTAAAGAAATTTTTTAGCGTTACAACTTGCCCCGGCTTGGGGTTGGTTGTAACAAGACATGGGGCAAATTGTAACACCACTTTCAACATTGGGACAGGTTGTAACACAGTGAACACCAAATAACTAATTAATATTCACTGTTAACTTTTAGGGCCTTTATATCAGCGAAATCTTTAATTATAACAAATGGGATCAACAGCTATGAAATAAAACAAATCACAAAGATATTTCGGCGTCCTAAATTAAAAGACAGCGAAAAATGATGGTGTTTTGGCTTTAATACTGTAGATGGTGTTGTCTGAAGCTGTTTATCAGTAAACAAAACTCAAAGAGGTTGATGATGATGACCATCAGAAGAATCAATTTAAAACAGCAATTAAATAACATTTTAAGGCAGGATACAAGTCATACCAAAAGTATTTAAACCATTGAGAATGGCGCTGACGAAAATGTGACAATCAGCCTCAGGGAAAATGTTACAACTAGCCCCGGCCATATACCTAAGATGATTAAATAAAATCCTAACACACTATTATAGCTAACGAGATTTTGCGTTCGATCACGTAATCTTAAAGAAACAAGCTTCGAAATGACCAACTCTAAGTAAGAATAATGTGTGCCTTAACCTTACCATGAGAAAAAATGATACGTGAGGAAAAGTTTTTAGTGTCGAAAATCACAATTTATGAATAAAATTTCTGAAGTTTAAGCTTAAGCGAAGACAAAAGGAAAATAGATTGGAAACTATAGAACGCGCGTTTTGATCTGCAAAGGCCTGAGGTGGTTCTCCGATTTACCGTTTCCGGGATTTATGCGCTGTTACAATCTGCCCCGTTACAACCAGCCCCAGTCTCCCCTATAAATATATATATATATTTGTATATAAATTTGTATATAAATATGTATATATATATACATAGAGAGAGAGAGATAGGGGCGCTGTGGGAAATCAACAATATATAATAGATACTAAGGCGGATATGTGGGTTTAGGTCAGTATGGTATATAACGGTTAAATGACAGCTTATGACAACACTTCACAACAGAGGCCGTTGACGTCGACAGAAATAATTAAACTTTTGACATTACAGTATTAGGCTACACCGCTACAGCAGAGAGATGATCTCAACTTCTGCTTTCTTTAGGCCTATATGGCCCCAATGATAGCCGTCCATCTAATGCTTTCGTACAAGCGGGCAGGATATGCGGCCGAATACATTGAGCATTTGGCTATAGGCTACTTGACCTCTATTGGTCCATTCAGAGCATTTCATTTGAAAATAAGAATAGTAGACGGTTCGAAATTCGATCGTGATGGATTGAGTTGGCGATAACCTATGGGGCCTAATAGCAGAGAGCTGTTGTGCACAGAATATATAAAGCGTAGCTTTTGTGGGAGCTTTTGTCAGTTTTGCGTATGCATTTACTTCGCATTTTGTGTATGGTGTTCGTAATACTTGTATGACTGCATAGACCTTTATTATTAATCACTGAGGTCCTATATAAATTCAGTTCCGTTATTTCGTCACGCATTGTGTTAAGTTTTAACGTGCAACTTTGCTAAATTTATGAGCAAACAGTAACAATATTCTATGACCGCAGTTGAATTCAGTCAGTGATCGAATCAGTTAATTTCAACATTTCTATGAATATAATGATCTTTAGCCTAATTCTTACGATCACCCTCCTCCTTTATTGTCAGGTAATGGTAACCCGAGGTAATGCAAACAGTAGCCGAGTTTAATAACTGTAGGCATATATTATATTATATATATATATATATATATAGGTTAATTTGGCCTATAAGCGAGCGACAAGGTAAAGCGATCAAGATGTTTACAGGCCTATAGGCTATATAATTATATTGTAGACTAAAGTCTTGAGAAGATCTTCCTATATATATCATTGTTAAAAATAATCCTGAATCCATCGATTATTTGCTAGAAACCTGAATGGTTACTCTGTCGTAAAATTATTATAACAACTGTCACATTAATTAGGCCTAGGCCGATATATAGCTCCTCACTGTTTTACTTTCAGCTGATGATGCGAATGACTGCGCAATTTAAATTCGATTCCTGTAATAACTTGTTATCGTCTGCCTTACTAATGCTATATGACATGTAGTAGCCTATTTATATTGCGCATTTGTAGTTTGACTTTATAAAGAAGAACATAAATCAGAAGTAACAGCTATAGATATATAGTCCTACTGGACCGAATATAGGCCTAGTCGAGTGTTAATCATTGTCAATGCCAATTTGAGTCTATTACGCCCAGGGCTGCAAACATGTTCGATTTAGGGTTATTTGGTTTTTTACAAAAGCAAAAAATAAGAAAAATGCCAATTTTTGATTTTTAAAATATTTTTATTCAATTTACTAAAACGTTGTGTATAAATAGATAGACGTTGATAATAATTTTTATTAGTTTTATTATTAGTTTTATTATATATAGATGAATGTGTTTATTATTGTTATTGTTACTATTATTATTATTAATTTTATTATTATTGAATTATTATTATTATGAGTTGATTTCATCTATTTAATGGTGATGTCGTCCGGAGTAGCCCTGCTCGTTGGACTCCTGAGCAGCGAAAGTTCCCTTGAAAGCAACTGCGTTGTAGCGTTGAATAATCATCGAGATGCGCTGGTAGAGAAAAGTCGTCTCCCTCTGCTCCCCAGTGACGGCGCTCAGTCTGTGTCCCAGTTCTGAAAGGAAGCTTTGGCCTTCGGAATTGATGGGGCCAAAGGTTTCGAATGCCACCGGTGTGAAGACGTACGTGGAGGCTAGCTCGGCATATTTCTGAGTTTTGAGGTTCGCCGCCCTCTCGGCCGCAGCGCCCGCTCTTTGTGATGTTTCTGGCAGATACGACGTTGCCATTGTATCTGACACTGTCGCGTCCCATATCAAACACCGCCCCGTCCGCCATGGTATATGAGTGAGACCATCTGGTCTTTTACCATCAGATCGGGTCAATCCCACCGGCTCTTTGACAGTGGGGATCCCTGCACGGATTAAACTTCTACAAATAAGGTCGTTCAGGGCCGCGTGTCTGGGCCAGCGTCCCAGGCCCAGGCCACACGAGAGACCGTGATATCCGTTTCTCTCGACCAGGGCACCGCATGGGCAGTAATGAGGTAAACAGACAGGTAACCCCAGTTGTAACCCACCGCCACCCTCAGGGACTCATCGTCAAGTCTCAGCCCGCAGTTTGTAATCGTGCCTGATTTATAAATGTGCCTGATTCTGGGAATCAGGCACATTTACTAAAATATTACTATTATATTACTAATTGTGTGTTATATATTTTAAAAAATCTTTGTTTTTTGCACCTCTGATTACGCCTACTTGACCATTTCAAAAATTTCCCCTAAGGTCACCGCGACAGTCACGACACAGAACGGGACCAGATGTAAATGTAATTACGCGTTAAAATATTATGTAGTTTTGCGTAGGCCTATAGATTCCTTGCGCGCATATATATATTTATATATATATGCACTGTCTATTAACTGTCAATTAGATATGCTGTCTTTTTATATATTTACATATTTTGCGTGTATCTCTCGCGATCAGTCTGTTGTCCTGTCTGTTTGTCTGTTCATAAAAATATTATTTATATATATATGCGGACATGTGTGTGTGTATATATATGTATGGGTATTATATATACACACACGTGAATGTATTATTAATATAATATCATGAATGTATTTATAACTAAATATAATGAGCTATGGGAAGCTTCCGCTATCTCTTCGGACTTACTTCATCTGTTCTCGTCATGGCTTCTCTTCCATAACCATAGTTTTGAGGACTTAAAGCTGTCAACAACGGCGTCAGTGGTTTGCAGACGTTTCATAAATTAATTATTGTGGTTTTCGCAGTGTTTTCCAAATAGAAGATGACCGAACCGAAGAGGACATGTTCTTCGTCGTCGACTGCGGAAAACAGGCCTTCCCCTCCCTCTAGAGCAAAATCGGTTCAAATTTTTAAGGTCATAGTTATTGGTGACTCTAATGTCGGGAAGACGTGCCTAACATTTCGCTTCTGCGGAGGTTCTTTTTCAGAGAAGTTTGAGCCCACAATTGGCGTTGATTTCCGGGAGAAAACGGTTACGGTAAACGAAGAAAACATCAAGGTAAACAATTGTCACTCTGCATTTCTCTCCCTATTTATTATTTATGAATCAGCTTGTTAGGTGGTTGTAGTCAGTATTAAGGTATCAAGCTGCTTCTGACTGTATGAAGATAATAAATTTTATAATTATAATCACAATAATAATAATCAGCGATGCTTTTTGACACTGTTGATCACACCATTCTTCTGGAGTGGCTGCCTAAATTGTTTGGGTTGCTGCCTCTGCTCTTCTCTGGTTCCAATCATGCCTTTCAGATCACTATGTCTTGGTGGTTTATGGTCCCGCCCATTCACTTTGGGTCTGCCTACCTCAGGACCCTCGATCTTTGCCCTCTTCTGTTCATCTTGTATACCGCAGATCTAGCAGGAGTACATAATTATATACTTGGTCCTGTCACCACAGCTATTGGTATGGTTGAGTGCATCCCAGAGGTTTCTGCTGCTGTAGAATTTATTCTCGATCTCATACTCTTTTTGTCAGATCACGTAAACAGTGTTTCTTGCTCATGCTTCCACTATTTGCAACAGCTTCCTCTCATCCGTCAATCACTTCCTTTTCATGCAATCAAGACTAGATCTGCGCCAATATCAATCATGGCAATGCGGTCTACATTGGTCTCTCTTCCATAAATGTTACTGAGCTAAAGGCAATGCTGCAGGTAACCTTATATGAGGTATTGGTAAATTTGATCACATGTCGTCTTTTATCAAGGACTCACTTGGCTGACTCCCGATCCCCAAGAATTTTTTATTTATGGTCTGCTCCCTCATGCAGAACAGTCTTGCTGGCTCTGCTCCACTCTACCTCAAGGTCTAATCCAGTATCCTCCTTACCCAGTCATTCTTCCCTTCGGTCTTCAGCTCAGGCTATCTCTCATCCCGTGGACACATACTGCTATGGCTCAGTCCAGAAGTTTTGCCATTGTGTCTAATTCCAATTCCCTCCATCTGGAATTGGCTGCATCAGGCTATTAGGACCAACTATTCTTCCTTTATCGAGGGATGATCGATCAGTGCCCTAGGCACTTGAAAACCGCCCTCTTTGTCAGTGATGACAATGGCCTGTGTTGGGAGCACTTCTGACTTAATACTTGACACTTTATAAATACTTGATGACGATTACGAGTAATAATGATGATAATAATAATATGATAATAATATGCATTTTATTATTATTTTAATCATTTAGTAGAATTATTTAAATCCAAAGTAGTAAATCCCGATGGTGCAGAAATCTTTTAGTTTTCCATGCCCACTGAAAAATATTTATTACATTTTTAATGTTGGTATTTGGCACTAAAATGACTTCCTTAAACACAGGGCTTGAAGTAGGAAAAGAGGTGCTGGTATGGATACAAGCAGAGTCGGCGATCTTGTTTGGCAGGTGGGGGGACACCCTATGAGAGGGGTAGAAAATGTGGGCGGGGGGGACAAACGTATAACATGTCCCCTCTCATTAAAATGTGGGGGACTTGTCCTCCTTAAACCCCGGGATTGCCGCCCCTGGTTACAAGAACTATTCCCCTCCCATCCCTTCCCGATTTGGGGTTCTGTAGAAGTACCGGTATGCTAACAGTTGGCCAGAAGAGGTGCCGGTATGGCATACCGTTTCATACCGTCCCACTTCACTTCAAGCCCTGCTTAAACATTGAGAATCTAATGTACTTAATTTTCTCAAGGTGTTGTGTTTGGGGATGATACTTGCTGACATCTGTGTATGTCAGGCCTCAAGGACTAAATTGTTTAGTTGTGTACTTGAACTAACCTGATTATTTTCTTAGTTATTTTTATTGCTATTGTTCTCAGGGTATTTGAGGCCTAGCAGCACAAAGTATAAGCACTAGGAGCTGTAAACAGTTTAACAACCAGTACATAGTGAAATGTATGTGAAACCAATCTGGTTGTTAAAGGGTTAATAAGCATTTGAAATATCAGACTTTTGTCTTTCACAGTGTCACTGGCAGTGTTCTTTTATCAAATGCTGTTAAACTGCCTGTGGTCACTCTGGGGAGTAATTTCAGATGTCAGCCTCACACTACAAAACCTAGTGTAAATCTTGTTTTAATATCATTAGTACATTGCCAAATGTTTTTTGAGATGATCTTTTTCTGCTTTCCGGCCTAGCTTTAAAACCTACACACTTGCAGACAGGAGCTATGCAGTTGAATGAAAGAAGACGGAAAGAGTTGAGCAAACATAGTTACTGGAACAAGCACCTGATGGAATTTATTGCCAAACATGGTCTTAGTTGAGTCTGCCTAAGCCAAGTTGAGTCTGAGTCCATCTAAGCCAAGTTGAGAGTCCATCTAAGCCAAGTTGAGTCTGAGTTCATCTAAGCCGAGTTTGAGTTGAGTGCGAGTCTGAGACACTAAATATTGAGTCTAAATTTGAATCCAAGTCCATCAAAATACACTGAGGCATGCCTTTCAACAACATGGAAATATTAGCAGCACTATTTATGAAGAATGTTCTTTGTCAAAATTACGCTTACGAAATCTAAATTTGAGCAAGTTTTGCTTAATAATTAGGCATGATCAAGGATGTTGATCATGATGACGCTTACTGCTAAATACGCACTCAACAGGCTCTTTCATGGTAGAAACAGCTCAAACTGTAACTGACACTATGTTTAGTTACAGGCAACTAAAAATTCTCACAAGTGAAAATTTTGAGCTGCCTGTTATGACCAGAAATTGCGACTTGGTTATCGAGTCAGTGAGTCTGATTCTAGTCCAGGTTTCAAGTCCCCCAAAGTCTGCGTCGCGACAGGCCAAGTCCGCAGAAAATCAGTCTTGGGTTGAACTCTAGTCCAATCAAGGACTTGAGTACTACATCAGTGACGGTCTTATTGAATGTGACAACATGTGGCCAACTCATCTGTATATAAATCTTGAGCATGTAATTGGTTGAATCAAATGAGATGTGATGTCATTAAGATAATATGAGACGATCATCGTGACTGCACTGCGATTTGAGAGTATACATTTCTTTAACTATTTATTGACTTTTATGAATCATCCTTCCTTGCTGTCTCCACTACTAATTGAAAGAGAGCCTGTGGTTACTAATTCCAGATGGAAGGCTGTGCCAGACTCTTTTTTAGTGGGAAATTGTTTGCGGATTCTGGTCCTTTGTACGAGAATGCATGAGATGGTGGTAGAGATTGGTTTGAGACTTTTGAGTGCCCGGATGTTGTGTAGCCATGCAGCCTAATGATGGGAAGGGTTATTATGCTGGTGTTTATAGATCTGTAGTCTGCATTGAATTGGTTTGCCAACTGTGTTAACCTATGTACCCATGCTCTAAGCATTTACTTTATGCCACTGCCAAAGATTCCTTCCTCATTTATAGGGCTTTTAGGTATGTCTGTCAAGATGCCTAACATGGACCATTTTTAGTGCCTCTTAAAGCATTGCAGTACATCAGTATTTGAGTATCTTACCTAAGTTGCCTGCTGTGGCATTAGAATCAACAGTCACATAAATACTTTCAGTAAACCCATTCTGCGTTCCACAGCTGTCTAAGCACATTTTGGGTCAATGCGAGTAATTTATTTACAGTTTTTCTCCTATTTCTTGCCAACCTTTGGTATAATTATTTATTACACGGTTATTCTCTTGCAAATTTTAAATATGTTGTTTCTGTTATTTTAGTTGCAGATTTGGGACACGGCTGGTCAGGAACGGTTTCGTCGGAGCATGGTTCAGCACTACTATCGCAATGTTCATGCAGTTGTGTTTGTGTATGATGTCACAAAAATTGCATCTTTTGAAAGCCTGCCACATTGGGTCGAAGAGTGCGATCGAAATGGCCTTGGCAGCAACGTTCCTCGTGTTCTCGTTGGCAACAAGATTGACCTAACTGTGAAAAGAGCAGTTGCACAAACAATGGCACGAAAGTTTGCTGAATTTCACAGTATGGTTTTTTATGAGACATCTGCGAAAGACAATGCGGAAAGCGATAACATCGAAACCATCTTTATGAATGTTGCAAAGATGCTTTGTCACCTTGAAGGTTACGTTACAGTTCGGGAACGGGATGTGATTGACGTTGCTGTAAATCCTACCAAGCCACATTCTCGACCTTGTTCCTGTTGACAATATTAGACTTATTTGTGTGTAAATAGTGTTTCTGTATGTAACTGGTTATTGGAGGGTAAAGGGAGCTTCACCAGTTCTTCATCTTTTGTTTGGCAATGTTTTAGTGCTTAAATTACCTTATTAATGCTAGTTCAGTTTTATTTATCTGTAACATAGCATAGTTCTAGTGTTATTTGCTGAATATTTCAATTTTAGGTAAATTTATGATATTTGGCACTAAAAATGAAATCATTACATATTTAATTTTCTCAAGGCTTAGTGTTGAGGATGTTATTTACCGACATGTGTTTTACAGTAGCCTTAAGACTTTTCTGTTCAACCGGGGTTGAGTCGGTAGCGCTCCTAAGTAGTAACCTTGAAGGGGCACTATATAAATTTTCGCAATGAATGAATGTGTTTGTATGTGCCTAATAGACTATTGTTTAGTTGTTTACTTGAACAGGGATTTTTTGTTTTTAAGTAAAATTGGTTACAATATTCTCATGTGCCTATTTTTACTCAGTAGGTAAATTAAAGTTCAGGTTGCAATTCATGTTTGATATGGATAGGTTCATCTGCAGGTGAGTGTGATCGTTTGAACTAAGAAATGTCTAAAATAAATATATGATTAGCTGCTGATTAACCTATGCCGTGGTGTAGCGATGTTTTCTGTGCCTTGTAGCAAAAGGCTCGCAGTTTAAAATCTGCTGGAAGCCACTGCATAGCAACCTTGGACAAGTTGCAAATTGCACAGCCATAATTGTCTGTGAGGAAGGCAACTGGAAACCACCTCACTAATCTCATTCGCGGGTGTATATAAGCCAATGGACGTGCCTTCGGGCAGAGTCACCCGATATATATACATATATATATACGTATAAACTCATCACCCTCACAGAGTCACTGATGCTGTCATGTGTTGATGCAGTAGCCTTCAGCCCACTTTCTGGTTTCAACAGAAATTGGTGAAATTCTTTCGCTGTATTTATATGGCACAACTCACAGTGCTACACCAATCAGAAGGTTTATGTTAGCTTTTACATAATACTGACAAGTATGGAGCATTTTAAAATCATAGATGTTGGTTTTGCTTGTTCAGTTGTACTGGTAATATGGATGATCTTTTACTGTTGTATTGTTGCATGTTTATTAATAGGATTTAGTTACATCAGTTTATCTGTGATGCAAAATCACATGCCAATACATGATACTGTTCAATTTTATTATGGGAAATGAATTGGTGATGCTATGATAATTAGCAATTTTGAGAAGTATTGAAAAATCGTTATGTTAAATGTGATAGATACTTGCATAAAATACCAGTATGTTGTAAAGTTTTATTCTGATTTTGCCATGAGCTATTCTGTTTTAGGCACATCATAAATGACAGTTTGGTAATAATAATAATGGCTGTTGTGATGGTTTGCTTGCTTACCTTTAGTCTTTAATGCAACACTATGATTACATAACACTAGTACTCTGTAAATGCAGCAATGTTGTGTGGTGGAATTTGTCAATTCCTTATTTTTTATCTGTTGGGTTTTTCCTAAACTGATTTCCAGGTAAGCATAGTTGTATAATATTGGTTTCCTTTAATTACAAGTTGGCTTGTCTGTAAATTTTATCAAGTTACAGGGTGAACACAGTATTTAACTGAATTTACTCACTTAATTATACTTTGTTTATATGGTTACAGTCGAATTGTACTTATTTGTGACTGAAGGACTGCATTATTTTGGTCTTAAAATCTAATGGTCTAGGAAGTTTTGGCTCCATTAGATAGGCCCAGGTTGTCCTGGAGTAAAGTTGAATTTGTGTGTTTGAATGTTTCAATACACTTGTGTTGCAGGGCTGCTAATATCGCAATAAAGTATTGCATCGAGTATCATGATAGTTTTATTTTGTTGGTATCGCATGTGTATCACCGATACTTTTTTTTATTTGTTAGCGATACTCGATTCTAATACTTGTTACCAGTGAAATTTATTTGGTTTTGCATCTGCTTTAATAATCGCAATAAGGAAATAGTGAAAAATAAATCGTTTTCGCGGAGAAAATTACCTCGATATGTAATCCGTTATATCTGGTGGGAATGGAATTATTGCTTGACACTGTTAGCACATTATTTTATGTCAATATACATTACATAGACCTGCATATAAAAGAAAGATTGGTAAAAGTATTGGTATTGCAATACTTTTAAGAAATAGCATTTGTGTTACCTAAACTTTTATGAGGCAGTATGGGTACTGATATTGCCAATATTTTTTCCCAGTATTGTTGACAGCTCTGCTTTCCCAGTATTGTTGACAGCTCTGTTGTGCTGGAGTTTTTGTTGTCAGAGAACTT
This sequence comes from Bimastos eiseni, assembly GCA_959347315.1. Taxonomy (NCBI): domain Eukaryota; kingdom Metazoa; phylum Annelida; class Clitellata; order Crassiclitellata; family Lumbricidae; genus Bimastos; species Bimastos eiseni. Next base: position 15,224,129 of record OY365821.1, on the reverse strand, counting down.
TTTGAGACAGTTGAACAATCTCACAATTGTCTTTGTTGATGGTTTTCCAATGATGATTTTTTTGTCCTCAATTTGTTGCTTTTGCAACTTATTTGGATTTATTTTTGAGTACTGACTTTCCATCTGATGCAAGTTTTAATATTTTTTAATTGCTGTACTTCATTTGTTCTGGGAGGGTCTTCACAAGTGAAGTCATTGTCAGATCAAGCAAGATAATGCTTATGATGGAAATACTTTCTGGGAAGAGTAAATTATTATTTGATAGGAATGAAGGGCTGCGAAGTTCTGTGCGCTAAACTGCTTTTTGTAAGTGCACAACATACATGTAAGGCATTAATTTTGAAATTGGTGTTTTAAAATTTGAGTCATTTTAGATTTTGCTTGTTCTAAAAGATGGTTTGGCAGAATATTAATAATAGATTCTTTAATATTTCAAATGAATAAGAGCAGAGTGTCATTACAAGTATAGTTTTAATGGATGATCACAAGTTATTACAGGAGTCTAATTTAACTTACGGCCGTCATGCAAGGCGCTCATCATGTCCTGTGTCTAATTTGACCAGGGCCGCCGCATAGCAAAAGAAAGGACTAGTCAACCTTAAGGAGGTAGCGGGATCGATTTTGCTTCCTACTGCTGTTCACGCCAGTGTGTTATCAATTACTCTAGAGTCCCATGTAAATAAAATTCAAGGTGTATGTTTGGTAAACTCTTTAATATGGCATTAGAACTTATTTTGTTTTTCTATTCATGTTTGTGTGAAAAGCTTGTAGTGCTTACATTTATTTTATTGCAGTCTGATCCTCTGAGTCATCCATCGGTTTATACTCTACTGATACAAGTGTTTAGTCATCGAGTAATACAATTTTCCCTAAGGTTCTCCTGGTTGGAGTTTGGCCTCAAGAGGAGACGGTTGGAGTTCCACACCTAAAGTTAGATGGAATTAAAATAACGTCATCCCTTGCTGTCATCTAGAGCAGCGTTTCCCAAACTGTATTCCACGGAACCCTAGGTTACTGCGGAAAATTTTCAGCGTGATAAATGGAGGCTTTTTGCTTAACTAACTGCCTTTAACACATCTGTCTATAACTTTATAAGAGAGAGAATTCATTTGTCATTGATATTTGTGTTATTATTAATCTGATCAAGGCCTACACCTATAATTGTCTGCATTCTCAAGCGTTTGTACCTACAGTGGAATGTGCTTAGTTTTGGACGGAGTTCCGCCAAAAAATTTAGGATCAAAAGGGTTCCACAGCCAAAAAATATTGGCAAACGCTGATCTAAAGCATCGTTCTGACAGTTAAAAGAGTTCTTTGGTATAATGAGTCTATAGAGTGCCCGGTACATGTAAATATTGTAATGGTTTTACTGGGAAGACGACAGCCATAGACTTAGCGGATTTATCATTCCATTGGTAGTGTTGCTGCCCCTTTGAAACCAACAGCAGATAACGTCCTCCATTAATGTGTCGTCGATGTATACATGTCGTCTCTGCTTTTGGTCTATTTTTGTTGATTAATTAATTGCTTCAATCGATCAAATATGTCTCAGATTCTTTTCTAAACCAGTTTGTTCATCCATTTCACAGTACATCTGTATTTTTATCATTGATGTCAGCCTACAGAGCGGTTCAGTTTCAGCACATCCATTGTTCAACCTCTACACCACCACTGCACTGACTTTGGTCGTTAAAGAAATCCAACTCTATTCCGATGAATGACACCAAAACTCTCTGCATGTCTATAAATTCACATATGCTCCCATGACATTACAAGCTAAGACGGATCCTCTAAATTCCTTGAATCCTCTGACAGTGGTCTGTGTCATTCCTGTTCTGTACTTTCCAGTTTCCACATCCTCCATTATTCATAATAGCATAGTGGTGCTGGATTCATTACGTCTGAATTTCCAAATAGCACTTTTTTGCATGAAGCATGTTATCATAGTATTTGTTGTGTAAGGCTTTAGCAGCTTCATCGTTTACCCTGACAATGACTTGACTAGTGTTGATTTAGTTATGTGTTGACTTGCAATGTCTAACACCAGATTGCATGTTTATGTCTTGGATTCTTACCTAGACCATTTAGCGTGAAAGCCATACAATGCTGGACGTATCTTCCTTGGTTGAAGATGATGATGCTCGTTTATTTAAGATACATGTATCTGCGTATCTTTGATAATTTTTATTGTTTTGTAATACTCATGACTATTGTGAATTAGTTGAGTGATACAATGGTTGTGTTATTGTTGCTTAAAGCATTCATTATTTGGAAGTCCTTAAAATACTTTAATATTCACATTCAGAACTAAGTGTTTTGTTATTTGTATCATGCAAAGATTTTTGTTTTAATTGATTGCAGAGTACTGGGCATTTCTGTTTAACACTGACTGTTGTTAGCATAATTTTTTTCTATGCAATACGCCAAAATACAATGCACAGCGCTGTACAACAGAGTACGATAATGTGTTATGTACATAAAATGTGTTGCAACTGAAAGCTCTTTCCAGGCATTATGTGTTAATAATCAAATAACAAGCGCACGGTATTTGATACCCATCTGCACAAAACCAGTCGTAAGTCGCAAAACACGTTAGTGAGATAATTGAAAATGTGATAAAAGTAAATTTTTTCAATTTCTTGTTTCTGAGAGAAATTGATATATAAATATGTTTTAAACACATAACAACAAAATTTGGTGAAAAAAAGATTTTTAATGGCTTTTAGATGACTTTGTGGTAGCCATTGTTTTAAAAATTTAATGACTTCTCATAATTTGCCATTTTCCTGTCATCAATAGCCAAGCTCATCTTCAGGCTAGGATAGAAAACTTGGTATGAGTAGAAAGCCCAAACATTCGTCTAGCCTATGCTGCATTAGACAACAAACATAAGCTAGCTTGTCTTTTTCAAAATTCACTCAATACTGAAGAAGGTTGGCTAGGCATTTTCCATTTCAAAATATACCATACTTCAAATGCATTTTTCTCTGAGTAATGATCGAACCATATGTTTTACTCATAACTTTGGACAATAAAGTTATTGTCATTTTAAAGGAGAGACTTTATCTTTTAAAATGGTATATAACACTCAAATTATCATCAGCATGTAAAAAATCAGACTTACGACTGGTTTTGGTCAGATGGGTCACATTTGTTGTGCTATATGCCTGGTATTTGTATCAGACATTTTCAAGCTCCTCCTAATTATAGTTGGCAGACTGACTCTGACTTGTAGTTTTTCACAAGTGCATCAAAGCATAAACTTGGTGCATATTATATTGAAAACAACATGTTCAATCCAACATTTAATAGTATGGCAAATCATCTAAGAAATAATGGTACAGGTCTAGGGGTGTGGCCAAGTCAAGTCACCTCACATACTAAATATATACTGCTTAAGAATATCAGTTGCTAAGCAACAGAAGTATAATGACATCAACAATGAGGTCAATAATGTTAATAACTCCACGCAAGTTAAAATTCAAATTTGTTGTTAATTAAGTTCAAATCAGTTGATTTTTGATAAACCTGTTGACTTATTTCAATCTATTGGTTGATTTTTATCTTACATTAGCAAGTAATCCCAGTATTGTAGTGTTAAATTTCATCGTAATCATTGAACAGGCTGTCAGAGACAGTTATGAGTAAATCTCAAGGGCATTGTCTTTTTGTCACAGTTTCTGTCAACATTCATCACAGATGATGTTTTTTAAACAAGTCCTCTATTAAAGCAGTTATGGTTTTGGAATGGACTGGTCATACAAACACATGGATTTCTTTCATACATATGCATTGTGCAGAATAAAAATGTTTTCATTAGAATTCTCCAATGGAGTTGAAACAATGAGGAATGGATTTATCTCCTTCCATTTCCTGTTTAAGGCGGTTTATACAAAAGGCGAAAAAGTCGGTGATCAGTGATGAGATAATGAATGTGTATTCAGAGGCGCGTTTACAGAAAACGGTGCCGTACGCGCAAAAATTTTAGGGCCCTTCTGAGTTTGTACACTGAGTCTGAAATGGTCATGTACCTATTGGGTGGGTCATCACATCTGTGACGATTTGTAATGAAGGGGAGGGGAGTCTGAGATATGTGACGTCACGTCATCACATCAAATATCGAAATATGCAACTGTATTTAAAATTTCACTCAGTTAAACATTGAGCCAAATGCTGAAAGCGAAGAGGCTCATAACGTTCGCTCTTACCAACACAGCTAATCAAGCCAATTGATATTCGCATTAACAACGCATTATTATGAATTACGACAATACTCTTGTCATGTGAAGGGGATTTTGGACTACGCAAGCTGTTATTTTGTGAATGCTTAGCTGCATAAATAGAGAATATATTATATGATATCTAAATATTTCAAACGTGAGACATGCTATTTTGTATGAAAGTTTTCATTCTTTATGGGGCCCCTGAGATGTTATTTTGTATGAAACTTTTAATTCATTTGGGGTCCCTGAGATGTTATTTGGTATGAAATATTTCCATTCATTTGGTGGTCCCTAACGGGTTATTTTGTATTTAATGTCTAAATTTATTTGGGGCCCCGAGATGTTATTTGATGTTTAATGTTTTCATTCAATTTAGGGCCCCTGAGATGTTATTTTATTAATGATGTTTTCATCAATCTGGGGCCCTCTGAGGTTTTGGGGCCCTAGGCGCACGTATAGGTAAACGCGCCACTGTGTGTATTGAGTATGTACAGAGGAATTGCATATGACACAGGCCATTGCATTCGATCATGAAAGTTGTTTGTGTCTTCTTGCTCACAGTTGTTACTGACCAGTGGTCAATTGTATGGATTTTGCCAAGGTAGATTAATGATACAAAGCGGCATCAGCCGCTGGTCATCAGCAGAAAGACAAACACAGATTCAATAATTACTTTCATTACTATGTAATTCAAAAGTTCAAACACAACTGAAGACCTGTGTGCCACATCGTCAAACTAACACAACAATCAAGACCCGAAATGAATAACGTGGCACCAACTGCATACACTGAAACCCTACTGCAGGCACACAGAACCTACTACAGGTTGTTTACATTTCCTGTCATCAGTGATCATAAAAAGCATTCAACAGCAGTCAACTGGGTAACTTGACGAATCATATAAACCTCCAAACTTCTAAAGTGCCACTTGAAAGCCAAGCGCAGGGCACGAGCTTATTAAAAAGGAAATGACCAAGAAGGAATGCCAATGAGACCAAAACCGACTATAAACAACCAAGATGGTTGTGCCTCCCTTAAAACTGGAAAGGAGACATTTTAACATTTGTTGAGCTTGTTTCTCTCATCAGAAATTACAACATGAGGGTGAATAGTCACAGGTAACAACATACGGGAGTTTTGGTTATGCCGTGCGCTACCCTTATGCGATTCTGTGAACCCCAATACTCACCGACATCTAAGAAAACAATGAGCAACTGATTATCATCACACTACACAGAAAAAGAACAACAAATACCTGGACATCCTAATTCATTGTCAGCCACACTGATCAAGGCATCACCTCACAAAATGAAATCCTAGATCGACTCTACTAAGTCAGTGAACCACGACAAGCATCAGAATAATGCAGACACTAAACGACTAGACTGACTGACTGATTACTAGCATTGGTGACTCATCACTAGCATTGGTTACTCATCACTAGCATTGGTGACTCATCACTAGCATTGATTACTCATCACTAGCATTGGTGACTCATCACTAGCATTGGTGACAGCAGCTAGCTTATTGACATTACATCAGCTTGACTTGTATTGAGATAATAAAACCAGTGCAGTGACTTCTAACAAAGCTACTACTATTATTTAGAATATAACTACGGTTAATGGTTAGTTATCATGAACTATTTACGATTACTACTTTCATAGCCAACAGTGCAACATGTACATAGTGCTTAACAGTTTGGCCAACAACAAAACAAGCAAGATGATCAAAATGACATATAGTGCTCAGCCAGTCATTCATTACATCATAACGACAGTAATTATAATATGCATCTCTATATATAACAGTGGAACCAGCGGGATCTTAGGGTTCAAGCCCAATGCAGCAAAGTGAATTCATGTGACATGACTGCAAATGGGATGAAAGGTCTTGGTCAGCAAGTGCAACTTGACAGACTAAAAGTTCATCAACACGGATGTAGACAACTCTCAAGAAATAGTTTCAATCAATACATCCAATGTCCAATTCCATACTGCCACTTCAATCAGCAGGCAGAGACAACTCGATATGACAAAGCCACCTGTCCATTAATCATGTCAAAAATTCAGATTGCTATTTCAACAGCAGCAGGTGGTTGGCTGACTCAACTATTAAGACTTTAATGATTCCAAGCACTAGTTCGCTTAAACAGGTGGCGGAAGGGATCATATCACCAGTTCATTAAGCAGGTGGATGATTCTGACTGCTAGCCAATTACGAGTCAGACTTAAAAGCAGGTGGGAAAACAACATGTGGTGGTATAAGTATTATTAGTTTTTTTCAACCAAGAAACAATGCAATAACGAAGAATAGTGACTGACAACATCATCTGATTGTGCAAAGAAGTGAGAAAATGTTTTCGATGAATTGGCTTCTGGCCATTTGGCTGTTTTAAGTCCACTTTAACAAAGAGCTAGAATGGTTTCTCATTTGAAGCCTTCTTTGGAAGAACAGCGGAAGTCCATTTTTGTTTTTTTATATATCCCCCCAAAATTTCTTGAAGTACACAGATATAATATATCCGTAGACTTTAAAATTTTTAAAGTATACAGATATAATATCTGTAGACATTAAAAAAATTTTGGAGGGATACATCAAAAAACCAAAAAAGAACTTCCGATGAAGGCTTCATTTCCTTTTAGTACAATCTCATCATTAAAGCATTAAACCAACAGTCTGACTTCAATACATAAGCATTACCAGTCACCCATTTGCACCAGAAGCCACATTTCAATGGACTCTTCTACAGTCAGAGGAACTTCATGTATTCCATATGAATGACTTCAAAAGCAAAATGACAATCCTGGAACAGCAGCTACTTACATCCAGCTCTGCATATTTCTGAGACTATTAGCCTAAAGAAATGCAAGATAATACAACAACTGCAATTATGAACTAACAGTTTGACTTGCCAAATAACTTAGTTAGAACTGAGTTTCATGTATGAGACTCACAATAGTAGATTTCTGTCGTTGCAACTCAATGAGCAGCACACACTGAACACGTGAGACAATAACTTCAACAAAACGCTAACAAATGTAGCCTATATATGAAATTATGAAAGTCAACAGTAAAGATTAATGAATAAAGCTGGTTCACACTTACAGACAACAAATTTTACCAATGAAACGTAATATCATCTGAAGAGAGCTGTAATGACCCTAAAAAATGGGGCAAATAGAGTCATGGATAGCAAACACTCTGGCGTGCAGAGCTGAGGAACCGAGTTCGATCCTCGTACCCCGTAGGGCTGACGAGTCCTTCTTTCGCTAGGTGGTGTCATTGGTTAAATTAGATTTTTAATGCAATGGGTGGGTTGCATGGCTGCCAACAGTTAAATTCTACTTATGTAATAACTTATCATCATTTGCTCATACTGTGTTTGCAAACATATTGCAGTTTTTCAGTTTGAAATTAAATGGAAATTATTATTATTATGAAAACACTAATACCACTATGGAATTTATAATATCTATACATAGATATACTAAAATTTGAAACAGTGGAAAATTAGGGAACACAGTAGCAGTGAATGGTTCATTAACACAGACAAAACTGAAAAGTACAAAGAAGTTCAAATTAAAAATACTCAACAGTCAACCAACCTCTTGCCAAACGAAATAGTGTATAATATAGTGATTAAAACGTAAATAAGCAACTGGTTATTAAAAATGTTCGGATGCTGACAAATGACAACAGCTGAGAGCGGCACATGGAACATTTGCCAGAAACGTCCAGAATGCTCTAAGTAAGAAGTACATGTGCTTAAAGTGCAATGGAGTCATGTGATATTGCTAAATGAAGGACAATAGCCCCACTGCACTCTAAGCACTCGATACTGTTGTCAGTGCTGACAATGTCAGTGACAAGAATGACCAGAATCGTGTCAAGAAGATTCTCTCTGCATATAATGATATAAGGAGAGGACATGCCTCAGCTAGTGACAGCTACTCCACCAGCCACATCATCACCTGACTGATTTCTGCAGGTAAGCTCTTCAAATCATGCTTCACTCAAACAACCAACTATAAATAAACTATAGTAACAAAGATAATGTGACTAGCTATCAGACCTTAGATTCTACAAAACATCCCTATCTAGCTTTTCATCTAATGCTGTCTTCCACTCTGTCTAATGCTGTCCAAAATGCACAAAGCATCAATTAATGGCAACATTAATTATAGCCACAATCAAAGCCATACTCCATAAGCCAGGTACAAATCTGATAAGCCAAAGAAACCAGAAGTCAAGCTACAAAGGGCAAGCAAAGTGAAACAGATACGTTTTAAGTTAAGTTAACCAGCAACAAAACTTTCTAATAAGCACCATGTTTATCAAAAACTGGGATCAAGCTGTAAGCATCCCAAGCATTAAAGCTATCAACACTTAGACAGAACACTGATGACATAAACCAAAGCCAGCAAGAGACTCAGGCAGAAACGGAATACCATGAAAGGTAACCCCACAGAAACGGAATACCATGAAGGTAACCTCCACACTCTGATAAGCCTCAGTGAAAAATCCTCCTCAGATGCATACTTGGTCATGACGTCAAAGGGTTGTTGTCAGCGGGTATCAAGCAGACCTCAGAAGTTCAATGATAAAACACCTTTTAAAGCATAACTGGAGTTGGCACTCACCAACCAATAAAGAAGAGAAGCACAGATGAAAAATGATGTGGCATTCAGCAAAGGGTCAGTGCTAACCCATCCAAGTACTACTAGCAAAGGGTCAGTGCTAACCCATCCAAGTACAACTAGCAAAGGGTCAGTGCTAACCCATCCAAGTACTACTAGCAAAGGGTCAGTGCTAACCCATCCAAGTACTACTAGCCTGATTCAATTTAGTTCAACTTACCTGCAGCACACATCAGCATATCATAAAAAACCCAACAAACACAGAGAAAGAGTTACCAATAGTATTTCATCGTGACACCTATGATTCAACGTCAATTTACATATTAAGATAAGTTTTTAAACACTTTAAAGGATGATTCTGGAGCTCTTCAAACTGCAACCTCCGTCAGGGAGAATAGTACCATTTTTAATCTTAAGACAGACAATTCTTTGTTAAAATCACGGACATGGTGAACAATTCTTACTGCCAAACAGAATTTAAAGCTTAATGTTCAATCATGTATTTTGTAAATTATAGCCATCGTCACTGGTTTAACTATTCAGATAGAAAGCAGGTAAAATATATCAACAAAACAGATGTTAAAACATAACCAGAGACTTTCAAAAATAGAATACTAAAAACAAACAATGAACATCTGTCGCAACCTCGACCAGACTGTCATGAAATGGCAACCGTATTAACAAAACTAACTTAACCGACTACAGCAGCTGGATAGCAGAGAGACCGGTGTACTCGCCCCGACAATCACCTCTTCTTCGTAATGAGGCTGAATTTCGTTAGCCTTCGTCTGTCGAATCAGTTCTTTTGCTATGTCATAAAATAGTTTGTCTACGTTCTCCGCCTCTTTTGCAGACGTCTCGATGAATTTCATTTCGTGTCTCTGAGCAAACTCATCGGCAACGTACATCGGAATTTCACGGTGATTCACTTTATCACTTTTGTTTCCTGTCAGACAAATGCACACATTGGACACACAACCATAAGGATAAGAATACTCATACAAACACCCACAGTCATAACTATAATCCTCAGAGTTTGTTGGTCTGTCCTATTAAAACTCATAAATGTTTAGCTAATCATTCATGAGTTTCTCCAATTAGCCATTCAAAACACTTTAGCACTGCTCTAGGTCAAGGTAACTATTTTCTGGTTATAAGTTCGTTTAAATTCTGAGATAACGGATATTAAATTTTGACATAATAACTACCTGTCCCCACTTCTGTATGCAGAAAGGATAATGAGGAGGGCAGAAATGGAAGAGGGAACTGAAGGAGTAAAGATACCAAGAAGGACACTGAATAATCTAAGATATGCAGATGATACAACACTACTGGCAGGGAAGAAAGCAGATCTGGAAATACTGATAAGAAGACTGAAGTGAGAAAGTGAGAAGGCAGGCCTATACTTCAACATAAAGAAGACAAAAATAATGACAACAGCTGATTGGGATGGTTTTGAGATAGACGGAGAGGAAATAGAGGTGGCAAGAAGCTTTACGTTCCTGGGATCATTAATAGAAAAAGAGGGAAAATGTGACTCGGAAATAAAGAGAAGGGTGGCGATAGGGAAAGCTGTATGAATGGACTGGAAAATATATCAAAGGACAAACATGTGAGCATAGACACAAAAAAAAGGCTTGTGAGAACAATGATCTTCAGTATAGTACTATATGGCTGCGAGACGAGGACAATGAACAAAGAACAAGGAGAAAAAGATCAACGCATGCGAAATGTGGATATGGAGGACATCAGAGAATATCATGGACGGAGAATAAGACAAACAAAGACGTGCACAGGAAGATTGGAGTTGACAATGAGAAGACATTACAACAAACAGCGTTGAGAAGGAAGCTGGGGTTCTTTGGACATGTTATGTGATCAGACGAAATGGAAAAGGAAATGATGCTGGCATTTGGAGAAGGAAGGAAGAAAAGAGGACACCAAAGGAAAAAAATGGATGGACGAGATACACGAAAAAACCGGAATAAACCTGGAGGAACTAAGGGACACGACTTTGGAAAGAAAGACATGGAGAAGGTTGACCATGACGGTTGCTAGAGTTCAAACAACTGACAGCACAAGGTGACAAGGTGAACTACCATTGACAAATAATGTCGGTATTTCTCCGTACATCATTCGAAGGAGCCTAGCAAGCTTTCTCCAATTACCCAAAAGGAAATCATCTGATGGTGGAACTAAACTATTCAAATCAAGTAACAGTTAAGTAAAATCAGAAACTGTAAACACAATCTGTCTGCTTACCAACTAGATAGGTGAGGACTTTGTTTCCGGCATACATTTCAATTTCCTGCAGCCAGTGAGGCAGACTATCAAACGTTGGCTGACTGCTGATGTCATAGACGAGAATCAGCGCATTGGCTGATCGATAGTAGCTCTGTGTTATAGAGCGAAATCTCTCTTGCCCAGCTGTGTCCCAGATCTGCAGCTAACATTGCAACCCCATCACATGCACAGATATTAACCATAGCCAAATATTATTATTGATCACCCCTACCAGCAGAACACTATTCGAGGTTGAAATATAAGATGAATAGATGAAGTCACTTTGATTACACAGTAAACACAGAATATTATTAGTTAGGCTCGATACAAAAGAAACAAGCAGTGAAACAGATTAAAATATATCGAACACAGGTAAGCAGTATTTCTGTTAAGTTAAACCCATGAAGAATTCTGTCCTTGCTTCCTACATCTAAGGCACATGAAGTCTAATGCATGGCTGAACAACATTAAATATTGTTTCAATCTGTCAATTTTGTTAGCCAACCAATCAGCAATTGCTAGCAGAACTATAGTGACAACTAGATTGATGGTGGAATGAGAAGAAAACATTGCAAGAGCCTCTGAATCTGAGCCTCTGATTCATCTGGGACTATGGCCAAACCACTGATACAAAAGACCATGCCTGCACCTCAAGTCTTAACTTGCCAGACTGATCAGTAGGTGACAGCATAAATAATGTAAATTTAAATCATTGATGAAAAGCTGATATTCACAGGCTTATTTCTGCAAATAGACTCAAACGGTTTATTGGTGAAGTGAAGATCGAATACAAAAAGGGGCCAAGAACAGATCCCTATGAGACACCAGAATTATGGAGAGAGGGACAGCAGTACCAATGCCCACTTGCTGACACTGACTGCAGAGGTTAAGTAGCCAGCCATTTTAAGGCAGTCACAGACACTCCACAGCACTTGGTAAGTATAGCGTGTAGTCAAGACATACTGTTCCAGGAAGGTAGCTACTTACTTTCACTTTTTCATTGTCTATTTCGACTGATTTTATCATAAAGTCAACTCCAATGGTCGCACCTTGACCCGGAGGAAACAGACCCTGCAATAAACAGTTGACCAACATCTCTGATTAATCATCACTAAACAAGATTTCACACATATCCACTCATAGCCAACATCTAACAAATATGACAAACCATATCTTGTTAACGAAACACTCTGTTCTACACACCGGTACATACTCTGCAGTACATACTCTGAAATAACTCTTCCCTTTCTGGCTTTTCTGAACTACATAGCAATTCTCAACTTAGACAGCAAACGAAGGCTTCTGTCAAACTGATCATTGGCTTTAATATGATTGGTGAGATGCTCAACTGAGAATCACCGACATCAAAACTGCAGTTGGTATAGGCACCCAAGTTCATCATTACAAATGGCTGATTAATGCAGTACGTTGTGCATAAAAAGTCTCACCAACAACAGTTAATTGCAATGATCACAAGAATAACATAATTTCAGATTATGATTAAAATGACGAAAGAATTTATTTATTCTGAAATTTGATATTGCCCTTCTTCCAACATTTTTTGCTCAGAAGTGCACACGCCTCGACGGCGCAATTGCAACAGCTAAGCAATTGTGTTTTAAGGACTTGCTCAAGGTCCCTACACAATGAGGCCTCAGACGAGGGTCAAACCCGCTCACTCTGCGCACATTGAGCGTTATGGACTCTAACCAATCAGTCACCATGCCACACAGAATCTGCTGCATATATGATAAGAATAATGACAGGCAACGCATTTTTAAGTGACATGCATATTGAGGGGAATTTCGACACAGTTGGTAGCCATCAGAACAGCGCATCCTAATTTCTACTAAGGCATTGCATTAGAATAAGTTGTATTGAATAAAGTGGAACAGTAACTCCATATAGTTAAAATTGTGCGACATTGTATTAGGCTGAACAATTCACGATTTGTTCAACGTGTCTAACTTCTTCATAAGCAACTCTGTAAATGTTTAAATGTCAGTTAGAAATATTGAATGCCTTGCAAGTTCTCATGATCCAAGTCCATCTGACCTCACTTACTAACCTCTATATTTTATACAACTTCTGCTGATAGACGGTATCATAAATTGTCAAACTGTTGACCTATATGATAAGAAATTACATCCGATGAAATTTATTGCAAAGATTTATACAGCACTTCTTCAAGGTTACTACTCAGAGGTACCCAGAACCCCAGCACAGCTAAAAAGAAAAGTCTTAAGGCAAGAGTAGAATGCATTGATCAGAATATACTCTGTGAAGCAAAGGCAGCCCCAATGGGAACCTGCTCCCTACAGAAAGCACGGTTCTGTCCTGTAGAAGGAGACAAGGAGTTCCAGATTCCACATAGTCTATTCTGATGCATTCTATTCTCCCGGGTACGACAGCAAAGGCAGGTTAAGGCAAGGCCTAGCAAGCACCGCCAAACTAGAGCATTGAGAAATATATGACATGTGTCTCATTACCTGAGTAAAACGGCGTACAAGACAAGTTTTTCCAACTCCTGCATTGCCAATTAGTACAACCTTGAACAGGTACTTGTACTCCTCCATCTTGCTCTTAAATGTTAAAAGTCGTAGACTTCACTGATACTGAAACATCAGAAATAACAGGAAACTAGTGTTATTGAAGTGTTAGATTTCAGTGACCATTTTAAATCCGCTGCATATACGATAGTTAAAACAAAACAACTGTTAAGAACTGCCAAAGAAACTGATGCCATCACTGTTCAGCGACTACAGATAGACTATAAATGTGACTAAATTCAATACCACCCTTTCCAGCTTAATTTCTTCAATCGAAATGCAGGAACTGAGAAGACAGCTTAGTTTCAAGTATCTGACCTGACAATACAACCTAGCTCTTGCTGACTTGATTTGCTATAGGCCCGGGCTGCCAGTGAATAAGCTGGTCTCCCTGATGAAGCATTGGTGTGGTGCCGATGAATTTCGGACATTTACATTACTAATATGAAGAGCTAAATCTGACAGACAGTAATTAGTACAAGTGCTAGCATCATCTCCCATGACGAGGAAACGAATAAAAACACTAAAAAGAACAGATTTATAGTACTTAGTCCAAACTCAAATATCCCGGTTTTGAAGACAGAATATGAGCTGAATACAGCCGCACATCAAAGGCGACGCCACAACAGCCGATTGTGTGTCAATAATGAGCTCAAATGTAAACACATCACAATAACTGCGAAGACACAATACCACCCATATATTTACAGGTTCAACCAAACCAAAAACGTACATCAGCGATCGGTTCGCTGTATGAAGATGAACTAAGTGTACAGATTCGTAGATTCTTTCATTTCCGTGCTATTATTGTCATCAACAGCAACATCATCAGCCACCACTAATTCTCCCAATCTCCACTTCTTCGGCTGAATATCATTATGTAAGGACTTATTATCACTATAGATTCCGTGATCATTATGTAATGGCTGCCGCCCAGGTTTCTCCTCGGCTAGATTTATTTTCTAGCGCCTACCTAAATGAATATCGTAGGCCTATGCTTACTAGAAAGCCATCCAAGGCGCATAATCAAGCGTGCATGACCAAGAATGTAAAAGGTAAATGTCCACGTTTCTAAAGCGACCATGTTCATGTTTCAATGAATTGATCGAATGAGTAGCCTATATTCCACCACCGCTGCCTCGTTCAATGGAAGTTACAGCTCTTATGAGATTGTAACGCTGTAAACGGTCTGTGGCAACAGCCAACAATATGTTAGATATCTTGAAATAAAGCCTACTACGGGCATTGAGAAATTGACGTGTAAATGGTAACACGTGCAGAAACAATGAGAGTGTCCGCGAGATTCACTGACCCATGAACTTTCATTAGTAAGTCTATAAGCAGATATTATTGTTTCTGATTATAGCAGATGTCGTTTCATCGTGTTTATTGCTGGCATTCACATCATCTCGCCCGTGGCGTTTACGCTTAAGCGAACATTGTGTGCAACGGTATAGATGACACAACCCATTTGTGATTAATTCATTCTTTGTGTAGAACTCCATTTTCCGTAGCTTGTTTCCATGTAGACCTACATGTCATGTAGGCCTACGGCGGTATAACTTAAATCATTCATAGGCCTTACTATATCGACTTCAGTCCAACGTGCTGCTGCTCATCTAGTAAAAGGGCCGTGGTCCCAGAGACCAGTGATTGAGTTGGGGGGGGGAGGGTTGGGAAGGTACCAGCCAGTTAATTCTATAGAATTCCTTAATTGGGGGTCAAGCAAAGCAAAGCTCAGCTTTCAGTGGTTTAACGCATCTTAACACAGCTACGAATTGAGTTCATGCACTGAAAAGGCGAAAACCCAGTAACCCTCTACGATTATACCGGTTTGAGGTTCGAAAAAATTCTGGTCAAAACGTCTGGATAATTGAAAATTTTTCAACTCCCTGTTCAAATCTGGCAATTCAAACCCTGCCAGAGGTGCTATATCACACCAGCACTACACTGAATGCCCATCAATGTTCATATCGCCTTCAAAATCTCCCTCTGGAACCTCAAACATCCATGGTTACACCATGTTTTCTCTCCAACCCTTATTACTTCAATCCACACTTTGAAGGGGATTTTACCAACTTCGCACAAACACACTCTCGTGCTAAACTTGTTTCGTTAAAGCATGCTACAAATTTTCATTTGTAACCCTGTAACTATTGTAACCCTGATCAACTTCTATAGCACATCCAGTTTAGTTAGTCTAAACTTGTGCTTATTACATTAACTTATAATAATAGCTTATTATAACAATAGATTTTTTAGCATAATCTATAGGCTATGTAGGTCCACTTGATGAGAGTAGTACATGGATAGGATTATCTAATGAATGCATAATGAAGACACGACGACAACACTTAGAAAGCAGACCGTGGAGGGGTACAAGGAGTTCACAAAATGGAAAGAACTGACAGGAATATCACTCTTCAATTCCTGTTATGCACCAGAGTACAGACCATTGAAGAAATGTTGTGATTGTTGTGCTCTGTACATGGACCACATCGCACCCTTAACCATATTCCGTACTGACTTGAAAGAAAATTATTTATGTTAGGGGCTACTGAACTTTCAGTCATAAAATATTTTTTTTTATTTCTGCAAAGATGTATGAAAAGAATATTTTATGCTTTAATTGCATTACCTTTCAACCAAATAAGAAATTTAAATGACAAATAGTTATAAAACAACATAGCGAAAATGGGGCTGGAAATGACCAAATCAAGGGTCTTTGGCAATACAAGCTGTTCCAGCCTTGTAAAAATTTCTGTGGTTGGGCTGGGCGCATCTCCAAGTAGGCCTAGACCGCATGAGGGGTGCTATAAAAATTTCAAACAAAGCAAAATGATAAAACAGACAAGGGAACCTTCAATGCAAAAAGGCAATGGATTATTTTTTGTGAATAAAGAAAACAATCCAAGAATTCCATGTCACTGTAATATCACCAAAAGCTGATCTAACTTGTCCATATTCTTGTAACAGTTTACATCACAGCCACATTCCATACACCACATATGTGGATTGATCCACGCTAACACGACAATCACCTATGCAACTGTGATGCATAAATGAGGTCAATGCTTGACTTTTGCATCTTTACTTTGAACACAGGATGCTGGCTTGATATCACACTAAAACGTGTTGACTTGGGGCAAACTTAAGATGTTCTAATTAGCCAAATCCAGTCACAGATATGTGCAGCTAAACAGAAAATTAGCTTTGAATCCCTTAAATCTCTACATGTACAAGGTTTCTTCTGAATGAGTTTATTCTTTGAAGTCCCTGAACATTGCGAGCTTTCTTGAAAACTCCGCATTCAGTGAAAGGGAGCTGTCAAACATAACACAATTTACTAAAGCAGAGGATATTAAATGAATGACAAATAACAACCAATAATCATATACAGCAAAAAAGAACCAATGCAAAGAATGTTCAGTTCAAGACTCTCTGAAGTCTCTCAAAACCTAGCTGTCAGCGATTATTATAACACAAGCTGTTTTACTAAATTAACTGAAGCACTGCAGAAAGAAAAGAACATATTCAAGGATTAGCATTCTGAAGGTAATTCTAACCTCAGGTCCTTTAAACCCAGACAATTTTCGCTTCTTGCCACATTAATGTCTACTGTCTCCAGACATTATTTCAAGGCATGAAAGTGATTTGCCAACCACATGTGGGCACAGCTGTTCTTTGAAGTCTCTGAACACTGCCATTACTAAAACTAAGCTTCTGCTGGTGCTAAGAATTCTGGCAGTGACAAGGAGAGCACAAGCAACACAGGAGTTATCTCCATTACAGATGGACCTTGGCATGGAGACATGACACCTATACATTAATCTTATCTGGTCTATAACAGTACCGCCCTCTTCACTTCTAGTAAAAATACTAGACTGGTTCTAAGTGGGGCAAAATAAATCACTTGTAACTTAATGTAATTTAATCAAGCACTTGCGTGTTGCAATTTCATGTAAATTTTTATCCTAAAATAATATATACTTAAGATGGCTGTCAAATGTCGTAACAATCCGGTAGACGGCCTCCTTGATGGCTTCCTTGAGAGCCATCTTAAGGGACTGAATGGCTGCATAGTCCGCTCTGCTTTGTTTGCGCACTGGAAACTGCTTCAGATGTCGGTTCAGAGCCTACAATAGAACAATCCAAAATCTGCTTCCAAAATTCACATTGAGTTTCCTACATTATCAACTCCAGTCATCATCATATAAGCAACTAACATGTGATTGAACAAAAAACTTTACTTCTTTAAAGATGTACAGGAATGTGCGCTGTACATAACCGAACAGTGATGGTACCTGCCTAATTCATTTATACAGAGCCATCAGAGGTGTTCCCTACTTTCTGTCCCAGTGTATGAAGCCAAACTTGGACATCAACCAAGGAACTGGAAGCAAAGCTCCAAGAGCAGTCCTAAGGATATTGACATGTATTTGAGTTGCCTCTGAGGTCATATCAACACAGCACCTGATGTGTCACCATCTCTGATTTAGCTGAATAATGGCACAATTAGTCATCTTAAAATATATAATTTAGATTTTTTTTCAACCCCTGTAGGAGATACAAGTCGCAAAAACTTTATACCCAATCAGTAATAACTGCAATAACTCAGTTAGTTAATACATGCTTTCCTCACTCTATAATTCATGCATTCATTTGCAATGAACTGTAAAACCCGAAAGAAAATATAGACTTACCTCCAGAAGACTGAAAAAAACGGTCAACATTTCAGGTAGTGTCTGCTGCACCACTCCATAAAGATCTTCAGTATAGGAGGCAGAAGCCACATGCGATAAGCCTAGACACACAATGAAATGATATGCACTGAAACAAGGTGGCAACTACATTTGGACCCTCACTGGCCAACCAATAATTCTGATTATGCAACAACATCTCATTTCTTTAGACAACACAGACTGCAGAGATCACAGAAACCTTTTACTGGGTTAATTCGCCAATTGCTTTATTTTGGTTGGTCCTATAAGCAATGAGATTCTTAAGATGTCAATACTGGCTGTCAGTCATAAGGTCTGGCTGCCAGTCTTCATGTCATAGCCTGCTGTGCAAGACATTGTTACGAGGTTATATGCTTTTTGGGATGTATATTGTATATAATTGTAAAAGCTGCTACACAAAAGTACGAATAATTCGGTTAATAAAGAACAACCTAATTTCATATTAAAATAAGACTAATTCATTAAACATATGGTTTTCTGTAGCGCTAACTTCTGAATTGACCTCCTGAGGCCAAGACTTAATCCTATGAATGCAGTGTTTTAATGCACTGCCAACAATAACCACCAGCATCATCAACAGTACCTACAACATCATCACCACCCATTAGGAAATCACCCCGACTGCGCATAATACCGCCTCTGAATAGTCAGCTGCAAGAGGCGCTATATAAATGTTCATATAATAATAAAAATAATACCAGTCACCAGGAAACCGCACCTACCACTTATAATCCAGATGTACTTCTGACTCTCACTGAACAGTCTCAGACCGAGCATGTCTGGTCGGTCGGCCACAAAGTACGCAGCAATTGGATGAGTCTTCACGACCTCAGCAAATTTGGCAAAACTCTGTACAAGACAAATACATTAGTGCAACCATTAACTGACTCTGACAACATCAACCATTTGAATGAACCACGACACTCGTTCTTGCACATCTCTGTCGAAACATTAACCACATTAGACACATTATGCTCTTTGTTCTAAAAGGTATTTCTCACTCTTACAATATATGAAACAATGAGATTACTGTCACAGTCAATATAAGACAGCATCGCAACTATTGCACAAGATCATTAACCCAAGTGTAGCCACACCTCAATAACAATCCTCTCAAAAGCTTATTAGAGAACATCAACATTGTGACAAAAATCGCAACAGAAATTAAATCACAAAAGAATTGAAAAAAAAACCCAGTGAATTACTTCATGATAATTAATGGTCTTAAAATGTCTGAATACTTACATAAATAAGATAACTAAAATACACGATATATGCAGCTAATCAAAACCTAAGAAAACTAAAGCACAACAGAGCGATGACACCGTTACCTGAGAAAAACCTGGCTTGCACCGAGTGTCTGGAGCTTGAACATGCGAACTACCATTTGTCACAGTTGGTGACAATAAAGCTGTTGCTCTGTAGGTCAGGTTGTGTTGAGGTGTCAAAGTACTATTAACAGCAGTAGCTGCATTAGGACCTATTAAACAAAAATATCTTTCACAAAAGAGATCAAATCCGGTGATCTCTAGGCAGACTTCCTAAAGAGGATCTCCTTAGTGGCTCAACAGTCAATGCCTTTTCATAAGAGATACACCCAAAATGAAATCCATAAAGTAAAAGTACACAGCATACGCAATCATCCATAACATTAAAGGATCATGAATATTTTTAACTGCAATTGAAATCCTACCACCTTCAAAGCTAATATCACATAATTACCAATAACTCGCACAAGCACTGCTTCCGGTCAAACCGAATCAGTGCATGTGGTAAGTTTTGTGATTATTTGACTAAGAAAGAACCTAGATCATTCAGTTGTTCTACTACTTTAGCATATTTATCAATGGCTAAGCTAACATACCAAAAGGCAGAGTTCTTGCATTGATGGGTTTGACGACTCCTGGGGCTCGAACAATAGACGTCTGCCCACTTGGACAGTCATTGTGAGCAACTATTCTGTCAACAAACTCTTTCAACTGGACAAGGCAAGGAGTTGAAATATTTGTCCAGTTGAGAGGATGACCACCGAGACGCGTCACACTAAAGATGACCTGTCTCCTCTGCTTCGAATATCTTGCCAGACGACTCAGGTCCAGACAAGCAAGATACTTAAAACAAATCACAATCACACGAAGATTAATTTTAAAAATCCATGTACTCAAAATAAACAGCATATATATATATATATATATATATATATATATAGTCAAATAACCATCAACTATTATTTTTTAGATTCGTGTAACATCAAACAACAACAAAACAAGACAAAAAGACAAAAAACAGCATCTTTGTGCCAAAAAAAGATAAAAAACAGCATCTTTGTGCCAAAAAAAGACAAAAAACAGCATCTCTGTGCCAAAAGCAGGATGCAATCGCATTCAGTTCTTAGTCATCTTAAGTGTGTCAGTATATCCTAAATATCGTGGCAGTGCTGCAAAATAAAAGATGGAATGTTACCTGGAGCAGTGGATGGTTTCTGCAGTCGAGTGCTTCATGCAAGCATCTGTCTTCAACAACATCAAAGGTCGATTCAATGGGAAATTCATATGGCTGTCATTAACAGACAAAACATTCTCCCCTTTTAATGCAACTCTTAGAATGCAATTACTTTTACCAATATCACTTTTTGCTGATTATGCCAATACCAATTATTTCATTGCTGATACCGATTATCTAGAAGATTATTTTACCGATTATTTCATTGTGATCCTCAAGATGTGTGGTTCTAAAATATAGACCTATTGCTACTGCCCATTGCTGTGATGCAAGCAAAACACTTGCTCCGTAGAAGACGTATACATGTAGTTGGAGACTATTCCTAGGCAGACAATTAAACAGATTAGGCACACTGCCCGCCGTCGACCTTGCATGACGGAGGAGAAAAAAGCAACATATATGTTATTGGACGCCTTCTACCAGACAGGACACTTTTACGAAGTTCCACTTTGGCGCAAAATACTGGCTAGCAGAAATGAGATCTCTGTGCTCAGGGTAATTAAGCAGGCACTACGACTCACTCTGCACAACAGCTTTCCCACGTTTATACTAGGACAATGCCTAATGCATGGGTGGTCAGAAGCCACACGCTATGGGAACGTAACGGCATGCAGCCATTCACAGACCCAATGATGTTCCTGTCGTAATTTTGCTCTTAAAGGCTGAAAATAATATTTTAAAAAGAAATTTTTGTTAAATATCAGTGCAGATTATTATACCGATATTTAATACCGCCGATATCTCTATAATCGGCGCCGATTATGAGTGCTGCCGATGTATCAGTACAGTTCTAATTACTTTCGAGTGTAGCGTAGCAGAGTTGAGTGGAATACATAGTGTACGCATGCGGTCTGTTGTAATGTAAGTTGTTAGGTTCTCACAAGCGGATGGCTGGCTGTGGTCGCTAGTGCCCCACTAGCGACCGAAGATGACTGACTCTCAGTGGCTGATGAATTTATTAGCAAAGCTCAACAATGACAACAAACCTTGAACCATTAAATTTGAATATCTTACATCTTTATACGCAGAACCACTGGGTGCATGCTATGATCATTTTTAACAGAGAAGTGAGAGCGCAACAACGATAATAGTTATTTCATTGACCATCTCTGTTTATCCCTCTCTGCCCACCTATATTGTTGGCTGATGATGTGGAACTTAGTAAAAAAGTCAACATTTGGCAAACTGGAATTAGAAGTGGTCTATCCACATCCAAGCATCAGTTAACAGTGTCCGACGTCCAGCAAACTAGACATGCTGTGCAAGTAACGCGACCAATGAAATTGATAATTATCAGAAACGTACCTCGGTGTGGTAGACTGTGTACAGGAGATTCGGAAGCGAGAATAGAAAATAGAGAAACATTCCACAGAACCAAGTATAGAAGGCCAGAGACAGACTCAGAAGTCCACCGATTGTATCCAAACCAAAGACGTTGCTGCTGCTGCAAAACAGGACAATTTCAAATCTCCAGCAACCTGTTTTAGACCATCAACCACAATTTCTTACAGCACAATCACAGTTCTGAAGCAACAACAAGGTGGCATTCGTAAAGAACGTCCCTAAAAATGGCATCTTTGGAAACATCATGTTCTACATCTACCAATGACCTCCCCACACATTCGAGCAGAATACTACAGCCTAGATCAGGCTACCGTGCATGGCAACAATGCCAAAAGGTGACGTACATTTACGGCATAATTGGAAATCGCCTCTGACATTCGTCTCGGCCAAATATTCCGTTTTTTGGACTATTCGAAAGTATTCACTTCGGTAAACACACAAATAGTTAAAAATAAATTTTTTAATTGACTATTTTGTTATCAACACTTAACACTCTAAGTACAAAAATTAAAACTTCAAAGACGTATTAATAGTTATTACAGGCACAGTTTATTGTGCTAATTTTTTTGGGGGAAACGACAAAAGCCAAAAATGTTAAGCTTGGCCTGCAGATGGTACATACTTGGATCTGGCAAATAGTGCATCCAAATACTCGGATTCGGTACTCGGTGGAAATTGTCTACTCGGTTATGCCCTATGCACATTGCAGAGATGGGCATGATAAGTCAAATTGCTAATTGATTAGAATAAGTTAATAAAACTTGTTAATCGGTTAGAATTAGCAAAATCTTGCAGCTAATCAGATGTAGAATTAGCTGTTGGAATAATCAATCAAATAAATAGAAACCAATCAATTAGTCAACCATCTCTGGTATATTGATACTGCAGCATCCAGCCAAGAACTTCATTTTTTTTATGTTGTTGTCCATAAATTGTTAAAAGAAAAACATTTCCAAGCTCCTATAGCAGCTGTACCTTCTTCATCACACCCTTCACAAGACCTTTTCAAATCTCAACCACAAGCAGCAGAGTTTGGTTATTATGCTGAGAGCAAAACAATTGCCTCTGGATGCAGAACTGTGAGGTCTCATCAACAAAGCATTGAGGACAGGACAGCAATATGTAAGTATATTAAAGATAAAACCAAAGTGACATTGGTTGCTAGTACCTGTCTTCGCTGTTTTGAGCCGAGCCAACTGAAGACCATGCTCGAACTGTAGATGCTGCAAATATGAACAGTTAACCTCATAACATACATGATAAACCTATATTCAAGAAATTCATTCAAAGCTATACTAATAAAGCCTCTGATACAGCAACTCATCTGACTTTGCTGCCAAGTTATTTGTTGAGATAATAGAAAACTTTCAAAACCAGACTGTCCGAGATATGTCCATGGTGTGTATGCTTTATCTCGGGTTTTAAAACTACCACACACAAATAGCACAGGCTCTTGTTTCTCGTCTGGGATGATTTCTTTACAAGGGAATTCATCAAATGGTTGAGCTCTATGCTTCGAGTCCACTATTAGCGAGTCCCATTTAAATCATCTAACCACTGCTCTACCCATTGGTGAACTTGTTGTTAATGAATCGATTAGTTTCGTTAGACGTGGTGCTACCACCAAATTCTGATTACATTGGTGCAATGCTGTCCATGAATGGTGGACTGTCAAGAGGTGAAGTGTTAATATGTCTGGTAGCCAGCCAGCGTTTCTCAAACAAATGTCTGGTTATAATATCGGTACAATAACACCCATTTTGAAATTAGGATCAGTTTCTGATCTTGCAGAAAATGATGAATTACAGAGAGGCAAAGTTAATGACATAACCATAACTTTATGATTACAATACTCACCACAAAATAAGTAATAGATGACATAGAAATACATCATGTTCTTAAAGGTACGTTTACCAGAGGTACATAGCAATGGACATAGCTGGTTAAAGATCTGGGAAAACTTTGATTGCTGCAGACAAAAAACATAAAAA
This sequence comes from Bimastos eiseni, assembly GCA_959347315.1. Classification (NCBI taxonomy): domain Eukaryota; kingdom Metazoa; phylum Annelida; class Clitellata; order Crassiclitellata; family Lumbricidae; genus Bimastos; species Bimastos eiseni. Next base: position 15,199,855 of record OY365821.1, on the reverse strand, counting down.
CAATGAAGTTTACACTATCTCAAACAAACTTGACAGAACATAGTCGTCAATGACCAGATTAGCTTCTCTAGAAGTTGTGATAGACAGAACCGTTAGGAAATCTTTGTCCCTTGAGTTAGGTGTCCTTAGCCAAATGCTGTGCATTTGCTGTGACAAGTCCCTCCATGTGAAATGGCCTCCCCCTCTGCTACGAACAAAGCTCATGTCTAGGATTTCTCCTGAATGCCATAACTCTCTGAAGGCATTTCTTTCCTACAGGGTTTCCATGCTGGAGGTGCTTCGGAATAGTCCACACTGTGAAAGGAGGCACTCTATAAATGTTTGGATATGATATGACTCCATAAACAATGCAGCATGATGATTATGCTGTACTTTCAATGTGCTTAAAAGCAATACCATAAGAGTACGAAAAGTTCAAAATATAGACTAAAATACAGCATGAGGAATTCAAATAATTTTCAAAGACCAGCAAATGTATAAGAAATCGTTTTTATTGCTTTTACTAACTGAACAATTTGTAATATAAAAGAGAACCTGAATGATTGGAAACTGAAGGATGCGATGTCCAGATGAAAAGAACGAAATGCAGAAGACACAACCAACAAAAACTCCATGAAGAACTATGAAAACGTGTTGCTCATTCAGAATATTCACATCTCTAACACAACAACAATGCTGAAAATTTACAAAACTTAATAAATGTTGCATTCAACAGCACAAATGTCAACATCAGCAAACTTTTCACACATGCCAGAGACATATTCATGACACCCACTAAAATGGAATCAGCATTCGTCCGATTTAAACAAATTTATCAATATTGAAGGCAATAAAAACAGTTAAAGAGCTATTCGAATCGTAACTGTCAGATGGATCATAAGTAAAACCTTCAATATAAACCCTGATGGAGTGGAAGATACGAAATTTACATACATCCCTCCAGAGGTGCGTTTACAGAAAACGGGGCAAACATTTTGGGGCCTTCTGATTCTCTGAATTTATACACCGAGTCTGAGGGCCGTCTAAAATTGGAGGGGTCATATACCTGAGGCGATTTGTGATGAAGGGAAGGGAGTCTGAGATATGACATCATCACATCAAATATTGAAATATGCAACTTAATTTATTTAAAAATTTCACTCAATTAAACAGGGAGCCAGCTTCTGTTAGCGAATATGCTCAAAACACGCAGCCCCTGCTATTATACACAGCCAATCGAGTCGATTGATATTCACATTAACAAAGCGGTTGTGAATTACCACACAACACTTGTCATGTGAATGCTTAGAGGCAAAAATAGAGAATATAAACTATTATATTTAAAATATTTCAAAACATGAGACATGTTACTTTGTATGAAAGTTTTCATTTATTCGGGGGTCCCTGAGATGTTTTAGTGTATGAAATTTTTTAATTCATTTGGGGACCCTGAGACGTTATTTTGCATTTAATATTCTAATCACTTGGGTCCCTCTGAGTTGTTTGTATGATTTTGTATGACATGTTTCCATTCATTTGGGGCCCTCCTGAGATGTCAAGTTATTTTTAATGTTTTCACTTTTTTGGGGCTCCTTGAGATGTTATTTTGTATTTAATGTTTTCATTCATTTTGGGCCCTCTGAGATTTGGGGGCCTTAGGCGCATGCTTAGTGCACCTATAGGTAAACGCGCCACTGCTTCCTCATGAACTGATCATTCAATATCACCTCGTGCTTTGGTTACACTGACTACATTAGATAACAATATAGCAAAGCAGGGAAGGACCAAATCGCTTAACACATTCGCCTCGGACGAATATTCCATTTTACGGAACTATTCACTTCAAGTGGCAAATACAATATACACAAATAGCTGGAAATAAATTAATCTAAATTTATTTTGGTAATCTTTGTTCCATCTATAATTAGCACATCCAAACACTCGAATTTGGTGCTCTGTCAAAACTATCAACCCACATTTATCCTACAGTAAAGAGCAAATTAACCTCTACCCAAGATCTTGCTTCCAAGATATCACTGAGTCTACTCAAGGTTCAATATTTTGAACTTGTTAAATTCCACATCAGTAAATATTTAATTGAGTAAATAAGGTTACGATTCTTACGTATTTTCATAACTTTGCTGTACGAGACTCAAGTAATGGCCGCCAACAATCTTTGAAGCAAACCATGTCACAACTCCACCGCAAGTCATATGACTGATTACGTGCAGAATTCGCAATGGACTGACGTGATCCCAAATCAATTGCACCCGATTACACGGAACGTCATAAGCAACTGCAACAAATGTGTCAACACTATTTATTTTAAATGACACAACTTCTTCTACCAAAACAGCAATCTGTAGCCATTCCTTTCATAGACACGAATCAATCATTTCAAAACCAATGAAACAGGGCTCCGTACTAGACCGCACTGAGCTGATGTAAAAATGCTGAGTCAGCATAGTGATAATACAGCTTTGATCAACAATGCCTCTAGCGCATGAAACTGCATGCGTCAGTGTTGCAGTAGCGACAGTGGCAGACAGCTAGATAATAAAAGCCTGCTTCCACATGTGACTGGTTCTGACAAAACAAGCCTTAAGTTGAATTGTTCATAATGAGTTTTAGATTAATTAAACATTAAATTCTGCCTGAATGATATATCATCAACATAAAGATTCTCACTAGCTCCTCACACATAACCTATTGAACATCACCATCAAACTTTTCTAAAATTTGTGAAAGTTCTGCATTTTTAGTTGAACAATTTATCTGCTAAGTGTTATAAAGTAATTAATCAAATGAACTTGAGAAGGAACAGCAGAAACAAATAATCCAGGCGAGCAGCAACATTTGAAAACATTACTTAAGTTTTAAACTATTTTCAAAAAAACTTATGTTTATGTAGCTAACAACAAATATTTTAACTATTTTGTGTTGAACAGTCAGTTGTTTGGTCACATTGACAGACTAAATTATACAGTCTGTCCTTTCGATAACGCAACAATAAAGAATTTAACGTTACTTCAACCGCTGGAAGTTTATCTCAATTGTACAGTATTGGCATCAGCTTTCAGTTTTATTGACAAGCAGAACTGAGATTGGTATTACCAATGTGTTGAAAAAGAAGCAAACCGCCCTCAGTGACATAAGGTTCAGCACAGATCCTAAGAATTTGTACCTCTGTAATGACGGATGTTGAGGCGGGCGACAATAAAGACCACCACCAAAATTCCAAGCACATTCGTCCAAAACAGCAAATGAAAGAGATTCCAGAAGCTCTCTGAAACGTAAACAGGAGAAAACAACCCATTCAGCCAAACAGAAGGATATTTAAGTGACCAAACCCATTGAGAACTTCATTTCACTCATTCATTTCTATACATGCTCAGCCTGTATGAAAGAGCGGAGAGAACCAACCGCTGCACTGGATGCTCAGGGAGGAGTAGCAGACCCAATCCAAACACCAAACCCAAGAGCCACCAGAAAGACCCATATAGAGGACATTAAAGCTGCAGAAAAGTTCCTGAATAATAATTTATGTAAATATATGGTAACGGCTACAGGTAAGTACCCGTAATCCTATATGTATGATATGTGCAAGTATTTGGCTATTTATATAGCACCTTTCATTAGATAAAAAAAACCATACATCACTTGGCTTCAAGTTCTTTTCCATACTACAGTGCACTTTTTGCCAGGCTAAACGTTATCTTTGTGACCTTATCCATCACTTTCAGCAATTTATACAGGCTGGGCATGTATAAAATGGGTCTTGCAAGTCAACCTCTTCATGACTTTCTGGTACAACTCTTCCTGCCCAATGCTGTGCCTATGCATCTGTTGGCCCTTTGCTTTACGATACTCCCTCTATGACTTGCTCATAGATCATAACTGGGGGACGGTGGGGGTACACTTCTGTTTCCATTTGTGCTCTCAAGACTTTAATGACAGGAATAATATCTAAAGAAAGCTTAAAAGAAAACTCATGCCATCACATGAAACACTTGCCTATTAGGCTCAATGAAGAAATTACAGAAAATGCAAACGTAACTGGAACAACAAGTATTAAGGTCCACATAATAGCGGCTCCACTACGCCATCGTTTCACCTAAAATTAAAATAAAACAAATTAATTTTCAGTTCTTATTCTTAAGCAGAGATATCTGGCTACCAATATCGTCTGACAATTAAAGTCCTGTTACTTAAATTATTTCAAAACACACTTTAAAAGAAATCTCTAGGTAAGCAAGGTTTCCATTCATGAATCCAAACCATGACTAAAAGGCAGCAGAGAAAAATATTTGACATCAGAGGTGCTTTATCAAGTTGCTTCGACTGATTTAGGTTATATATAATCATTTCTCACGCTCACTGCAAACCTTGAACACCCTGTTAATATGGATGACCCATTATGTGTTCAGGACTTAAATCCATCCAGGATCCCCTCTTGGTTTTTGTCCTATACGACTAACCTTCTCTGTGCCCCGGTTAAGTATCTTTTCCTTAACTACTTAACTTCTTCTTACAGGCCGCCTCAATGGAGCCCTAGTTGTATCACGCCTATCCCTAAAACTGTGCATCCTCAAAATGAGGATGATTTTAGGCCCATTTCTATTACTCCAAGTATTATGCCGCATGATGGAGAAAATAGTTGTGAGCAATTACTTCTAGGGCATAACCGAGTAGACAATTTCCACCGAGTACCGAATTCGAGTATTTGGATGAACTATTTGCCGGATCCGGGTACGAACCGAATAGTAGCGGCAAATCTGGCCAGCGAGTAGTGGCGGTGCTGGCCTTGAAAATTTGGTACGCAATACACAAGTTTCGCACATGATGTTCATTTAAACCATATTGAAAGATGTACCATAATTTCATTAAAAGTTGAACTTTTATCTTCTTTTGGTACGCAATTGCGTATTTTGCTTCCATGCAGAAAGGCCACTACCAGCAAGTACCATTTGTTCAGTTTAGCAAAATTTAGTTAACCTGCCACACGCACAGCTACGGAGAACTATCTACTATAGTCAATGCATAGTATATAGCAATATCCTTCATATAGCGCATCGTCGCACTCTAAGCTAAAACAATATATTTATTATTTAATAACTTTATTTGTGAAAAAATGTAAAACCTTGTTAAAATTTTTGAAATATGAAGTTATCAACGACATCTTTACTCTCCAATGTTTACTGGAAAGTGGATGGAGCCAATTCAAGCGTGAAAATTACTGATTTGGTTGCCACCTGGTTTATGCAACCAAAAGAAATTAAAACATATAAAATTCAATGGAATGTTAAGTTCTTGTTTAATTAATCAATAACTTATAAGTAAGTCTGTTAGTTCTAAATTTATTTGATGAAAAAATATTATTATATCAAAAATAAATATTTTATCAAAATCAGCTATTTCTAGCTATTTGCAAGTGTAATATTTGCCAAGGTGAATACTTCCGAATACTCCAATATTCGACCGAGGTGAATTCCAGTTATGCACCAATTACTTGCATCCTTTATTCACTGATCCTGAGACTAACTTACCATTAACACTAGCATATTTCCTTGTTCTAAAATTCTTTATTTAAACACACATTGAAAGTCCTTTCACTCGATCCCGATTTCTTGTTGTCAGATCTTGAGCAACTTTGAGGATTCTTAAGTGGCATTATTTAAATGGATAAATCGGCCACAATACAAAAGAAAATTTTACTTTTACTGCAGAACACGTAAAAAAGTTTAGCGAATTTAGACTTCTACAGTTTAGGGTCAGGGCATCATGATGGGATGAACCCGAACCGTCGAAACCGAATCCCCGAAAACGCTGAAAGGGCAAAAAGCCCAATTTCCCAAAAACAGCAATGCACTATTGAAAAACGCTACACTGTCTCAAAGCAGCGCGATTCATTCATCAATCCAGATTCTGCATGAATCATTTTCATCGATCCAGCTTCTGTTTAAGCAGAATCTCTTCCATCGATCTAGCTTCGTTTTCAGGGATACAGCCGAAATCAGTTTCGGGGATTCGGGTTTCGGCGATTCGCTACGCAGTATGCACCCATCGTGATGGTCAGTGGGTGCGTAGCAAATCGCCAAAACTGATTTCCATCGTATCCCCGAAAACGAAGCTGAATTGATGAAAAGGATTCTGCTTAAATGGAAGCTGGGTGGATGAAAAGAATTCACGCAGAAGCTGGATTGACGAATGAATTGCGTTTTTTTGAGACAATTTAGCAGTTTTCAATAGTACATTGTTGTTCTCGGGGAATCAGGCTTTTTGGTCTTTTAAGCGTTTTCGGGTTTCGATGATTCGGGTTGATCCCTGGTCAGTTAGGGTCGGGCTACGCGTTGTGAGGGTCGCTTAGGCTCAGGGTAATGGTTAGTGTCGTTTTTAGACATATGCGAAGAACTCTCGGTTGCAGAAGTAACTTTTCCGTGCTTTGAGAGGTAAAGGCATCGGCCGCAGAAGCTCCACGCTAATTAAATATGCATGTACGATCCAACCATGCAACGAGCGATAATAGAAGAATATAATTAAATCTCTCTACCTCACAGTCAAACCACTCTGCTACATTCTTCATTTTTCGTAAATTCGCAACTGAAACGAAACGTCACCCATACACAATAAAATCATCAAATTTACAATCTAGCGACAACCAACTTTCAAACGCGCGGTACCACCATCGCCATCCGCACATACACATCCGCCAATGACACAGATTACGCATTTCATTTCAACACCTTATTCGAAAAACGTCATTTTGTCTTTTGCTTAAATGTATGGTCTCGTACATAATAATGATAATACAGTAAATGATACCGCTACATACCATTATACACTCCACTTTAGGCAGTTCAGTCAATCAAATCCACAAGAGCTTCATTTTTGGGTTAGGCTCTGCTTATACTCTAGCACATAAATCATATTGGTAGACGTTTTTCATTGCTGTAATTATTAAGGACCCAATTTTATAACTATTTGCTGATGACATAATCGCTTTTCTCTATTAAATTTGGCAGGGTATCTTCTTAAAATGGTATCTGAGCATTTTCCCCAGCCATTTCCTTACCCAACATTTTACACACCAATAGCATAGCAACAGATAAAGGGGTTCTTAAAAAGTTCTAACACAGACTACTCTTCTGAACTACTTTAAACCAGTGCTATACTATGCTAAATGTAGGGAAGGGAAATAGTTGGGGAAATGCCCAGATACCATTTTAAGAACATTTGTTTTTATTGCAAGTTAATCTGTAATGCTCATCTATCCAGGGTTCATCTTAAAAGTTGTGATAGGTCTAATGAGACCATTCAAATCATTTCACCAGTCCACAACTTTTGCACATCAGAAATTTCTGCCCTAATAATTATTTTCTTCAGCCTCTTAAATAATTTAAACCTGTGTTCCCATGTTGCCTTGTTTGGTGTTAATTCATAAAACCTCTCCGGCTGCAAGGACTCTTTTCCAGAAATAATATTGTAGACTTTTAATTAGGTTTCCTCTGCTCCCCCTTGTCTCTAATGTTGTTAATCACCCCCCCTCCCCCACATTCCCTCCTCTTTGATCGCCACCCAGTATGAAGTATACCACTGTCCATAATAACTGTAATCAATTCAACCCCTATTTAAGCAAGAGTTTCATTCATTAATTCCAGCAAACTTAGCAAGTTTCATCAATCCAACTTCCATTTAAGCAACGAATATATTCACACAACCAACTTGTATTTAAGCAAACACTTAGTTTCATCTATGCAACTTCCATTTCAAATTTAGAGCACACTGCATGTGCATGAAAACTGCTGTAAAATATAATTTACCAACCTAAGTAATCGTTAACCAGGATAGTTATGCACAAATAACAAATATAATTAATTGATATAATCAATATAATGCAATTTCTCATCAATATTTGTGTTGTGTGATCAAAGGAGGTTGTCCCAGGAATTATCCTAGAGCAGGAAATGTCCTAAACACTCAATACAATATAGTTTGGAAACAATTCATATATTATTATATCATAGGCAATCTGGTTTGGATGTTTGTATGAACAACAAGAACCAATTTATAATCATTTAACAACTATTTTTATTTTACATAAATCACATCATTTTTTAAATATACTGAGAAAGTTAAAACATTAAAAGGACTCTCAGTTCAACAGCAAGTAAATCATAATTCCTAATTAACGTCGAAATATAATTGTTACCATAAAACAGTCACATATTGCTTTTTTGCTTCATCTTGCTCCAGTGGAAAGTAAAATGCAGGAAATGCTTGGTGATTTAAATCATCATTATTTATAGGAAATGATATTACAACAAACTCCTCTAATCAATTGAATCAACACCTTCATTCTAATTTAATAAATTACTAAATGGGTAATTTAGGTAATTACAATTTAATTGTGTGAGGTCACATTTCTCAAATTCCGTACCTGTTATAGCACATTCACACACACGCACGTGACCTGTATGTGTGATGTTCATTTTTAAAGGCACTGTTAGTAACGGAGGTAACTGTGAGACAACCCATGGAAGGAATGACAAATTGCACCCCCTAATACATATTTTGACTTAAAATGGACCCTTTAAAGGGCGCACAGTACATACATACATATTTTGACTTAGGATTGGTTGCCACCAGACTCGCAAATTGACCATTTAGGTAACAATTCCTATAGATGCATTCCACATGATAAGAAAGTTCTAGCACTAAATCAAACACACATAAGTCAAGCAGTATGTGACACTTGCACTTTAAAACTGTTTTGAATGTATTGAAATTACTCATTAGTGCCCTTACAAATATATTTCCTTACAACATAAAAAACTTGATGGTCAGAGATGGGCAACTAAACGATCAGGTTCAAAACAGACAAACAGTAAATTCAAATTCATTAGCTAAAACATTTTTGCTAATTCCCATCAATTAGTAAATTTTAGTAGCTAACTCAAATTAGCTAATTCTAACCAATTAACTACAAGAGTTTGCTAATTATTATAATTCTAATCCAATGGCTAATTCTAATATATTAGCAACTTTCAGTAGCTAATTCGAATCTCTCAGCAACATAACTACCGTATATACTCGTGAATAAGTCGCATAATTTTGGACATTTTTCATAATGCGAAATTGGGGGTACGACTTATACTTGGACCACACTAAAATGTCATGTGTCCAATGTCAATGATAGTAGAGCAGAATCCGCTAACAAACGTACAAATTTTCCCGGAATAAAAGCTAGCAAATATACAGTTTATAAAAATTTAGTATTATGTGTTATCTAAAGTTACTATTTGATGAAACTACATTTTGTACACAAATTCTTGCAAACATGGCATTTTGTTTACTGGCAAAAACTAACTTTGCTCTTGCTTCTTTACTCCCATCTTTTGAACATGAGGCAAGCCATTAAAATTGCTATAGCGCAATAATACCAACTATAGCGCAACATTTTCATTAGGCCTGAAATTCCTACAGGTAAATTTCAAAATGAAAGAAGTTACATTTGCAAGGACAATATACATAATCAGTTATTTCTGTTGGCCGCGTTCAACTTCACGGATAATGTTGCAGGTATAAAGTTTCAAGTATAGCACTATAAAAAACAGCAATATTGACTCTAGGCATTTATGCTCTATGTAGTCTTCCTCTAATTTTCAATAATATTTATCGTATCTCCAATTTATTGACGAACTGCAAAATGTACAAAGTCCACATAAAAAAATTAATCTTTTTAATATACAGAAATTAATACTTTATTTATCAAACAATAATTCAAAGGACTTTTTTACGTGGGTCAAAAGATTTATTTAAGCGTTACAACTAAACATGTTGGTGCGAAATTCAAACGTGTCAGACGAAGGCCGAAATGCGGCCACGACTTATATAAGGATCAATGCAATTTCTCACTTTCCTAGCCCAAAATGTAGGGGGCGACTTATACACAACGGCGACTTATTCACCAGTATTTACGGTAATCATGCCCATCTCTGATGCTAGCAAGCTGGAACATTTCAAAAGATAGAAGAAATTCTAAAATACATGAAAGCAACCAAAATAGAAGCAGTTTAAATAAATAAGTCTCTGATGACCCTTGACAATATCAAGTATAAATGCTGCCAAAATTTTACTTGCTCATTTCTTGTACCAGATATCATCTTGGTCATCTTTACTGCTCATCGTTATGATGACCAAGAGGATGTCTGGTACAATATAGGCCTAAGCCCACCAACACTTCAGCACCTGGACGTTGAACCAGTGTTCAAGCCTTTATGAGGCACTTGCAGTCACTCAAGTTTGAGGCATGAGTATATAAATTTAACTTTGCTTGGTCTTTTTAGGCTGGCGATGGCATGGTACACTGGTGGCAATCCCAGGTGCAGCAGTCATATATGCACCCCAGAGATAAATTGCTTCAGGCGACATCAGACTTCCAGTTGTCACGAATGTGTTGCCGTGATCTAATGTCAGCCTTCAACAAAAAAGGAGACCTCAATCAGAACAGTTTCAGTTCCCCCAATTCATTTGTTGAATTCTGATAAATTCAAGATTACACCACACCATATCACCTTCCTTGTATGCTGCAGGTGACTTACATATATAATATTGCAGATGCAAGCCATCCTGTGCCAGCAGTATATGCACACAAATAGACGCTAAGTTCAAGCATGAATTAGCACGAATTAGCATGGCGAAACAAGCCAATTCTGGATGTACATTGTACAAGGCAGAGTATAATATTACAGCCCCTTCAAGAGGTATGGCACTGTGCATTTTAAAAATGTTAGAAATAATAAGAGTAGTCTAGATACATGTATATAAAAACACGCACGCAACGCACACACACACAAGGACACACAATCATGCATAAACTGTTATTTGTAAAAAACCTGTAGAGCTCTTTGTGGGTGATTGTTGAACAAAAAAAGAACAACAGATAAGAGCAAATTGACAAACTGCTGCTATTGCTATTACATTTGCATAGGAAAATTAGGCACATGAGGTCTGTACCACTTTGCACACTCACATTTAGGTGCATAATGTGAGGGTAACATCGTATGTTAATGTAATTTCCTGAATTGAGTGATGTAGAGAGCTGATGTACAGGGCCCCAAGTATACAGCAGCACTGTTGTACACTGATGGGCAGTGCATGTTGCAGAATTAATAATTATGTTGAAAAAAATGTCAAGTGTTACCAAACATGCCAAGTTAAAATTAAAATTTTGGGGAGGTTCATTATTCTTCTCAAGTTCAAAAGGCAGGAGCATTAGAAATCAATTCTGTTGTTAGTAACCCTGTGCAATACATGTCAAGGACAATAGCAAAGCATGAATTTTAAATAACCGCAGTAACATGACTTACTTACAGGTGAGGTCATAATTCTGCAGTTAGAATACTAATGTGCCTATGCATTTAAAAAATTATGAAATGTCAGCTCTACTTTGCACTGCAGTTGTCAACACAGTTGATGATGGACTGAAGCAGAACTATCCTCAGACAATACACATTTGCAATCGAGATTCACAATTTAAGGCTTGCTAGAGCAGTGTGTGAGCACATTCTACTCACCTCCAAAATTCAGACTTGCTGCTGCCATCATTCTAGACATTCAACTCAAGGTGGGAGAACTATTCTACCATTTCCCTCATAATTCTTGCAACCGTATGCACTACCTGAAATATAAGGAAGTTCCACATTGCCTGGATCTTCTTTTTTTTAAATCTCAATTGCAATCTAGTGTGCTTCTTGGTTCATCATCACCAGAGATAGGACCAAGAAGGGTCAGTCTCTGCAAATACCAATCACTAACATCTCCAATTCAGAGCACACACCTGCATGCCCTTTGGTAACAGTATTCCTCATGATCTTGTCCATTGGCAATAAAAATAGGTCTGGGGTAAGTAACTGCCTTGTCGCACTCTCCACTCGTGGTAGCCAATCAGAAGAGATCTATGAGGCCAATCGAAGAAACTAAATATATTATAACCAATAATAGTACTAAATACTCATGAAAACGGTTAACCCCTTTGCCTCTAAGTATAGCTTTACCTGGCGTACAGGCTCTGGAACCCTGTACTTGCAGCAGAGCTGAACCAGCCAAACAGCTGTTTCCATTGAGATGTTATGTCCAGGTGATATGTACACGGGATTCGTTGATTTATCACAGCCCCTCAGGGCCTACAACAAGCAAAGGGAAAAAGCTTGAACTTGCACATTCTCACAGAATAACTAAAATCTACTGATATTGGCCATATACTCATTAGCTTTCTTGACTTAGATTCTACACTTCACACAGTTGATCACAATATAAAACAGAAGAGAACAGTCTGTACTACGATACTACCTGATCCAGGTCTTATATCACCAACATTACATCGTCTGCTTATTATGTTGGTTACAACATTACTTCAAAATTGGTGTTATCCAGTTTGAAATTGCTGTCTTTGTGTTCTAGACCTGTGTGCAGCATGATTGTAAATGCATCCGACCACAGCAGCCATCTGGTTAAAATTAATAGTAAACGATGACCTCAAGAACCAATTTTATGCTGGAATTTCAGATGTTTGAAGAGTAGCACTTCTACTTACCACTCCAAGAGTTTGTCCTGACTGACCAACTAGTGGAAACCAATCTCCTTTCTTCAACAAAGTCTTTATCTGAAATGGCAGCCATGTCCTTTTTCATTAAATGATCAAATAAAATAGTCGTTCATTGTAACTGTAAGACCACTGCAGGGTAACTTCAACATATCGAACTGCGGTATTTTTGAACTTCCAGTAACATTGACTATCGATTACCAAGGGAAGTCCCGACCCCACCACAACCAAGACTGTTTCATCTAACATGTTGCTACAGTAATCAGTTGTTACTGAACTGCTGACTAGTAGGTATATTGAAGTGTAGAGCTACTCTGCAGCTTAATAGGAATGGTCCTAGTGTTAGTTGATCATGCTTAGTTCTAAACTGGTCCCAGACAGGCGTCATTAGCACATCTCTGTCACTGCAGGGGTCAGTCAGTCCAAGTTATATGAACTCAAATCTCATCCTCTTACCCTTTTAACTTGGCCTTATTAACTGACCAAAATACTGGAGCTTTGAAAGGTGTTTTAGACTCTCAATTTACACAGAAAAACCTTACAAAACCAAGTGTACCTAGTCTAACCAACGAGAGCTGATACAATTGGTAAGCACTTAAAAAAACTGTGGTATCATAAAAGTAAAAGCCTCTGTAGATGACAAAACAGATGCACTGCTCTTTATATTAGATGACCATTCCAAGATTAGCCTCCATTTTGCTAAGGAATAATAATCTGATTCCCATGCTATATAAAATTACAGATTATGTCTTGCTAAGCATACACTGGAAAATACAGCCATCTACAAATGGATCTACATTGTGTGGCACAGTGGCCGATCGGTTAGAGCGGTCAGCCCGTAACGTTCAGTGTGTGCTGAGCGCGCGGGTTCGAGCCTCATCCGGGGCGTCACTGTGTAGGAACCTTGAGCAAGTCCTTCGCGCACCATTGCTCTGCAGTACAACTGCAATTGCGCCGTTGAGGCGTGTGTATGCACTTCTGACCAAAAGATGTTGGAAAAAGGGGGTATCAAATTTCTGAAAAAAAAAAATGGATCTAAGATTGAACAGAGATTAGAAATTAGAAGTACTGACCTAACATAATGAAGGTGATATAAAACCAGAGACTGTTCACACAACAATATGACTGTAGTGTTTGGACAAGCACATGAAACACAGGAAAAATCGACACTTACTTTATTCTGATGGTCTTCGTTTTTCTCGATTCCATCAACATGATATAGTGTCTTTGCTGCACCTGCTGTTGGAATTCCCAGATGTACTCCAATATGACATGCCAATCCAAACGCTGCAGGAAAAGTTTTACAGCAATAATTACACAAAATTAAAATTAAGTGACAATTAATTTAATTAGTTAGTGACAACGCATATCAGATGCAATTCTAAAACCACGAGTTTGAATGCTCACATAATAGTTTTGAGATTTGTTAATTTTCTGCTCCAATTTAAGTAATATGATCTGCAATGCATTGGGGAAATGAAATATCTGCTCAGTTGAGGATTCCCTTTTGTAATAATATTTATTTGTAACACTTCCTAATTACTTATTTAATATCATGTATGCAATTACTGACCTCTCGGATGAAGAATGCCATTTCCATCAACAATGATTGCTTGGGGCATAATTTCAGGTTTTGACTTTTGTAACTGCTCCAGTTTCTTTATGAGAAAGTCTGCCTCTCGAAATGCAAGGAATCCCGGTATATATGGTGCGGTTAATTCAACCATAGAAATGTCTTCATAAACAACCTATCACATCAAATGTCAAACTGACCAATGTCCTATGCATTGTATAAACTTCTTTACATGTATAAATGACCACTGTCCAAGCCAAACATATTAACTATGAACAAAATAGAACTACTATTAGTGTTTTGAGAAACATTTATGCAGACAGCTCCATGAGTTCTTTTGTCGCTCTGGACTCATCAATAGTGGATAGTTTTGCATTCAGAAAGGCCCATCGATAGTGGAAGCCAGCAAACAATTTCGTTTGGGACTCAAACTGAACTCTGTGCCTGAAAAGTGTTAACACATTTGCATGGTAAAATTCTGCTGAAATAAAGATTCAGGCCAATGGCTTCTTGTCTGATATTTTGGATGAAGATCTAACATTATTAATCACTAATCATCTCCAATACAACAATAGATAATAAACTGTGAAAAATATTAAAATTATACAGTTAAGGTAAGTTAACCCTCAAGCTGCAACCAAGGAGTAATTCTACCTCAAAGCGGCATGTCGCAAATAACTTCTTTGGCAAGTTTTTGTCAATGTTTTTCCTGCTAAAATGCTTTGGCTTTATAAAGACACTCTTGTGTGACATCACAATTCAAATTACAATGAATTCATTATTTCTCTTGAAGCATTGCTCTTAGACAGATGATATTGGTGTCAAGTTATAAATTTTGGCAAGGAAAAATGTGAAAAATATATTTCAAACACCATTTTAGAAATGATTTCATGCAGAACACATGCAACTTTCACTCGAAGTGACCATCATTTGACATCTTGTGCATTTTGATAGCAGCATACAGAAGAGCATCAGAAAACAATTAGACAAGATGCTCATTCAATCCAACTGATGACACAGTGCAATTGTTGCTAAGCACATACATCTAAGCTAAGCACATACCTCAAAGCTAAGCACATACCTCAAAGCTAAGCACATACCTCTAAGCTAAGCACATATCTCAAAGCTAAGCATGTACCTCTAAGCTATGCACTTACCTCTAAGCTAAACACATACCTCAAAGCTAAGCAAATACCTCAAAGCTAAGCACATACCTCTAAGCTAAGCACATATCTCAAAGCTAAGCATGTACCTCTAAGCTATGCACTTACCTCTAAGCTAAACACATACCTCAAAGCTAAGCAAATACCTCAAAGCTAAGCACATACCTCTAAGCTAAGCACATACCTCTAAGCTAAACACATACCTCAAAGCTAAGCACATACCTCTAATTAAACACTTACCTCTAATTAAACACTTACCTCTAAGCTAAGCACATACCTCAAAGCTAAGCACTTACCTCAAAGTCAAGTGCATACCTCAAAGTCAAGTGCATACCTCAAAGCTAAGCACATATCTCAAAGCTAAGCATGTACCTCTAAGCTATGCACTTACCTCTAAGCTAAACACATACCTCAAAGCTAAGCAAATACCTCAAAGCTAAGCACATACCTCTAAGCTAAGCACATACCTCAAAGCCAAGCACATACCTCTAAGCTAGGCACTTACCTCTAAGCTAAGCACATACCTCAAAGCTAAGCATGTACCTCTAAGCTAAGAATGTACCATTAAGCTAAGCATGTACCTCTAAGCTAAGCACTTACCTCTAATCTAAGCACATACCTCAAAGTTAAGCACACACCTTTAATTAAGCACTTACCTCTAAGCTAAGCACATACCTCAAAGCTAAGCATGTTCCTCTAAGCTAAGCACATACCTCAAAGCTAAGCACATACCTCAAAGCTAAGCACATATATCTAACTAAGCACATATATCTAACTAAGCACATACCTCAAAGCTAAGCACATACCTCAAAGCTAAGCACATACCTCAAAGCTAAGCACATACCTCAAAGCTAAGCACATACCTCTAAGCTAGGCACTTACCTCTAAGCTAAGCACATACCTCAAAGCTAAGCATGTACCTCTAAGCTAAGAATGTACCATTAAGCTAAGCATGTACCTCTAAGCTAAGCACTTACCTCTAAGCTAAGCACTTACCTCTAAGCTAAGCACGTACCTCTAAGCTAAGCATGAACCTCTTAGCTAAGCACATACCTTTAAGCTAGGCAGCTCCAATACGACAATTGCAGCACAGGCATTGGTCTGATTATCTTTGATGAATGAAATATCAGTTCCAGCAATATATTTCAGTGGATTGACATCTGTTGACTCCTCGGAGCAGGTGATCCCCACAGCCAAACGATTCATTTCCCATGGCTCTGTATCCTCCAAGTGACAAAGTTCCTTCAGTCGAACCTGTTCACTGAAGAGCAACAATAGTCATCAAACAAAAAAATTTGGGGTTTAGTCTGGCATTAACTTCTGCACATCTTTTATGCTCACATAATAATAATAATAAATATTCGTTTAATGATATAAATGGAATGTTGCACAGCAAACCATTAACATCACACATGTTATCACGAAAAATATCTTTATATAAGGGCATGAACATAAAGAGGGGTATAGTTTTGAGATGCTATGGACACCCCAAATAATATGTTGTCTAACTTTAGACAGAAGGATAAGAAGAGGAGATAAAATGCTGAAGAATGATGTCTACATTATGTCTGTATGTCAAGTTAAAAAATGTTTACTTTATAGGTGGTTGAACTGTGAAATTGCTCGTCAGGACCCAGGTGAAAAACTTTCTTCTCGTCGTTAAGAGGTGAAAAGGCTGCGCATTGGAGTAACAGTGAATACCTTTAAAGCAATGACTTCTTTTGTATCATATAAGATTAAACAGCAGGCAGCACACACTATCATCTTAGAAAGCCTAGTAGCAACATAGTGAAAGAGCATGTAGTTTCATAAGGAAACCCAAAGCATAAAAGGACATCTTACTAAATATTTACCAGAGCCTCTAACCTTTCCCATAACTTCTTTGTCTCATCAATCTTAGAAGCTTCTTCTTCAATTTTCATTGAACATAGATGTTTTTCTGTTTCTTCAATATCATCCTCTGGAAATACTGATAGCCAAAACATATTGTCTTAAATTGTGAAATTGGTCACTATTTGAGATAATTGTATTTGTCAATTTAATATTTTCCCAAACAGAGTAAACTACCTGAGGGGTAGGAACTCCCAGCACAAGAGTCCAAAATCTCGGACACAGTTTGCACTTAAGGACTCATTAACATGCTATCAAATTGTGTCATGCTGCCTAATATGAAACAGACCTATGTCCTCAAAACTAAGGCTGTGCCGAATATTCGCTTTGGAGCCGAATAGTTGGCCAAATCCACTATTAGACATTCGGGCTGAATACTAATAGTGGCCATGTGACATCTGTTTTTTATGCACAAGTGGCGACTGCCATATTGAGTGGACTGAGGTAACTCTCTACTGCCTGGACCATGGTATCGCAGTGTCAGCCGTCTCATGTATAAGTTTAGTTAAAATTTAATTAGTTCCATTCATAGCTTACAGAGACTGACAGAAGGCTGGAAAAATTACATGTAGTTAACTGTTTACTTTTAGTTTATGCCTCAAACTTACTCAACTGAAACTTTTGCTAACATTTGAAGTTTGTCGGTAGACCTATTATATACACTATTCGTATTCGGCCAAATAGTGAAAATCACCTATTCGGAACAGCCCTACTCAAAACAATACAACTTAACAAGCCATATGAGTTAATATGTAACACTAGAATTGCAGCCTGGCAAAAAAATTGACTTTTTCACTACTAGACCTTAGATCTTCACTGTAATCCTTAAATCACTCCACCGGGTGAATATTCCTCTACAAAAATCAATGAATTGATCAGTTGAAATCCTTTGCAACCCTTTTCAACATGGACTGTACTAGCCCAAGATTAAAATCTCTTAAATAAGCTGCAATCGCATGCCAATCAGCATCTTCTCCTGCAAAGGCACGGAATGTGCCATGTAACCAATGTATCAAGACACAGAGCAGAGACAACCAACAAAACATGCAGTATCAAGGTGCGTTTGTGTTGCAATGAAATGGTAATAAGTGCTGTGCTTATTTCAATTGAATTGAGAAACTAACCCATAAAATTTCAGTAGCTATGTGGTGGAAAGGAATAATGATTTTGTTATGAATTGAAGAATAGCCTACAACTTGTCAACTTAATTAGCTGTTATGAGTACAATGACCATACGCTGTAGGTGGGAGAATCACGTGTTCTTAAAATATGCAGACGTATATATTCGTGCGAATGTCTGCATATGTACCCAGACATCTAGATATGTTATGTAACTAATTATACAGACAATACGACAACCGTGCATATTCCATTGCTAATTAATGTAAGCAATTAAAATGGCCGCCTGCATAACTTTTTTCATGTGTTCTGTGTAGTCATCATCGTAATCGTGTGGGTCTGATAGGGAAGACTACTGGCGTCGTCAGTCAGTTAGGGTAAGTTTATTGGCGTTGTGAGGGTCGATTTGAGTAAGGATTCATTAGAAAGCATGGTAACTTGCGTGCAGCACACCCAAGATTCCATACGACGCCCAGTGTATATATACGCACCCCGATAAGATAAAATCGTATTTTAGAATTGAACATTTCGTCCACTCGTATTTTAATATTTGACGCGAATATGTGTCAAAATTTACCTTAAATGGAACCGGGATCGATGAAAAGAAGACCGTGTAAGTAGCAACTGGATTGATAAAAGGAATTATGCTTAAATGGAAGCCGGATTGATATAAATATCATGCTTAAGCATGCTGCATTGAAGCGAGAATGCCGTTGTGATGGAAGCGGAATCTCGAATGATGAAAAGAAATCTAAATGGAAGCTGGATTGATGAAAACATTATACCTAAATGGTAGCTGGATTGATGAAAATAATGTACCTAAATGGAAGCTGGATCGATGACATATCAGATTTATCATGAATTTAATTCACGTGACAATTTTTACGGTTAATAATATTTTGATGTCAACCCTGTGAACCGTTTTCCGCAGCGTCGTCAAATTCTGCAAGAGATGTCGACATTCTTTTAAAGTCTTTATACATGATCGCGTTTCACTCATTTCTCTCAGCATGCGTCGTCATCGTTTCTCAACGCTTCATTCTTGTATTACAGTTACATAACCCAATGAAACTAATATTCAAGAAGTTCGAATTATTATGCAACCCATAGCAACATCGTATTTTTCCTGCAGTGCTCACACCAAAGATTTAAATAGAAACAAGAACGTTCGCTAGAAAGAAATAACTATTGTAACCAGAGGAATCACAGATCTGATGACGAAATAGGAGCCATAGGGTTACAAATGTTATTAGATCGCAACGACTTCAAGGAACAAGCGCTTACCTGGTAAAACATCACGAATATATACCTCCAACAGTTCACAGTCTAGAATTCTCTCTTAAGGCGATCACCATAATATTATCTTGAAATACAGCCACAGAATAATGTTTTAATTAAGCAGCTTCCATATTTCAATCAATCAATCAATATCAATTTGATATAGCGCCCCTTCCAGGTATCTACTCAGAGGCGCTCCCGGTCAGACTACGACTGAAAAAAACGGATCTCAATAAACAGTAAAATGCATGCGAAGAATTTCTTAGCAAGAGGCGTAGCTCTCGGGGACCCATTTCAGATGGTCGCGCCAACCACTGACAAAAGCCCAATTTTGCATCGTTGGAGTACTAGCTAAAGGGAGGTTCCCATCGGCAGCATAACGAAGTTGGCCGCGGTCACTTAAATTACAATATTAGCTTAATGTGGATATTAGACTTGTGCTCTGATTATAGAAACAAGATCATCTTTTCGTGTGAAAAATTAATGCTCATCTTTTTAAAAGGATATATCGTCTGCGAACAAAACTTTGGCCCAAAAACAAATTTTTTTTACTTCCACGGCCGAACCCTTGCAAAATTTAGCATGCATGTGCAGTTAAAAAACACCTCAAATTTGTGATGTATCGTGAGGGTCGTTTCGTCATTGTGAGGGTTGCTTAGGGTCAGGATAGGCACTGTGAGGGCCGTTTAGCGTCAGGGTTAGGGTAGTTTTTAGACATAAAAAAAAAATTTCGGCCACAGAAGTAATTTTTCTTTGCGTTTTTAGGTCGAACTTTCGGCTGCAGAAGTTCCACGCTTTATAAAAATACTCGGTTTGTGTGCTCAGATGTAACAAAGCTTGTTTCTTAGCAAGCTCACAGCCTCACACCCACATTCTAAACTCACAATCACCTCTTGAGAAGTGAATGGACTAAAGCATGGGTATAGGCGAGAGGGAACACCACCTTGAGACATGAAGACGCTCTTGACAAAAGAAAGAATGATAGGGTCCAAACTATCAAGTCACTCCTTAAAAAGAATGGTTAGAATCATGGTGAATTTCGGAACAGGTGGAAGCAACTGATGACAGTACAATACCAATCTGATTAAATAATAAGTGACAAGAAAAACAACTGGAAGCATTTTAGTATTTGTATTGTGTTTAATCATAGTTTAACCTAGATTTCTACCAATAAAATTATTTCACATTGCTCTGGACAATCACTGCAGCAATAAAGATCAATGACAAATGCTCTGAAGCAAGTTTGTCTTAGAAGTAGTCTATTAAGAGTTCACTTCGAAACAGTATGGTTAAGTCTTTACTTTCTGCCTATCTCAGAATCATCATTCTACTGCATTTTATTCAATGCAGCTCTACAATTTGCCAGTTCATTGGACACAGACAGTAATTCATGTTTCTCAAAAGCAGGCAGACACTGTCACATCAAAGTAAAAGTTCAATTTCATAAAAAAATTTCTGTAAAATTCTCTCTCGACTCAATCACCACTTGACGATGTTTGGTCGTACTCTCTGCACACAATTTATCAAGGCATCTCTTGAATCTGATCATAACTATAATCATTATTAGACCCTAACATTTGATAAAGAAACATATGCCCGTAATATTACACAAACAATATTATATGCAAGTCATGGAAAGAGACAAATTGAACATCGAAAGAGGCAAATTGAATACTGCACAAATGCTAAAAAAGTTTCAGCAAGAACCATGAGAAACAAATATTCAACAGTATTCAGCAAAGTTAGGTTTCAAAGGTTTAGAAGAATGAATCACCTTAGACAAAACACCATAACAAATTCACTGAGCCTACTGTGTTCTATGTATGTCACCAAAATAATTTAGGAATACTGTTGAGAAATAGTTTTTCCCGGTGAACATAATCACGCATACAACTGTTGGCTCAACAACATCGACAACAAAGCAGAGTACATCAAGTTCTGTTCAAATCCTCGATCCAATCTCATAGAACATGGAAGAGACATATCACAATTGGTGCAATCATGAGACCTCGATCATCCATCGATCATATACTCCTGCTCAGAACCTGGCATATGCTAAACACCTGCACCAAAACCAGATCCAATTACTGTCAACTCCTAATTGCATAGAAACAGAAGCGATCGGCTGGCTAGAGTAGAATGGCGCTGTAATGTTGGCGATCAAGCAACATCTTCAAAGATTGACCTGCAAAAAATATCAATCCCTCAATCAGAAACTCATCGGAAAGATCAAGTTGGACGCAACTTCCTCAGACGTCACAAATAAACAGAAAGTCATTACTAAGCTGCTCAATGAGGGAAATAAGTTCATATAGAAAGAATTTCTAGTCCATTACTTGTTTGAAGAAGACGTTATAAATTTCAAATAAATTGCATTTCATAGCAGAGGTTAAAAAGATGCTTAACAAAAGAGTTCCTGCAACAATATAATGCAACAAAAGATGACAAAGATGGCAGCGGAGTCACTCTACCTCTGAGCACGGCTTCATTGGTCAGGACGTTGACAAGCTGATGATGGACTTGAGGTACAGTAAACCGACGACGAAGAGAATCACAGAGTTTGTTTCCAGGATGCCACTGCTTTGTACTATAATGCCAATTATCTATTATTTATGAGATCAGTTCAGACATGACCAACCAACCAACCAACCAACCAACCAACCAACCAACCAACCAACCAACCAACCAACCAACCAACCCACCCACCCACCCACCCACCCACCCAAATTGTTTGAAGGCATAATGAGGCTTCAGTGCAAGTTCCTTCACATCAGTCTCCTAGCTACAGTAATACCAAACATAACATCACACACACTGCAGCATTTCAAACATGGCCCTATAAACCCACAGTACATTAATGTGTGGTTGCACTAGTTTTGTCTTTGGTTGACTGTGCAGAAACAGGTCAGCACTGAACCATGTTGTAAAGTAACACCAGTGCAACATATAATCATTTCCATCAACTGAAGAACTTCAACTAATGAGACTTATTATAAGAGAATAATCCAGAATCAACAAAGACATAGTTGCAACCTACAACTCACCGAAACAGTTCTGCCTGGTTGACTTCAACCAAATCACCAATGTCAAGTGTGTTGTACAACCCTAGCACAGACAATGGCAAAAATCATTACAAATAAATAAAATCACATCTAAGTCTGAAATACTAATAACTATTTCCCTGCTGATAGGAAATATCAATCAAAGTGAAGATCTACTAGTAATATGAAGACTATAGTACCACACAACCAGACTGTTTCAAACCAAGAACACAAAAGGCCAGAAACAACAGGTCTCAAAATAGTTATGCATTTTTAAACCACTACCCAATACCCACAATGTAAAACAGGCAACAATTGCAAAAGTTGTAGAATGTCCAATAAATCTAAGAATCAAACATAAACATTAACTATTAAGTGCAAACTGATTACATAAATACTACCTGTCTGTAGATTCCACACAAGTTTGAAACCAGTCTGATATAGTTTTGGCACAGTCCTATGAAAAAAGGCGATCATAAGCATTAAACAAACAGAAGCACAGCCAGTTAAATAGCGCACGACTTAAAATCCTGTACAGGCCAGTTAAAAAAATACACATTTAAACTGAATAGGTGATGACCTAAAAACAAAAGTAGATGAGCTGAGACAATGCCACACAAAATACCACTTCCAAATTTGTGTGCATGCATGTGTTTATCTGGCTATTTATATAGAGCCTTTTAAGAACCTATCAAAGTGCTAAACAACAGCTACCTGACAGATCCAAACAAATGCGATTTGAGTAGTAAAATTTAGAAAATGTTTCCTGGACTGCCAGTGGTGCAACATGTTGTGAATTTGTAATGAAAGAGCGTTCCAGTACGATGTTCAAATTTATGTTGGTTGTTGCAGTGACCCTTTATACAGATATCAAAACAACACAATGTCTGTAAAATGGAAAACATACAACAGCATGAAGGACACTACAATTTCAGTGCAACTTCCTGCTTCTGAGCATATAAAAGAGACAGATTCGACTGGAGTGGTTACCTGGATGTTCCATGGACATGTTGCGAATGGCTGTCTTTTGGAGGACGGGCTCTGATCAGAACAAACACAATCGCCACCACTTCACCACTCTCAGGACAAACCTTTACAAGTGAAACACATCAAAGAGTCAGTAATTTAAGAGGTCTCTGTGCAAGCAGATTGGAAGATCAGACCATGAACCCAGCAACTCAACTATTGTTCCACCAGGGCTTATGATTGCACAGAGAGAGTTGTAACATATTACACTTTAGGTGTGAAAGGAGATTACCATGAGGTAACCACATAAGAAAGGTTGGATTTAAGTGTAAAAAAACCTTTGATGACCTATTAAAGACATCAAAGTGTGCCCCAAGTAAAATGGGTGTGGCAGAGCTGTCTCAGTATTTATTGAAAAGGAAGAAATTATTGCCATGACGAAAAACATTTTAAAAAACCATAAGGAAATAAGAGATTTCAAAGATAAATGAATAGACTTGTTGTTACCTCAACAATCTGAACATCATAGTCCGTGAAAGCCAGATATCGGCTTCCCCATTCGGCATACATTTTGACCGCCTCTCCCAAGTAGTGTTCTATGTCCAATGTCAACTGCTTCACAGCAACACAAGGCTGCTCAATAAGAATAACATTCAACTGGTAATTTCAATATATTACAGCAGCATTTTTATATTGCCCTTCTTACAAAGTTCAAAAGCGCACAATCTCATAATGGTCACAATTCATAAAAAAATGATTAGAGACAAGGTCTAAATCAACTTACAGCTGAGCACAAAATCTTAACCAGAAAAGTAAACATATTTGGCTGCTATTTACATGCTTCAGTCTAGTTATATATAACACAGAATGATTATATAACACATTATTACATAAAACAGTCACAAGGAATATAGGAATTTGGGATCGTTTTGTATCACAAAATTGTTTTAGTGAAAGTCAATCAATTTCTGACAACTGATGATGATGATGAGCTTTCTGCTCAAAGGCAGGTCCACTGGTTTTTTATTCCACCTGTGTATGAGATGATTGAGGCGGTTTCCCTTTGACTTCCTCACAGACAATTGTGGCTGAGCAACTTGTCCATGGTTAAAATGCAGTCCTCTGAGGTACATTAAAACCAACAACCCTTCGGTAACAAGACACAGAACATTTGAGCGCCTTCGAGAGGCTAATATAAGGCGCTATATAAATAGCCAGTTACATACATACATACAAACAACATGGTGCCACACAACCACTAAAGACCTTAACAAATGCTGAGCACTGATAGATTTATTTTCCTAAATAAAACGGTGCACAGTTAAATAAGTGTGAGCTTACCATTTGTGGTATGTAACCTTGCTTGGAAACAAGTCTCATAGTAGCATAATTAGCACCATGGATTTCAAGAGGCAACAGGCTATGATAAGCCAAGTTAAGATCATCTGTTAAAGGAAAACACCAACCACACACATCAACAACTGTAAATGCTCTTAACAAACAGTACGGATGAAAGTTAAGACCTACACAATACAGGACCGACTTTTAACAGGTTAAGAGAAAGTTATACACTGAACTATACAACTGCTCATATATGTAGTGGACTTTAAGAAAGTTTTTCACTCAGTCATACGTGATCACATGGAATACATACAAGACTGATGGATATTCTTTGTGGAAGGGCAACAACGCAAAGCAGCAGTACGGATGGTCAAGGGATCAGGAATGTGGCATGAATCGACAATTGAAACACTAAGACATACCCAACCAAACTAAATTTATGGAAAGAGAGATACACAATAAATGATGAATACTGACAGAAAAGAAGAGAAATTAGAGCTATGAACTGGAGCTTCAAAATGGTTCCAGCATTGGAAGGGTATAAGAATGGACGAGACGCGTAATACACCATAATGTACTTCAGCAAGAAAACACAAACAACACATGAGCTTTGCACAATGTGTTGCACAACAGCTGTGCTATAATCTCCCAGAGAAATCCCAACAACCATTTTCACATACATATATACACACATAAACACACATATATACACACACACATATATATATCTCGAGTCACATTTTTAGAGAGCTCTGT
Source organism: Bimastos eiseni (assembly GCA_959347315.1). Lineage (NCBI taxonomy): Eukaryota > Metazoa > Annelida > Clitellata > Crassiclitellata > Lumbricidae > Bimastos > Bimastos eiseni. The sequence goes on along the minus strand of OY365821.1, from coordinate 15,174,145 downwards.
TCTACATAACTAATACAACTCACAATAAAAAATAGCCTTTTAAAGCACAATATAAAAATGTAGCTCCAAACAAAGTGAATATCAGGTACAACCTACAATCCTACCTGCATAAACACCAGAAACTGTTATATATAATCTGTCCTTAGAAGTCATATCAAGAACTGTGTTTATTGGAGTTATGCTAGTTTTATTTTATAAACAACACCAAAATTCAAATCCCAAACTGTGCTATATCACAATATTTCTGCTACAATGTAGCTTTTGTGTATATCTGGGCTAAATCATAAGGCATGCATACTCGTTGCACAGCGCTGCGAGTAGGGATGAACCGAGTTTGAATTTCTCGCCAAGTCCGAGTACCAAGTATTGAGAGTTCAATTTTGCCAAGTCAGAGTTTCGAATATTGAAAAAGTCTTGTTCCCTTGATTTTTAGTTTGGCCTTTTGGACAAATTTCATGAATTTGTCGCTTTGCAAATAAAAATAAGGGTATTTGTGTTTTTAGTTAGGTCGACGATTGTCACTTTGTGAACTAATAAATCCGATTTATGTTTCAAAACAGAAAATCCCAAAGATTAAAACACGGACCCATTGTTTGTTCGAGTGATACAATTCAATTCAATTTGGTAACCAAAAAACATGAGAAAATGACAAACAACAAGTTAACATAGGGAGTACTACAAAAAAATGCCGAGTACTACTAAACTTGGACCGAGCCGAGTTCTGAGCCGAGTTTCAGTTCATCCCTAGCTGCTAAGCATCATGAAACATGGCCCAAATTTCTACTGTAAGAGTGGGATAAAGGCTTTTATCGAACCCAGATTCGACATAAAATCATAATGCTCATTCAATTCCAAAAAAATTTGAAGATTCACAGGTCCTCAGAATTCCTTTGCCTACCTGGTAATAACATATTTCTGAGTAATCCCAAAAATCAAATCAAACCAGTAAATCTTTTTTACCTTCAAAATCGACAGGTGATTCAGGTCGTTGATTTCCAGGGCATTCAATATAGCGCCGAACAGAGTAGGTAAAGCACTGTGACTCATTTTGTAAAATGATAGGGCTGCTGATGCATGAACTACATGTGCTGCTGCCTCCCTGGTCGAATTTTCCAAACCCCGGCGACAGAGCCATACCCCGACCGATGCCAATGACATCTGGCGACAGAATCGAAATTCCTGACAAAAGTCTCGGCTGCGACGACACGGTTGACGCCCATGAAGTCACTCCATCCTTTGACTGAAGTCGTGGAATCAGACTCGGCTTCCCAAAGATCTTGCTCTGTTCCTCAGAGTCGGAAACCGCCTGGAAGTCAACCAGACCATCTATCTCTTCTGAGCTACAGTTCGCCTGGACGGCCTGATGAAAGGTCGTCAGAGAGAACGTCGTACGGACCGACCTGACGGCCTGACGGGACCCAGACGCATCAAGAACAAATGGCACTTCAGGAAAATCCCCCACATCATCGTCTTTCTTTGGGGTTCCACCCTCAAAGTTGTAGACGTCCAGTGATGTCTTGTGCAGCAGACGGTTGTTCGAAGTCGTCTCATGACGTACGTTAGATGTCATGTCGTGTCGACCGGCGTGGACCACCGTAGTCTCGAGTAGGCGTCCTAATGTTCGGTCAGAATTGTCGGAGCTGTTTGGGGAGCTTCCCAGCTGTCTGTTCAACAGATTTTCCTTTCCCGTCGACAGATGTTTGTCCCTCGTGTAGGGTTCAGGCACGTGGGAGCTGGATGTATTTGTGGCGTCCTTTGGCATCGGGTTACTGCGTTGAACCGTGCTGTGAGAGGGGCTTGGCAGGCTGCACGGAAAACAGGATGCAGACAGGGGACTGGAATCCATCCCTGGATCGTCCTCCAGTGTCTTCTCCTGACACTCGCCATCAGTGCTCGCAGTGCTGCTCGCCGAGCTGAGATACGACTCGCTTCGAACAACTCGAGGGGAAAAGAGATTGACACCATTGATGCCATGATTGTCTTCTATATGAACACTAAGTGCAACAAGTGAGTCGCCTGTGTTTACTAAAACTACACCATCCAGTTTAAGAAAGACTTTAGGCGTGAAAACGGGATACGGAGGAGCGAGTTCGTACTTTGTATGAACTGCAAAGGCATGGGCCAAACATCGAGGTGGGTTGTCACAGCTGTATCCAGTATCTACAAGACAAAATCATTATTATAATACAACCTTATAAAAAACTTAACACAAGCATAGCCACCTACCAACCTTCAATTCAACTCCTAGTCGCTGTTTAAATTCCTCCCCACTTCCTTTGAGCTCAGGTCCTTTGTCAGAGCCACAATGCAGAACTGTCAAAGGCTCTCCTACATTCCAAGAAATGCAACCGACAACTAGTTTTCCACTCGTTGTCGCCTCATCCCTGCGACTGTTTTTCATCCTATCATCTGACTCTTCCTCCTAATTCCAATCACTGCTTGAAGTGCTTAGTCTCTTCCCATTTCAATTACAATGACCGACACATACACATACAGAATGATACTGGAGATAATGTCTTAAGACAATCTCTCTGGCTCTGGTCTCTCAGCCCATCCAGACAAAGAAAAAAAACCGTGAAAAAGAAATATTTGCTGTAACTTGATGAAGTAAAAAAAGAGCATCACAAAAGTTATGGCTCTATGACACATTTCATCACAATTCTCTTCATTTAAATTATTAATCGAATTTAGACCCAGCTAGTGGCAATCAACCAGTGAAACTAGCACAATATAAGTCACTGGATTAGGTTAGATACAATGGAAAAAAAACCAAGCAGCAAAGACTATTTCAGAGTATGTATGCCTTACCATGCTGTGAGTGCAGTATGATGACCTGAGTACAGTCATCACATGGACCAATCGGAGGAGTCGCTGTTATTGTTAGGTAGCACTGACACTTCTCCTCATTATCACAGGGATTACTATTAAATGAAAATTTAATTGGAGAAAAAGGTGAGTTACTACAAAATGTGAAGTACAGTAAGCAAAACATTAATATGCAACAACAACTGTTCAATTGAAGCTCTCTGCCACATATATCAGTCAAATTGCTTAACCAGATACACAACAGACCACTGTTTGATCACAATACATATCTGGAAATCTGCTTCATGACCAAACAATACGACCAGAGAATCGCCATTATTTTTACAAGGTCAAAGGCAGCTGCCAGGATTGCCAGAACTGTTGCAAAATTATCCCATTGAAAGTGTTGAATTTCTGCAGTCAAAGGTCAGAAGATGAATGTTTCAGTTAGACAAGATGAGGGCGCATAGCAACTTCATCTTACGCAGACCAAAAACTAGACAATGGACAGCGTATTCGCTCTGAAAGGTTTAGTTAAACCTTTTAACGATGAGCTTGTATTAAAGAGACAGGTAAACCAATGTTGCTCATCGTTAAAGTGTTAAACTTAAGGAGTCCTGACAACTGATGTGGTTGTCTTGAGGGTAGCCTATTCACTTAGTAATTGTCCCACCATTCGGAAGCCACTCCTGCAATACTAGAGAAGATTGCCACCCTAACAAGGCAAAAACAAACCATACTAATTCCCTCTAATTGTCTGTCAGCTACAACCATGTAGGTCTAGCTGTGAAAGAGAAGTTCTACCTTACCTGTAACCATGGATGACAACCTTAGAGTCAACTGTTGGCCATTCACAAACAGTTAAGAAGAGTTCTTGCTGAATGCCTTCCTCTCCAAACAGACGAACTTCCGAGACCTAGAGACACATGCAAGCAAGATAACAAATTCTCAGCACACATGTATTTAAGCCAACTTAGACCAATGATTCCAAAGTAAAAGTTAGTAAGTATGTACTCCATTAACCACTTGCAAACGCACTGCGGGCACATCATAACATGAGCATTAAAAAAAATGTACACTCTCAAAATAAACAGATCAAGCAATTACACAGCAATTACATATCCTCAAAGTAGTTAGAGTAAAATAGTAAAATAAAGTACACTCATAAAATAATTTCTTAATGTAGCATTGTAAGGATCGGTACCGACTCATGGACCTCTGTATGCTGGTCTGCAAAACAGTCTTTAAAATTAATACAATTTCAAATTATCAGTACACATTAACCATTAGAAATGAAGTTTAGCATAGAACCAACAGAATTTCAGATACTTTATATATCATTTCCAATGTAATGAGTCTGCATCCGTCATTACCACAGAGTTTTACTATGTCAAGCGTATTTAACAATTTTATAACTCATTTTGCAATACACAGTCATTGGTTATCCAGTCCAACAGAACACAAGAGCAACGATTTCACATAGCGTACTTAACATGTGAGGGACACATTCCAACTACCAATACATCAATACAATATATTGATGTATTATATCAGTGCTTCCAACATGATGATTGATCTAAAACTGGCACTTTTGTCACATCCTTTTATTGAAAACGGTGTTAGCGTGGGTCGGCTGATGTTCCATTGCAGCAATGCAATTATTAGGAACTTTTGCAATGTCCCACAACTGCGAAATAGCAAAACTGTTGGAATTGCCAATGATTCTGCTGCGTTGGGATGTTATAGAAAAAATTCCATTCAGACCCAATATCGATTGACATAGAACAATTGAATCCAGCCTCATAAAAAGTGGCAAAAAGATCAAGTATCATAAATGAGAACAGTTACTTTTCCTCTGTCCAATTAGCCAATCATGCGAATGTAAACAGTAAGTAGTTCAGTTATGTAGTTTCTGTGGAAGCGTATTTGCAGTCGATTGAAAGCCATAGCACAACGACCGAGTAAACTGAAGCAGCACTTGTATCTGAAAGTACTTCTTAAAAATTATATTAAAATTTACCATCGAGCCTTGTAACTTGCCGAAATATACACGTCTATATTTGTTTCCGATAATTAAAACTTAAGTGATCTGTAAACATCGAACAACCTGATTTAATCTACAGTGAACTAATCATAAAGAAAATCACATGATCACTTACTTTTCTAAGTCTTTTGTATGGCACAAACTGCCACCACTGCAGACGATAAACGTAAACAGGATAAGCCGTCTGCTCATCTTGTTCAACGTGCAACGTGTAAGACAAAACAAACTGACCACTCTTAGAGAAACCGAGAAAAACATGTCTACAAAAGAACAACTTACATTATCATCCGCTGTTTCTTAATGTATGTGTAATCCATTGATCAATTTATATAAATATTCTGTTCCACTACAAAGGCTCTTTATCCGGTCTTACATGTTTGGTCATATATATATATATATATATATATATATATATATATTAGATCAACACAAAAGCCATCTAATCCTAATAACTTGTATGCATCCAAGCACAGACCTTGTCAAGAGCGCTGCTGATTTTGAAAGGTGCTATACCAATACTCCATTATATCATTACATTACATTCTATATGCATTTATAAAATATTTTACTCAGGCCAAGTATTCACTCTAACACTTAAATGATGAGCTGCCTTCTTTTCCAGACTTTTTATAGAACAGTCTTGTCATAAAAGTGTCACTGATGATGCCTCTCCTTTGAACTGGATGTTCTCAATTAACTAACTCATTCCTCATCCTCAATTTAGGCGAATTTGCTCCATGAAACTCGCACAAATTGAAAACCGAAGAAAGTTGGCAAGTCAAAACGAACCCTTCTCGTAGAATTGATTCGTGTACAAGGCTCCTCAGACTGAAACACAGTCGACCTGGAAGTTTCTGAAAGACTTGGCTTAAGACTGAAAGACGATGATGCTTGTGCACTCCACCAAGCTACAGGTGAAAAACCACAGACAGAAGAAAATCATCTGACAATCAAAGCAAGCTCAAAACATTCCGGTAGCACAATTGTGTAACTGATCTTCTGATGTGGCTGTGATGTGCCATCAATTGATGCACTGTGTGCATCAGAAACTGACACTATTAAAGTGACTAATTAATAACATTAATAATAATAATAATAATAACAATAACGACAACAACAACAATAGTAATAATAATAATAATAATAATAATATGATCTTGCTTAATGGCACATTTCCTTTGACCCCGGAAGACGAGGCCTGACTCTCTGGACAACTATTTTAATAGTAATCTCTAAGTCCCAGGGGGAACAAACTACCTCAGGGCAAAAATATTATTATAATAATAATGGCCATTTAAGAGGTCACAAGAGACTGATGACCAAACAAGTTTATAAAATGCATCCTGTTTAAAAACATCCAAGTACTTCCACAGGGCACCATACAAAGACAGTCAAAAAGACATAATACCAAGAACAATCAGATACAGGCATAAGTGTAAGTATGTTAATAATGATTCATCAATTTCTTAACTTGAATATGTCTGAACATTAGCTGTGTGCCCATGGAAGATGAATGAAGAATTGATTTTGGTGTGGGGCAGAAAGTTCAGCACCTCTGAGTAAGTTTCGTGAAGGATCGCTATATAAATTTTCTAAACGAATGAAGGAAATGAATTTGAAATGGCAACTTGTTATGAGAAATATTACACTTCATTTCACTTCAAGACATTTTTCCACCATCACCTACACTAAGGGTTGCCAACCGTCCCAAAATGACCAGGACAGTCCCGGAATCAACCGAGGCCATCCCGTATTCGGGGCAATGCTTAATTTTTGTCCCGGATGTCCAAGAATCCAAAAATATGTAAGTAAATTACAAAATGTAATCCAAATCCAAGCAACATAATACATCCCAATTCTCAATGTTCATAATCATAATTTAATCATAAATGTTTCGACTAATCGACTTAAGACTTGAAAGTCTCATTCGAAATTCATAACTTCATGAACGTAGCGGAATACAGGATACTTCGTGGGTTTGGCTGTTTCAACGGCATGTTGCAGGTTTATCTTTTGACTCGTGGCAACGACCTACACGTTATCATAGTAGCCTATTCAGCGTCTAAGTAATAATGACGTTGTCGTCTTGTCTGCTACCAAAGAATATAAATGACTAAACATAGCAGCATTGCAGAACAAATATAAATTAAAACCTAATACCACCACCAGCCAGCCAGCAGCATTGGTGCTTCTGCTTCCTCAATTGTTAACAGTCACACAAAGATAATACAGTGGCCTCTTGTACGTTGTAGACCTAGTAACACTTGTGCATTGTCATTTCGGCTAGTTTTATGTTTCATGAATAAATGTGAGCAGTGAACTGCATACATAGTGGGAACTGGGAAATGTCCCAAAATGGGCTTGTTCAGAGTTGCCATTCCGTCATGCATCATAGTGGAAACTGTAAAATGTCTTGGAATGGGCTTATTCTGAGTTGAAAACCCTACCTACATAGGGTTACCATAAGTGCTCAGATGAAAAAGAGGACACCCAAAGCTTCATCAGATCCAGCTAACATCCCATAGCCGGCTCCTGGTGCTACGCCAATGTTAGGTGTTTTACAATTAAAAGTATAGTCAAACTATATAAATATTGTTCTTACTGTAAATGGTTTTAATTATAGACTTTATTGAGAGAGTATTCAGTACACATTACATTACACTGACTGCACACAGAAACAAAACAGTGATCATATCTTGCAAAACAATAGCGACATCATATTCTGTGTCACTATCACCAGAATCGTCCGGATTTGAGGAAATTGACGCTAGGGCCGTAGACTGTGCCTGAGCCAAACCGTAGTTCTATGAAGAACTGATGGCTTTCCACAAGTTAGGCTGGCTACTGAGATATGTATGCAAATCTGTGCATGACATGCCTATGCTTAAAGTTATGCTGCAGAAACAGAATTCCTGTGACAGATTCAACGAATCTCTTCAAGTTGCACAATTGATCAAAACACTTGCTATCGTCAACTAGTACTTTCCTTTGCTTGAGGTATGAAACAGATGCTACAACCTCATCCCAAGTTGGACTTTCATTTAAAGCCAGTCACGCAAAACCATTGAACTCCTCCAGTGGCACAGTATCAAAATATTCCAATCATGTGGTGTACAACAACGTCACTTGCGAATAGAAGCATCACAGCAATCATCTAGTACATCTCGACACAACTTTGTTAACATCTCCTTCACCTTAAGTGGCATGAATCCAGCTTGTGCATGGCATCTGAGAACAGACTGGACAGATTTAAGGCAATTTATAACCTCTGTGAAAAAGTAAGTAAGAAGGTATCGATCGAACAGGGACGGACAGAGAAAAACCCGGACAAAAGCCATATTTCTGGAAAGCCGCCCGGACAGGATTCTAAAAAGACGACATGTCCGGGGTAACCCGGACACATGGTAGCCTACACTCAACACAGCTTCGCATAACAGGCATCTTTGCCATATCCCTCAATCATGTCCTTGCATCAGATCATGTGTTATTTGCACGGCATCGCTGACTTTACACTGTGGTCTTGAATAAGGTGGTGTTTACCTTGTAACAGGCATTAGAATGGCTACAATTACGATGCAGCGTTCGTAAATAATCTTGTGTCCTACGTTTGCTTTTGAACAATGCTTTAGAAAGTTCGAATAGATGATTGATGATTACTGTCAGAAGTATGCTAATGATCTGGTGCTACCCGAAGACGGGAAAGTGATAAAAAAGCTTTAAAAAAGCTAAACAACTTTTCTACAAAGCGTTCTAAATTTAAAAAAAACTAGCATGGGCTAGTCGGCCAATCCCCTAATAGCATATTCAGAACCTATCCAGAAGATCCACATTTGCTGAAATAATTATGTCGTCACTAAATAGAGGAAATTCAGTTTCAGGGATTAGGGCTTCGAGGATTCGCAACGTACCCGAATGATCGGCAATCATAATTATAGCAAACTGTGAATTAAAACTTATTTCCAACACTGACCTCTCTGCATTGCAGTCTGCTCAGTGGATTTTTTGGAAGATGCGAAGATATTTTGCCTTTAACTGGATATTTCTGTCTACAGAACAATTTACAACTTTTACTATCCACAGCCGCCATTTTCAAAACATAAAAATATACACGTTTTTTGGCCTCTTCTTCTAGTTAGCGGCAGCGGTCTTCAACTTCTGCAGGCTCTGTGTATTCTTTCTTCATAAATCATCATCATGAATGGTGATGAATATTGATGCGCAGGTTTAGTATAATATGGAGTATATTTACTTCTAAGTACATTTATTTAAGTATTTCCTTAACTCGTCCAAAATGGCCATATTGAACTAGATATATTATGTAGGCTATGCATCTATCTATTACAGTATAACCAAAGATGGTATAACTATGTAGGGCAAAATATAAATTGAAACAAGATCAATTTGAAACTTTTATAACAATACAATGTTACTTAGGCCTAGCGCTTTAATAGTGACTAGATTATGTTAGTTAGTACTGTAATTTAGTTACTAGACTGTCCAACTTAGCACATTAAACGTTTAATACTAGAAATGCAAGATGCATTAACCCTTATCACTCTTGAGGCCGCTGTGAACGGCCAATTTTAATGCGTTTGATATAATAATTGGAGGGGTAAGGGTTAATAAAGTTAACTAATAGGCCTACAACACGAAGACTGCAGACCTTTGAAAGAGTTCAAACCATATCAAAACCCTTTAAAATTTATAGAACGTAATTAGCTAGCCAATCAGTTCGATGGCAGCTGTAGTTCATCGTCCCGTACAATTGGGCATTCGACGATTGTCACCATGTATTTACATGCAGGCCTACTAATACAGCATAATAATACATGGTAGTGACGCAAATCTATCTAAAAACACCATTTATTGTTTCCCTCCTGTTTTGCACTAGAAATGAGGATTACAGTCGCCAATCACACAGAATTGATTGGTTTAAAATTGCACAATCAGGTATTTATCGATAGGTCGCGGTACAACTTTAGTTACTTTACCTATTTAACAGCGTGTGATACAGAGTGTATACTAGGCCTACAACTACAATTGGGCATTTAAGCAAAAATATAAACTAATACACATACTATAGAAAATGAAATCAAGCATCTTGATAATACCTACCAATATAATTATTTTAAGTGAATTAACTTTAATCTAAACCCGAATGAAAACAATTCATGCAGAATTGAATTTACAAGCATTTAAAGCGGTGCACAGGAAATTGTCAAAATTGTAAACAGGAAATTGTTAAAAGTGGGTTTATAAATATGAAGTTAGAACGTCAATTCAATTCGCCAGATGACAGCTGATAGTGCTAGTTTTGGTTCACAACGTATTATGAATTTCGATTAAACAATGAAGGTCCTTGGTAGGGTCTACATGGAATTTCCAATTGGCAGGCCGACAGATAAAACAGCATAAGCTGAAAAAAGTTTGTTATGTAACGAAACCTTCAACCTATCCCCACCCTTCACAATATAACGCTAACAAAACAGGAACCCACACACCTACCCCTTGAGCGTTATATAATATGTGAACGGCCCCTAAGAACTTATAAGACTAATATTGTTAATCTTGCATTATTGTTCTGAACCATGCTGCCAATTTGTTCCAGTGTCTTGACGGTCTCTAGATCTCCAGAAGAGTGCAACTTTTGCCCGAAGTTTTTTTTTAGATCTAAGACAAATAAACCTATTGGTTTCTTCCATCTGTGATCGATCGATAGACCCAACGCGTAATCTTTGTTCTGGACAAATAATTAAGCTAGACGAATTCTGTTGTATTCGCTTTCTTCTAAAAACAAATGGCTCTAATTTAACGAATACTGCATTCAAAAGTTGAAATTCAGATTATATTTGACCAAATAGCTTTTTTAACCGGTTGACCAAACATGTCGAATCGTCGATGTAGAAAATAAAAGTAGACTTTTGGAAGCTCACCAAGAGTTTCATTTCTCGTGTAAGCCTCTCACCACCTCATAAAAGAACATCCATGTATGCCTCAGGTTGTCAATATCTGTGCGAGCGAGACAAAATAATAGCTAGCAAGAGGTGAATATTGACTCGCAATTGTTAATTGAAACGTGCCTTTGCATTTGCGAAGTCTGTTGGAGAAGATGGGAGCGATGTCAACAAATATGATGACTTATGTAAACTTATTAAAACTGTAAGCAATGTCAAGAACGGGTCTTATTATTATGGTAGTAGTAGTAGATCGCCCTCCTCATTTACCCAGACTAGACTGGCACTGCCAGAATAGATCAGTGACGGAGTTGGTCTTATATGGATGGGACTGTTGACTATAATGTACAGGTCAACCGTCTGAAATCATTTGTCAGGTCTACTAGCCTTAGAGTGAGCTTGATTTGTCAACTTCTCCAAGTAGTCTTTAGAGAGCAGATCTTCGTGACACCCACGCACCTGCATTTCCCGGTTTCATTTAGCCTATGGAGTCACAAGTGACTTTTGTAATTAGCTTCATATTATTTATTGCATTCACTATAAACTAAAGCGCTGTTGCTTTTAGTTAAGAGGGACAACATAACTGATATTAAAACCGATTATATTCAAGTTATTTTATATGGGAGATATTTAAATACTGTATGTAACGAGATGTGCATCATTCCTATGTATTGATATGTATGTTTCTCAGATTCTAGACATGGATGAAGTAATATTTGCAGAAGTCACGGCAAAGGTCTCGATCGACTTTTTGACAGTGATTTCAGCAACAATAGAGCAACACCAAAATGTCTTCTATAATGTAGAACTCAAGTCTGGAGCCAAATGCATCCAGGAGAGTGTAGGTGGGACATGGGTCTTGCGTGGCGACCTGGACAGTATAAACCGTGCCTACAACCTTATGTCGACCATCTACAATCTGTCTCAGCTGGATCTTATGTCGAATGAAGTGCGCCCTGGAGCGCCTGGCACTCCCTCGTTCAATCATTCCAGCGAGTACTTGGAAGTCGTGAGGTACGCGGCCAACACCCCAGTCGTCCCTAGTCTCCAAGATGACACGGATGATTTCCGTTCATCTGATGAAACTTCAGTTGTTGGTGGGCCATCAAGCGAAGACGTCACTGTTACTGTCGTAAATGACGATGTGTCTGACAGAGATCAGTTGTGTCAGCACAACGTGTCGGGTGATGAGCCTGTATGTCAGTCGATGCTTCCATCTCCTCAGCCAGACGACAGATGCAAAAATCGTCGCAAACGAGGACTCCCTCGGAAGGCTGTCGTGTCCCGGCTTCCAAGGAAAGTGACCTTACTTCTAAGTGCCAAAGAACTGGGTTGTGAGAAAAGGTGCCTGAGGCCACGAAAGCCTTTGACAATAGAAAACGTGGAAGGAAAAGATTCTGAAGGTTAATGTCTGCATTATCAATCATTTCCATGCTGAGAGCACCTCTAGATAGAGGTGCTCTTAGCATTGTTACTGCCAGAGGCGCTATATAAATCTAAGGATAAGATACAAAGAGTCAGCCACGTTTGCCTTTATTTTCTGGATCTTAAACTCTCAGGTCTGAGTCTTTATTTGATCTTTTTCATGCTAATGTGAGCCCTAGTCTGGTCCTATATAACAAGTCAGAGTTGTGTCTGAATGTGCAGGACAACCTTTTGAAATTCTTATTTCTTATTGTATATAATCTGAGATTAATACAAAAGGGATATGAAGCAGATGCAAACTGGGTCATTGACCTTGATTATGTCTGTGACTATATCCGAGATTTTCACTGGACAAATCGGCAGCTGCGCTTGGATTTTTTTTCACAAAATAAGGCAATATAATATATGTAACCTGCAATATAAATAATGTGTGTTCTAAGGAAGATTATTTGACTGGAGTTACTAAAGTTAGTTGAACATTTGGTGATTATGCATTCAAAGTTATCCTGCCAAGTACCTGGATGTCACTTTATTTATTACAAAGCCGATCATTGACATCGCCCGCAATGTATCAGACGACACGATCACTCATTGGGTGACACATTGCGGCTTCTCATCCCTTCTATATTTGTCCCAGATTAAATATAAATGAAGTCGATGTCAAAATTCAATCGACAAAGTTCACACACTGGCAGGCATAAGTGACACAAGCAATGCCCAAAAGTGTTTATGTACACTTATGTGTAAATAAATACTTTCTGTTAGTACCAGGGACTCACTCTCTTCGTTATGTATTCTTCATTGTACACATGCAATGCCATGTGGGAAGGGGTATCAAGTAATGAATGAGTGTGCAGAGCTGACGAAGTGAGTTTGCTTCCCATGTCCCTCTCTATGAAATAAAGTCTTGTTTGCACTTAGAAGCAACGTTGGAATATTTGGAAGAGGGCGTGTTCTATCAGAAAAAACCTTGCATCTATTTTCAGTCTTGGTCAATATTATTTTTTTGTGATTTCTTACATTTTTCCCATCCTTTTTAGTTTCAACAATCAAAATCAATTCAGCTTTCCAATTGACTTGTTTCTAATTCTAACCTTGGTGCGTTGATTGTCTGTGAATGTCTGTTCAATTTGATGTCAATTGAAAGCTTAGATTTGTTTGAATCTCTGTCATTTTATTTCTGTGTTGCAGACAATCAGAAGTTGGTTAAGACGAAAACCTTTAGGAGGCGCAGAGATGTCAAGAAACAGAGGCACCACATTGAGGATGTCATAAAGAGAATCAACAGGTCTAAGATGAGGTCATATAGCAACTCAGAGTTTTTGAGTCGATCCCACCACAGACGTGAAAACGTCAAAACGTCCGCAAATGCCTTATCTACTCGTAGAAAGGCTCCATCTGTTGAGAGCATTGCTCGTGAAAGCTCGGCAGACAAGCCTCTCATTCAATACACAAACTTCAAGTGTCCTGACTGTGGCAAAATCTTCAGCAGCCTCAGTAACCTGTATCGTCACCAGAAAGTGTCGCACAGCGGCCTGCGATACTCGTGTGCCAGCTGTGGAAAGAAATTCACGTGCCGCATCAGTCTTCAACGTCACGAGCGCATCGTCCACGAGGGTCTTCGTTGCAACCCATGCCAGAGAATATTTGCGTCAGAGTTGCAGAAGGCGGAGCACCAGTGTCCAGGTTTAAATCGTGAGAAATCGGTGGAGTGTCAAATCTGTGGCAGCCGCTTTTCCTGCAATTCAAACCTTAACAAGCATGTGCGCCTACTTCATGCTGACAACGCTGCGGACGAGTTCGGTGGTGGCCACAGCAGGCAGGCCTGTCCATTTTGTCCTAGAAGGTTTGAGTCGGAAGAAGAATTGGTCAATCACGCTCATTCTGTTCATTCTACTTGCTCAAAATGTGGCGAGACTCTTGCTCCCGATTCAAATGTGAGCGAACATTTGGCTGTCTGCTTTGGTAACCATGGCTCAATCACAAAGTTACAATCAAAACACAAGCTACAGAAGACGGTCGACCAGCCAAAATCACGACAGCCAATCAGTTGTCTGCACTGCGATAAGGTCTTTTCAACGTCGAGTAATCTGCAAAAGCATATTCGTGTGATCCACGATAACATGCGATTCAAATGTGATGTTTGTTCAAGAGCTTACGCATGCAAGGAACAGTTGGCTCAGCATGTTGCCAAGGTGCATCAAGGGTTAACATATAGGTGAGTCGAATGTGGTTGTTGTACTTGGTTAGAAAATATAGTTAGCGAGGGGTGGTCTAGGGTAACAGATCTTTTCTTTCACTACTGGTGGTTTTGACCTATGCCCTCTGGGTTGATAATGCTCCTAGTCTGCTAGATTTTTTTTAGGGTGCCATAGGTTCATGACCTTGAGCTGGCTGTGAATTTTTTGCAATTTAGGTGTCATCTGTGCCAGGAGGAGTTCAAGAATCGCCTTCGCTTGGCTAAGCATCAGAAACTGATTCACAGTCACCTCGTAGTTGAGAGCAGCTACCAGTGTGAGAAGTGTGGCAAAACTTTCCTCTACAAGAACAATCTACAGCGCCACCGAAAGGTAAGGGTAAAAGGTAATAAGGAGAACACAGACGTAAAGTGTAGTTTGATACTGAATCTACTTCTGTTGCACGATGCACTTCTTTGTAGAGTATAGGGTCCAACATCTCACAATTGTTGGTTTGAATCTACTGCATGGACCCCTTCTATATCGTTTTTACGCAAATTACTTGAAATTAGATGCATATTGACTGACCTTGTGTCATGTGTGATGTATTTGGCTTCCATACCCACAGTGCATCCTCTCACATGGGAGTGCATCCTTGGTGTGATGATGTCTCTCTGGCTCTTCTCCCCTGCAGTAGTAGCTCTGCCCATCTGTTTCCTCTTGCACTGGCTGCCATGTCTTACACTCCTCGGTCCGTGGTGGCTTAATGGTTACACTTGCCAATTCTGCCATAATGCAAGACTCCCATTGTCCATGGTTGGTCCATTAACATGGAATGGGCTTTCCTCAGCCATTCGCCTTCTCCCAAATGTCTCCTATTCTCAGTTCCACCTTCCTCTGCTTGGCCACTGCTTGCTGGTTACAGAGAATAATTTCACTAAAGTCATAACATATATGCAGCATCTGCCGATCCAACATGGCTGTTCCTATATCTCAATGAACTGATCTTCTCTCATTGTTGAGACCCAAATACGACTTGGTTTTGTTGATGATCTATGTCACATGACTTCAAGACGAAGTTTCAAGTTTCACGTCGTCCTTAGTCTTAATGTTGTCACGATTGCTCCTTTACCTGAGATAGAAAATACTGTGTTAATATGATTTAATAACTTCTTTGTTCAACTCATTTGATAAAATGTTTTTCAGCACGACCACGAGGGTCTGAGGTATGCCTGCAGAACTTGCGGACAATACTTTAAGAGTAGACAACAAGTTGAGCAACACGATCTGGTCATGCACCAGGGCAAGAGTCACGCTTGCCTGCGATGTGACAAGGTCTTCTCAAATCTCTACAAACTTAGAGAGCACGAAACATCAGCACACACTAACCTCCGACCTCACCAGTGCGCCGTCTGTGGAGAACAATTTGCACGGCACTCGGCCCTTTCCTACCATCTGCAGAAGATGCATGACCGAAGTGTTAACGTGGCTGGAGAACTCGTGCCTCAGCCAATTCCTAACGCAAGCAGCTCTAGCACTCGAACCATGCCTGACATCACCCTGGCATCTGATCTAGGACTGAAAGCAAGTAGAATTGTTTCTCATCTTGCGTCGGATTCCAAGGCCGATACAGATGCGCGATCTGTTGGTTCCAAATGCAAAGAGCACAATACACAGGGGTTCTTAGAGACGACAGTACCCTGCTCACTTGCCTCGACCTCGGTTTCTTTTCCAGCCCCTTTAACTACATTCAGTCCCCTTGTTTATGCATCGAGTCAAATAAATCCGACTTCGTCTTCAATTGCATTCGAATCGCAAAAACCGATCAGCTTGCAACAACGTCCAATCGTGGAGCTTGACGTGACTCAAGTATTGAGGGAGGGGCAAGTTCTGAACATGCCATCCTCTCAGGAAGTCCAAATGGGAGTACCAGATATGCCGACGTATTCATCACCATCTGATGTCGATAACAATCAAAATCCGCTTCTCGCCCTGTCCGACAGTTTATCATTTTACGACAGCTTCTCTTACTCTCCTCTTCAGTCGATGGCTCACCACCAGGGTCCGGATCTGTCTTTTTTCCATACATCAGGCTCATCCTACTGATGAGAAAATGATGAATTGCTGAACGAGTCTGTCGTCAACATATTCTTGCACTATTCATGTTTATTTCGTGCCTTTTACGAACCTCTGAAAGTGATGCATAGATGTCTATCTATGAGACAGTGAACAATTCTTAGAGTCGTCACGTTGTAATGCGTAGAGTTTATGGATTTGATCCTCTGTTGAGAGGATTCCTGTGTAGGGAACTTTAGCTCATAATTTCTCAGTGCCATTGATTGATGCTTTGTCAATCAATAAACACAATGGGTACTGATATCTGTCTCGCCTAAAAGGTGTGACTTGGTATTGTAGCGAAATTGATGTAGTGCCTTATTGACTGTGTGTCCCCTTCTCCCACCCCTTGCGACTGCTATGTCCTCTTCTCCTACCTTGGTGCCTTGACAGTGGCATCTTTGGTGTGTCCCCTGCCGATGGCTGTACCCTTCTACCACCCCTGGCGCCTTTACGGCGGCATCTTTGTTTCCTCCCTCTGCCATCTACCTGGCTCCTAGATCGGCAGCGAAGACAAAAGGCTGCCGCCTGGCCGTGTCCTCTCTCCCTCCTCACTGTTTGTTACCAGTGTCCCGTCCCCTCACCCTCACAGTCGCTCTTAGAGAGTATAAATAGAGCGAAAACAGGGAGAACTTCGTCACTGTTTGGACTTGACAGTGCCCATCGCAAGCCTGGAGAAAGGAGGAGGGCAACAGCAAATCATCTTCGATATGGAACGGTGTCGTTAAAAAACCAACAAACACACAGGGAGATGCACAAAAGGGCAGTAATATCGAGATCTGAGAGAAGAGTTAGATCGATGTCAATTCTGCTGGTATGTTGATCGGTGCTTCAATAGGACATTGAAATAAGCCGTATCGTGTATGTGTCGTCTTCTGATTCGCTATCTTGCATCATCAGTGTATTCGCCAAGACCTTTGCCTGAAGGGAAATGCCGACATCTACGCATGACGGAGAAGGGCAATATCCTAGCTCCGAATCCTGGTACTATGAAGAAAGAGGAAGGATCTGCCCAGAAGACAGAATACCACTGGGTCCTGATTTGTTGACGAGGCCGAGGTTCTTCACAGTATAAATAGTGAGCGTATGGCATTGGTGGGCTCCTACGCCACTGTCTGGACTTTGACAGTGCCAGTCCCAAGCCTGGAGAAAGGAGGAGGGCGACACCCAATCATCTTTGATATGAAACGGTGTCATTAAAACAAATCAACACACACATTGGTGCACTCAACCCAATGAAAAAATGTCAGCATACATATTATGCATAAAGGAAAACGAGTTGTATCATAAATGTGACCTTACCGGGGGGAGTGTTGAGCGCTTGCGCACTGTTTTGTGTATCATTGCTCTATAATAGTCAGTTAACACATACAAGAGCTTCTATTGTGCCACTGTAGTAATTTCTCAAGATAGAGACAGTTGATGGTCTTGTAAGCCAAGAAGGGAATCAGAAAAGATATGCAAATAATCTACTGATGAAGAGTCCACATTTTAACCAAAATATTGTGCAATTATGGTCACTAAATCATTCAAAATCCTAGTCAGGAAGTGTCCATCTGATCCCATAGGCTGATAGATAGCCAGCAAATGTTCCCCAGTTCAGTGACATGACTTAGCACTTCTGTGGTGACCTATTTCATATGGCTGTTCAACTGTAGTGGTGGTCATATGGAGGCAACTTTGACGATTGTTCCATCTTGGTGCCTCTGATCTTCCCATTGACATTGGTGGGGATTTCAACTCTGACCTCTTGCTTGTTACCCAATAAACTGTAACTGTAAACAGTTCTATGAAATTAAACATGAAGTTGTCTGAGATCCAACATCTATCTACTCCGCAAGTGATTCTGTTTAGACATCTTGGCCTTCAGCATTCCAGTAACAGCCGAGTTTCCCTAAACTAACCCGTTTTTCTTGTTAAACTGATATATTGTTTCATGCCAACATCTAGTTTTTATTGTTGGTAAATTATGTCACGACTACACTTTTTGATTGTGTTGGAACTAATCTTATCGTCATTGTGAGTAATCACCGCTGATGTCGACTATGCAGGGGTGGCGATCCCGAAGGGTCAAGGGGGACAAGTCCCCCCACCTTTTACAGAGAGGGGACATGCTATGTGTGTGTCCCCTCACATTTCCTACCCTCTCAATGTGTGTCCCCCATCTGTGAAATGAGATTACCGCCTCTGCGACTATGTTTGTTAAATTTACTTAGGATATTTTCCGAACTTGCACAGAGCAGCTGTAATTGCTTAGAGGTGCACAAGATTAGAGTATCCAGATGATGGGTAGGTTACTGCTGCTTTCAGTGAAAGGATGCTATGTACTTAGAATCAGTGCAAAATTGTGCTTTCAGACAATAATTTTATATTGCCCTTCTTATAATTAGTTCAGAAGTGCACAAGCAAGGGTGCAATTGCAGTTATAAAATTATTGCAGAGCAGTGGTACGTAAAAAGACTTGCTCAAGGTCCCTACACAGTAACTACAAGGTTCAAACCCGCACCTTCTGCATTTCAGGCAGACTGCTCTAACCAATTGGCCACCATGACACAAAGGAGCATGCTGTACAGAAACGACATGTTTGCATTAAGCATTATTCGTCCCTTATTTGAATTTGGGTAACCGACCCTGTCTCTCCCAATGTACGACCCTTCACTTGCTGATACTTTGTTTTGTACTGAATGTTTATGTTACTTTTGTGATAAATTGTATTTCTTTCTGGCAGGTAGAATGTTCCACTAAAGTAAATGAAAATTTGAGTTGAATGAAAACAAGACGTTTGTAACTAGCGGACAAAACATCTAGTTTGCTAAAACCCAGAGACTAGTCCAGCGAAATAGTACTGCTGTAATTTGATTCTTTTCTGAGCATTTGCTTGTGTTTGTTGTAAAAATTAACAAAAGGAAAACAGTCTGCTGGTGTTAAGTGTCTTAAACAGGGTCGTCTTTCTAGGATTCGTTTCAGTGTGAAGGACAAACAAGGCAGTAATTTAATTGAGTAATTTAAATTACGTCATTTGAATTACAATTGTAGTTGTTAGTTTGTAATTTTTGCCTTAAATCAATGTAATCTGTAATTCAATTACTTTTTTTCTGTAATTTGTCATTTTAAATTTCATTATGAAAAACAAATTACTTTACGTCACTTGATAGGCAAAAAATCAATAATGTAAAAATTTCTTGAATATAAAATTCTTACTTTCATATTTTTAGTATTACTATTGCTTATTTTTACAATTTAATGCTGAGACTCTTCAGTCTTGCGGCATAATCAAAAGGCCTAACAGACATCATCTCTCGGATACACTGGTGGAAATAATTATGCATTACACCTTGTCACCTTGTGCTGTCATTTCTTGGAAATCTAGCGACCGCCATGACCAATCCTCTCCATTTTTTTCTTTCCGAAGTTGCATCCCTTACTTTTATATGTTTATATAAATATGCATCACCCTGTAAAAAGCTAACAATCGGTTTTATACATTTAAAGGCAGTTTTTTTTAGTAATTTAACTTAAATTATTATGTAAACAAGCATGTAATCAGTTACTTACACCATCTCAGGAATTTCTTTTTTAACTCTGTTGGTCAATACAAGGGAAAAAAGGGAACAATTAATTGATTCTACTCATTACGTTCTAATATTTCGTTGTACAACCTCTAGCACCTCTAGCCTCTCGATCGTCCTCCTGCCTCACCTCACTCGACCCCCAATTACATCTCATCTCAAGTTCCCAACCGCGCCATTTCCAACGCTGCACCACGACCTTCCTCCTGAATTTTGTGCCTTCCCGGTTCCACCATCATCACTGTTTGTCATGCAACATCATCTGTCCCTAGCACCCTTGTCCATCACACCTTGGGCTTTCTGTTCTAAACTTAAGTCCCACCTTTTTAAGAACTTTTTAAGAACTCTTACCCAGACTCATTACTTGATATTCCATCTGTCAATCCTCGACCAAAATTCCTTAACAGCTACTCTGCCTCCCTGCTGACCTCCTGGAAAATGAACTCTGACCTCCCACGGACTATCCCTTAGACATCCCTTTCGATTTGACGCAGCACTCGTGAATAAGCTGGTGCCCTGCGCTTGGCTTTCAAGTGGCGCTTTAGAAATTTGGCGATTACAATTAGCTTTGAGGGTAGCACAGATATTATTTCCGCCATTGGAAATTGTTTGAACAGTTGCTGCTTATAAAAGAAAATTAGGTTGGCAGTTTCTGATAATGCCATGCAAAATAAAGGAAAAATAGAAAGCCTAGAATTTTGTTTCTGCAGAATCGTGCCTGCATTTATTGACTCTATTAATGTTAGTAATTTGATGTAAGTGAAATTACATAATTTGTAATTTCCAGCAAAACTTGAAAGTCATGTGTAATTTAATTACATTTCAGTCTGCAATTTGCCCAGTCATGAAAATTTCCTTAATGAAGAGTCACTTTAGTACATTCGTTAAAGTTAGTAAAACTATTATAATTTGATAAAACCCTCCTCTAAAAAGGTCAGAAGTGCACATTGAAGCCGAGCACCCATTAAGAATTATAAGCAGACTGGAAGAGGTAGGTTTTCAGCTCAACAAGAGCATTGCAAACAAGGGTAGTTAAGAGTTCCAGATGGAGGGACTGGCAGCAGTGACTGCCTGCCAAAGATGAGACATACACAAGGAACAACCTACTTTCCAGCAGAATATGACTGAAGAGAGGAGGAGCAGCCTTTAACCGAGCTGCAGTGTGACCAAGTAAGACCAAGGCGGCCGATCTGCAAGTGCTCTGCACAAGAGGAGAGCCAGCTTGTAGCAGATACGCTCACAGACCGGAAGCCAGTGTAGAGAACAAACAGCAAGTGTGATATGGTCTCGGCAGGATAGTCCAAAGCACAGTCTTGCTGCCTCATGCAGAATTCTAATCAGTACAGTCACTGTCATTACTTTAGCAAAGAAGAAACCCAATGGGTGAAAAATCAAATTGGTTCATTATTGAAAACGGCTGATACTTAATTGACAGTTAGTTGAGTGCGTATGGTGGGGGAAGGGGTCCCGAAAATTAGTATGTATGCAAATTATAATTGTCTAATTACAACATCCACAATACGGAATATGAACATCAGAACTGTAAACCCAATCACAGGCTATATCCCTGCTTAATCAATTTTATGTAGCACTAAAACTGTTTAAACTGCAAGTGTTGTTAGTGTTTTATTTCTTTAAAACAGTTTAAAAAAATCTAAGCTGGTAAATATGATGCTTAAAAAAAGTAGCCTTTCGTAAAATCAATGGCTTATAGATGTCTTTAGCTTTGCAATGGGTACGGGTAGATATGTACGTACGCATGGGGAGCGGGTCCGCGAAATGTACGCGGTGCAACAAGGGGCGTCCGAAAATCCGATTTTTTTTGCGTACTTAATATATGGATGGGCCCATACCACATGTACAGGCACGAAACAATATTTAAGCAATTTAAATAGGACAGTCCGTCATGTCTTACAGGTTTTTGCCTGTGGATTTTAAGTACACATGTCAGTCATGGAAAATATTTAAGTATCAGCTTAGATTAGAAATTCAACAAATCAGACAATAAAAAGGCATGAGACAATTCATTTAAAATTTAAAAAAAATCTTATAGGGTAGTCTATCCACAGAGTAAAATGACAAATCTTTGACACATAAACAGCTAGGTTCTGCAAGCATTCAGTAAATGTGAAACGGAATGCTATGCTGTCTATGCCCAGTTCACGGCTAGCATTTGTCTTTGCTAAACTTCTGATTAATTCCGAACTGCCCAACCAGCTGCACAAAAGAAAAACACGTAACCTTAGTTATGAACGGTAGAATACGCATCCATAGGGTAACAAAACATTGGTCAACAAATAATATCTGTAATGTAACATAATGATGACAATTTGGGTCTAGGACATTATCCCCGGACATTAATTATGTGTGTATTTATATATGTATATAATTATGTATGCATATAGGCATGTAAGTATGTATTTGTATATATGTATGCATATATCAATCAATCAATCAATCAATCAAAAATACTTGATATAGCGCCCCTTCAAGATATCTACTCAGAGGCGCTCTCGGCCTAATTCTCGGCTGAAAAGGACAGTTTCAAGAGAGGCGTAAAATGAAGATGAGTTCTTAAGTAGGAGACGGAGCTCTATGGGAAGTCCATTCCAGATTGTAGGTCCCAAGACCGAGAAAGCCCGATTCTGCATTATGGAAGTGCGTGCAAAAGGGACGATCAGGTCGCCATGAAATGCAGAGCGAAGTGGTCGTCGACCACTACTGACAGTGATAGGGCGACATAATTCCTGCAAATAAACAGATGCAGTACCGCCCAAGGCAGCGCCAAACCAAGGCAGATATCCTAAATGAGATGTGCTGGGGTAGAGGAAACCAATGTAGGACATCCCGCATGTACTCGGATACCTGACCTGTACTGGAAATCCCGCCAATAAGTCGCACAGCCACACGCAAAACCAGCTCCAAATGTATGCATGTAGGAATGTATATATGTATAATAATAATGACAATTTATTTGGTGCCGTGTGCATGTATACATGTACAGATGTATACATGTATGTATGTATGCATACATGTATGCGTACATCTAACGCAGCGCAATGCCTCTCTCTTCGCCAAAGCTAGGAAGTTGGTCAAGAAAAAATGTCTCACCTCAGCTTGGACCAGAGAGGGAAAAGTATAAGTCAAGCGATCGGACGCTTCTACAGAAGCTGTAGAAGCTTCTGTAGAAGCTCCTACAGAAAAGCCCTCCAAGATCATGTCTGCGTCTGATCTCGAGCAACTTTCACCGACCTAGTCATCTCTGCGCCATCACCTCCGGACTCAAGAGGTCAGATGTCCGTCATCGAGAAGATATTAACAGTACTTTTTTTTATCTGCTGTGTTCAAGGTGGTTTTTCTCCACTGTTTTCTGTTCTCCATCTCAGCATATTGTTCCATAATCTGCCTGATAGTCATAAACTGTCGACTTGCAAGTTTTAAATCCTAATAACTTGTAGTCGTGTTTTTTTCTTGATGATTGAATCAGCGATCTCGAAGACCACGTTTTAGTTGACTTTGCATTCGTGTGCTCATTACGATCACAAGTTGTCAGTTTCGTGTTGCTGACCTTTTGTTTGATATTTTCTTTTTTCATGAACGTTGTTTTAGTCAAGTGTTTCTTTTGTTCTCACACGGTACATTATCTTCAGGAACTGATTACTTGTGCACTATGTAGCAAAACGTATCATTTGTCGCATTTTAATGTGTCTGCAATTGACAGATTCTCATGGTTCTTTATAGAATGTTTGCCCAGCCTTCTACCCTTTAATCATATATTGGACAATGAAGAATTCAGAAATTGTATTAATGAAACAGTGAGTCCAAATATTTTGCTGTGTAAGCTTAAGGAAGGACGACGGCTAGAGCTTTTCACCAACCCAGACCTGGATCGCCCACTTCTAAACAACATTGATCTTGATCCCGATGAGAACTATTATACTGTTAGATCCCAACTAAGTATATATAAAACTCTGCTTGATCTTAACCCTGGTAGCCTAAAATGTAAAGGCCAAATTTCGGCTCTGCATATTAACTGTCGAAGTATAGTATCGAAACTTTCATCTATTGAAAGAAAATTAAATACTTTATCCATTGATATACTGGCGGTGTCAGAAACCTGGTTGGATGAACCCACGGCTCAAACTACCCACATAGAAGGATACAGTTTTGAATTTCAGTGTAGAACAACGGGCCGACGAGGAGGGACGGGTATTTTTTTTAAGAGCACTTTGTGTTACCACCTGTACACTCCACAATTTATTTCACCTGCTCATGTTTCCTATGAATCCCTTTTTCTACGCTTCCCTCTTCTAAATGGATCTTACTTTATCATGGGCGCTATTTATAGACCTCCGGGTCAAGACGTAGAAGTCTTTAACACCGAATGGTCCCAACTACTTGCTACCCTTCAATCCAAAGACCGAGCGAGACGTATATTTAATGGGTGACTTTAACATAGATCTGCTTAAATCTCAGGATCATAGACTGACAAATTGCTTCATGGACACTACATCTTCTCACCACTTCTTACCGGTATTCACCCAACCTACGCGCATCACTTCCTCATCTGCCACACTGATTGATAATCTATTCACAAATAGAATCTTCAAGATAATTTAATCATACATCATAGTAGAGGATATTTACGATCATCTGCCCATCCTGGCTATCATTGAACTCACTCCTAAAGCTTCTTCTGAGCCTACTACTACACTCACCCGTCGAACGGATGCATCCTCTAAGGACATTTTTAGATCCCTACTGAGTCAAATGGACTGGTCTAACGTAAACGTCCTATGTGAAAGCAATGACCCATCTGTTGCATATGATTTATTTAACCATCAATTCAAGACAGCTTATGATTCCGCTTTTCCAGTAAGGGCTAAAACAGTAAATTCCTCTAACACCCCTAAACAACGCTGGATAACTCGAGCACTTTTAAAATTCCGTAAAACTAAATCTAAGCTTCATGCCTTCTACATTAGAAACCCGTCTTTAACTGCCAAGCAGAAATATGTAACCTTTCGCAATAAATTTAAATCACTTTGCAGAAGAGTGGAAAAAAACTTTTACAGCATTGAATTTATTAAATATGCGAATGACCTAAAGCAGACATAGAAACTATTAGATCTATTCTAAAAGTTAAGTCTCCAGATGCGATCATCAAAAATATAACATCTAATGGGACTGAAATTACCAATGGAGCGAAAATTGCTGATAAACTAAACACGTACTTCACTACTATAGCCCAGGACTTGGTTGATAAAATTCCATCCACCCAGGACTCCTTCACCACACATCTTAGCCCACCTAGCACCAACTCATTTGCAGTCTACCAGACTACCTCTGCTGAACTATTGGCACTTAGCCACACCTTGAAATCTACACACACTTCAGGTCCTGATGACCTAAATCCTTCCCTAGTTAGTCCAATCCTCGATCTCATTGCAGACACTCTTAACTGCTATTATTAACTCGTCTTTATATACTGGTATAGTTCCTGCACCCATAAAAACAGCAAAGGTTATACCCATCTACAAACAAGGTCCAAAAGATGATGTAGTTAACTATAGGCCCATCTCTATCTTGCCTTACTTTGCTAAACTGCTTGAAAAAATCATGTATGTCCGTCTCTTTGACTTTATCGACTTTACCCTTCCCAGCACGGTTTCCAGCCAGGCCATTCTACAATAATGTCTCTATTAAGCATTCAGGATAATATATCAGCAGCTATTGACTGCAATGCATATTCTCTGGGTATCTTTATTGATATTTCAAAGGCATTTGACTGCGTAAACCATGACATTCTATTATTAAAATTGAAGAATATGGGGATCTGTGGGGAAGCCCTAAACTGGTGTTGAAGCTATTTACTTAATAGACACCAATATGTGTTTTGTAATGGATTCTCGTCTAAACTTAAACTTATCAAGTATGGAGTCCCTCAGGGCTCAATCCTCGGACCACTGCTTTTTTACTTTTCATCAATGACCTACCCAATGTCTCTACTCTAATACATTTCCTGTTATTTGCTGACAACACAAATATCCTTGCCTCTCACAAATCTTACGATATATTATTTAGCATGATGAACCAAGAACTTAATCTTGTTAACAAATGGTTCAACATGAATAAATTATCTCTTAACGTGAAGAAAACTAATTACATCCTATTTACCTCGCACCGTAAACGAAGTATATCTACAAAAGTTGCCAAAAACATAGGAATATTATCAAGGGTATCGTATCTCTTACCTATTAATGTTCGTACTACTTTATATTTTACCATAATCCATCCTTATTTATTGTGCTGTAACTTAATATGGGCTTCTAACTATCACTCAAGGCTAAAGGGACTTTTAATCCTTCAGAACAGAGTCATTCGACTAGTTGCTGACCGAACTCGTTACCCGTCCACGGACTCTATCTATGAACACTTGCGCATACTAAACATCCATCAAATCAACTCATTTCAAGGCGATGTGCTTGTGTTTATGTTTTACGTTTATTCTATATGACTGTCAAATCACTTTTTAAGCATTTGGCTACTTCGTTCTACTGTATCACTATGTATGTCATCATAACCAGCTGCTGTACACTTAAAATATGAAAGGGTTACCCTGCCAGCGGGACCTACGGTCCCTTAGGTGTATTATCTTTTCCCTATTATTCCCTATCATTCTACTTTTTATAATTGAACTCTGTAATAGTCTGTTACTTGTCTGAAAGGATTAATAAAAAATGATGATTATGGTTATACAAGCATGTATGTATACATGTACTTATGTATGTATATATACATGTATGTATGTATGTACACTTGTATGTATGTATTATGTTTGTATGTATATATGTATGTAGGTAGGTAGGTATGTATATATGCATTTATGCATACATGTATGTATACATAAGCAAAAATTAAGAATTTATGTATACATGTATGTATATATGTATGTATGTATATATGAGTTATGGAAATATTATAATGTCCGTCTGTGGGGTAATGTCCTGATACCGACACATAGCATCAACAGTGGTATGCTATTTAAGGGTTAATCTACACTATCAACTAAGTACACAGATACTTATTACAGACCGTTAATCAAAGTGTTTAAGCTAGTCAAGTGGTTATTCTCTTGACTGTCAACTGTCAAATTCATCACAAGAGTTCTGTTCATCTGTGCCCTAATCAACTTCGCTAATAAGTGCACTGTGCAGTTTAAATGCGAAGATGAGACGGCAGTGGAAAGGACTGGCCATCTGCTAAAATACAAAGTTGCTATCATTTCATATTCATGCCTACCTCACACTGTTATAGGCTTAAGGGACTGCTCTTCTTCTTCTTCTTCTTACATGGCTAAAGTTCTTTCTATAAAATGCTTAAGAATTCGTTCATTATTGGAAACACTGCTAAATAACTTTAAAATTGTAGTGTAGATATAATTTGCATACTCTTCAATGCAAAAGATACCATATTTTTTTGCCCAGAGGCATGTCAAAATCTCTTTGCGACACCAGTATACCCCATGAAATCCACTATTAAACAACAAATGGGAAGTTAAATATGTGAAGTAATGATGTACCTCTACCAAGAGGTGGCCTTGGTCCTCCTCTTCTTATCCTGAAACAGTTCAATGCAAAAAACTTAAATCAGTGAAATGCAAAAACTGGTTTATTAAATCTGCATATCGTATATTTAGATTTATATAGCGCCTCTCACAGAATAGCTATTCAGAGGCGCTCTCAGCACAGTAACTCCGATGGAAAAGAAAGAGCGAGAAGCCGATGGACAGAATCCAGTCATTAGTTTAGTCCCTAATGATGGAGGAAGGTCATTCCAGGTAGATGGTCCCATAATTGCAAATGCCCAGTGTTGTGCCAAAGCAGCCTGGCATATGCCAAATAATCATAATATATTCTCGGTTAAAAATGTCTCTATTGGTAATAATTTCGTGAACAAGATTACACATAGTAAGGCTGGGAAAAAATTTAAATGAAAAGGTACATTGTGGGACACAGTAGATATAAGCACCTGCCTTGTAAAGCAGAGAGTATGGATTTGAGCCTTCTACTCTGAAATAGTTACAATGTAGGGCCCATGAGCAAGTCCTTCACCTACACTTTCTCAGAACCATCGAATGATGCTTGTTCGTTAAATAGTAGTGCTCAATAAATGTACCAGAAACAGTAAGAAATAGAGTAGGCAATGATTGGCCTGGGAGTCGACCATGCCTCCTTCAAAATTTAGTGAGATAATGCAAAGGACAAAGAGCATTTCTTCAAGATACGATCTTTCCAACCTTAAATCAGATTCTGAGGCATGGCGTGACCTCCTTAGATCTAACCTACTTAATTAGTCCTTATTGCATGCTGTACAACATGCTCAGGGACAAAGATTACAAATCTGACATCTGACGAAACACAATTATGTTACAATACATGCAGGGATATCTGCAGGATTTTTAGGCATGGGCACTAACGAGGGTGCGGAGACCAACCGATCCTGTTACCTTCTGCATTTTGCATGGAATGGCTATTCATTGTTAAATAAATAATTAAGTGTTTCTCCACTTTGTAATAATCATAATTAAAAATTTTTTTTAAATATGTGCAAAAGTACTTAGTACTTAGTCCTTCCAGTGTAGGTCTACACATCGGGCAACGCACTTCCTCCATTCATCTCTATCCAAAGCCAGAGTCTCAGCCTCCTCCCACGATATCTCCAAACATCCTAAGTTGTCTCTGGCCAGTTTTTCTCGGTCTTCCTCTCCTCCGTCGCTCTCCCGCACACCAGGACATCGCCTGTTTAGCTCTTCTCTCCTCCTCCATGCAAGAGACATGCCCCATCTACCTCAGTCTTCTCCTTCTGACGTTGCTCTCGATGTCTTCTTGTCCCGTTTTCTCTCGTACGATCTTATTGGTTATCTTGTCTCTCCACGACATATGAAAGATTCTTCGTAGCCATCTGTGATGAGCCGCCTTCAATCTCTTCCTGTTTGCCACCGTCATTGGCCATGTCTCAGATCCATACAACAGTGTACTCACTACCACGGCATTGTACAGGCAGACCTTGGTCCTTAAACTACATCCATTTTTTCTTCCAGATATTTGTGAGCCTCTCAAATGCAGTGTTTGCCTTTCCTATTCGTATCTTTATTTCTTTATCACAGCTGCTATCAGATGACATGAGGCTGCAGAAGGTAGCAGAAGGCGTCCACCGATTACACCTCTCTTCCATCAATTAAGATCTTGTCTTCTTCGCTCCCTTTCCCAACTTTCATAATTTTTTATTTTTCTGGGTTGATAGTAAGTCCCATCTTTTCCGCCTTTGCCCGCATCCTGCTTGTTAGATCTTTCATCCCTTCCCAGGTATGGTCCAGTAGGGCAATGTTGTCAGCAAAGTCAAGATCATTCAATCTGTCATCTTCATTCCATATCAGTCCCGTGTTGACCTATTTTGTTGCCCTCTTCATTATCCAGTCAATAACGATTGCAAAAATCATTGGAGACAAAACACATCCCTGTCGCACTCGTGTTATGATCTGGAACCACTCGCCCTCCTCTCCATCATATCTCACAGCACAAAAGCCAGTGAGTAATGCTCACCTTGCTAATGCCCATCGACGTATGTGTCAAATGGTAAGGATCATGTATACAGTGTTGCATGGAGAGTTTAACTTTTATATAGTTAATTTATCAAGGGTGTAGATTAGATTTCAACAAACCTCAAAGGGAATAAAAAAAACATCTTAAAAAATTCTATTCTGGCATAATCAACACTGTAAAGAGACACTGAATTGGATTCCTGGTAAGTTTTAGAACACTAGTGTTGTTGCAGGCAGCCGCTCAAAGCCAACTATTACTTTCAGAGTTGTGTCATCTCAGTCCTAATAGATATATTCTGCATGTATTTGCATATTCAAGTGACTTACAGCATTCCCGGCCCAGGGAAACGATGGCCAAACATGACTGGTCTTCTCATGGGCACAGCCAAGGCACCGTCTCCATAGGCAGCTGGGCGCGGCCGAGTCGTCTGGGCCATCAGCTGTCTTGGAGCACTGCTCAAACTGGTGCTGGTGCCAAAACTGGCACTGGAACCAAAACTGGTACTGGTGCCAAAATTCGTACTGGTACCAAAACTGGTGGTGGCGCCACTGGTTGCAGGGTCACCATGTGCCAGTCTCATCAGCCTAAAAGGAACAAACCAATGTGTGCAAAGTAAGAATGTGTGTTTCAAAGAGATCAATATTTATGTATTTATGAATGCATTGAACCATTAAATACAGCATACTGCATGTAACTTATCAAAAGAGATAATGTGACTTATAAAATACTTCTTGAGAACTAAAAGCATATTCTGTCTAGGGGTCAGTAGTGTAAATCTCGGACATAACTGAAAGATATTACAACCTGGCAAATTCACTCTAAAAAACATTTAAATTAATAAAAAACCACTTCACAGACCTGCTACCAAGTTGGTTTGTCATTCTCGGCTGCATCGGGTAACCCCTCCCGGGTATTGGCTGCGTCCCCGGAGGTGCAGGGCGTGCCATCATCGACGAGGGACGTGAAACCACGAACCGAGCCATCGGCATGCGTGGTGGAATGCCCCTTGGTCGAATACCCCGTGGTGGAATGCCCCGTGGCAAAATGCCCCGTTGCATAAGTGGACGCGGCATTGGACGATGTCCCATCGGCGGGCGTATTTGTCTCGGTGGTGGGGCATAAACGCTCTGTTCCATAGGGTAGGTCACGCCTGGGTACTCTGTCTCGTCTGTTTCATAGGACTCCTCTTCGTTGTATGACGTGAAATCAGTTTCCGGAACAAGTCGCATCACCTTTTGCAGAGGTGGTCGTGAAACTGGCTTCCTGTCAAACAAAACGCAGTTAAGTTCAGAGAGATAAATATATGCAGCTATGCCCACACAAATGCAACAACATTTCAATAACAGACAATTTAATGACACTCATATGAATTGGAGAAATTTCATAGTTGGGAGGACAAGATTTTACTTCTGATCAAAACAACAATGAATCCTGAATAATTTAGCACTTGTTCAGCATTTCCATGGCGCTTACTTGCTCAAAGAGCAGGAATGCCTGAAATTAGGGGAAATTATCCCTTTGAGACCTCCTAAGTCTATGGTAGCAATAATGGGTGCAATATTCCAAATATTCTCATAATCTGATTCCCTGCTCTTGCAATGTGCAGACGTAGAGAATGGCGAAAAGAAAGCATCGCTAGTGTACATTATAACGTATGTCCTTAATCTAACAGAAAGCTCTCAACTAGGTTTCAGATAAAATATATTATTCCTGAAAGAAAAACATTCAATATGATTATACCTTTGTCAAAAATTCGAACAGAAACATCGACCAAACATCAAACTTGACAGACAGCATTTGTTGGTTTCTTAGAACATGAAACAGACAATAACTGAAGTCAAAGCAGAAGTAACCTCATTCAGTTCTTCATCACTAACTGTACAACTTTACACTTGGTTTCTCAACACAAAACAGGGTATCATCCAAATCGCCAAGCTTCTGAACACACTTAGACATTTCCAACTCCACCATATGGCCAATAATAAATTAGTCAAGCATAACGGATTTCACCATACTTCTGCAGCCTTGCTTAACCATCACTCCAGTCATCCATTCCTTCAATCAATCAAACTTGATATTGCACCTTTTCAAGAAATCCACTCAAAGTTAGACCATGACCAAAGAGGACAGATTTTAGACAGGTGTAGAAAGCAGATGAGGAGTCAACAGCCAAGGTTCACAGTCCATTTCAAGTGAGAAAGCATGATGAAAAAAAACGGGTTATCCTGGTTCTTCTTTGAGCAGTAGCAACATCTAACTAGGTATTCTGAATTGTCAATATATCTGTCTGAATATCTATGTGACAGGCCATTGAATATCTATACAACTGTCCATTAATCCATTTAACTATCTAATTAATCATACTTACACCCGAGTCTGAAGGAGTGAAGGTGGACCAGCTGGTCTCGGTCCTACAAATGTCGTTGTCGTCTTCGTTTCCAGTGCTATCTTTCGGCGTTTCCTCTTGTTGGGGTTGGTAACACCGGAATGCAGACCCTTATTCTCTGGGTGAACCGGTGGTTCGAGGGCAGTGGGACCTGCAGACAAGAGCTTCTCCCGGTTGCGCCAGAGAAGTCCCTTCTGTTTTATGACCATGAATGCTTCGACTCCCTTCAGAATCTTGAGGTTTGGGATGACACGCATCTCTTCGACAGTAGGAGTCGGAAGACCGTACGTCTTTCTAACCGTTTCATCCTCTTTTAGTTTTGTGTTGAACTTTTCTAGAGTCTTAAATAAAATATGCCATCGATATACTCGTTAATTCACCATCGCTCGGCATTTGCAGTTCAAATCTACGTGTATCAGGTACAACTGACAAATTATAATTGAGCCATATCTGCCATTGAAGAGGATACATGGTTTACACTTGAGCCACATGGCTAGCAAAAGACCATACAACTCTGAGTACAATAGGGATGATTGTGTACTGACTGAGCAGCTACATTAATTCAACTTTACCTTCAACACAACATAGTTCAATCACGTCAAAATCTAGGGGTAAATTGTGTTACACAAACATTACCTATGGTCAACCACGTAAGCACCAGTACATCTAAGTACCCGCAATGATTAAAAAGTCTCGACAAGTTGCCTACCCACTATTGTCTATTAGGAAGGCAACTGGAAAACTGCCCTCTTGTTGTAGAGCACTCTTTGTCATCTTCAGATCATCCCTTATCTCTTAAGCTGCACAGCTTGCAACAACCTCATGGTTCTAATCAGATAATGTAAATTCACAAAAAAACATATATCTATGTAGCAAATTCAAAACCTGTGTTTTGGGGTGACTTAGAAGGAACCCTGACAGCAAACCCACCCATTCTGGTGCACCTACTTTTCACAAATATTTTACATACTTTCTAAAAACCATAATTCTTACAGTAGCACAATGTCCTCCGCGTATTTTTGCGAGCCTTTCGACAATCCTCTTCTCCTTCAGAATCACATAGCGTTCACTCATTGCCATCAGACCTTCGAAACACAGCAACACAATTATACTAAGATTTTCATATCATACTAAGAGTTTTACACCAAATGAGTATTTTCACACCTTACTAACATTTCCATACCACATTAGCAAGTTTGCAACAAACAGTTATGAAATCTACAAAGACCTCACGCATCTCAATATCACTTGACCGTCCTATGTCTAAAACATGAGCCGTTGCCTTCATTGGCCCTGCTCTATGAAACCAGCTCCCTACTTTGACATGTCCCTATTTACTAACTGGTGACCTAAATGCATCACTTTGTTGTCTCAAGACCATTTTCTTTTCTCTGGGTCTCTTGCACTGGAAGTGCCTCTGACTTGCATGTACCGTGAAAGGCACTATATAAATTTATAGATAGAATAAAATAGGGCTTGTTTCTTCAGAGGTCCAGAGCCATTGAGGGACACACATAACAAAGGTCCTGTTCAAAGGCAGTGAAGTAGCAAGAAACTCGGACACTGAAGTTCGGTTGCATGTCTCTACATCTACCACGTCAGTTGTGGTCTGCAATCCTAATGTTAATAAAAGTACACTAAAAAGTACACTTGTGCACTAAAAGGTCGAGGATTCCAGATCAGCACCTTTGATAGGATTTTACAAAAGCACCATATAATCAATAAGAGAAATATCCAAAAAGAAATAATTTCTCTGCCTACAACAAGTTCTCAAAATATATCACAGTCCAGAAGCCACAGACTTCTCTTAGTTATTAACCCTTTAACGAAAAACTACATAGGTTTTCCCATACATTTTAGTACACGCCGGTCGTTAAAGGATTAAGCATATCTTGTAGTTTGATGGAGAGACTTACTAGGAGAGATGAGCTGAGGATGTGTAATCTGATTGTACTTGAAGAAAGCCAGACGAACTGCGTCAATTGATGTTTTACTCTCGTTTTTAGTCTGAACCACAGCCGTGGCTTCCTCTGGAGTCCCATAGAAGACAAATGCAGTGAAGCTGAAAGCAGATTCAAATCAATCCATGCAGAACTAAAACAAGGTAGCTTTCTGTGTTTATTACCGAAAGCAGAAACCCAAAGCTGGTCCTTACTTCCACAACAGCTCGTTTTGGGTCTGGATCACATGCGACAAAGTTTCCATCATGAAACACAAATTTTGTGACAATGAGCCATTTAGCAAGTAGGGTCCATATTGAATTTTATATAGTTGGGCTAAAAGAATAACACAATTCCTTGTGATTTTCATTTAGCTTTCAAATAAAGACAATTTAAAAAAAAAGATAAAAAAGACAGCGGAATTGCACAGAGACACAGATGACAATATTTAATTTCAAATGTTATCTGATGGACAAGGGTTTCCACAAAAATCCATTTAAAATTGGCTCCAGAATATAACACCAATCAGTCTCACATTTATTTTTTTTAAATAGTTTTACACACAAAAAAGCCGGCCTAGTAATAAACTATGACCAACTGGAAGAAAAGGCACCATGTGGGTCTTGACAAGTTACCATTTCTATGTTTGTGCTCAAAAACAGCATCAATGGTTAACATTTCATGCAGATACCTTGCACCATTCCAAAGATATGAGATTTTGAACGAGAAACAGCGAAAAGCATCAATTTAGAGAAAATTAATAGCAAAAGTTATCATACTTAAATATGCAATTAATTAAAAACCTTTCATGTATTGCAGATCTATAATAATTAATACATGTCATTGGCCAAGTTTTACTCATAAAAACGTAATAGCTATGGGAACAAAAATGACTTAAATTTCTTGGCAATGTATTCTTGTCTTGAAACCATTATGCAATACAACAGCAACATACATGCATTAAGTAGCCAGCTCTTCAACCAAAATTGGAACCATGCATTTTAAACTGAGAGAAACATTGCTTATGTCTTAATGAAAAAGATAATTGCAGCCAAATGATGAACTTATACTTCAGAGAAGCAGTACATGACACACTTAGCAGATCTCTAGTGGGTGTAATTGCAGTTGTGAAAGAGATACTGTATGTGGGATGATGAAGCATGCCCTGTTTCAAGCTGGATTGTGGAAAATGCGATGAATGTTCAGTCAATGTTATGCATGACTTAAAACAAACGTTACAAAACGTCCTTAGACAGATCAATGTTGGTAAGACTTGAAAGACTACCTAAAGCAAGTAAGAAACATTACCTACTTATGATAACATTTAATTATATCAATTTTGTAACAAAATATATTATTAAAATCTAAAGATTTGGAAGTTTAATTCCAGTACAGTCCATAGCAACAAATAATTATTCAATAAAAAAGTAATTTTCAATGTAAAAATAGATCTACCTCTGCAATTAGCAATCCCACAAATGGTAACTTTACTCCCAGCCGGTCACAAACGTAAAATCATGGCTTTAAGATAGACTGAGAACATGATTACTTTATCTAATTTTCCTGCAATGAAACATTTCAAAACCTAACTTGCAAACAGGTGCCTATTTTAAATTTAAATAATCACCTTAGGTGCAAACCCCAACATCTCGTGCATGATGATTTCAGATAAAAATCTCTCTAATTTCATTTAGGGGCAATTTTCTTCTTGAAAATTATCAACACTTTTAAATTATATAACCACTGCTACATGCTTAAGTAAAGCTGGAGCAGCTGATATTACAGAAACAGTTTTAGTTTGACTCAGCCGAAAAAAGAAAATCGCTCAAACTACAAGCTGAACTGGTTTCACAGACACTTTTACTGCACTCTCATCGTTGAAGTATGTCATGAAATTGTCAGCAATAACTACCTACTTCATTGCTAACCATATTTTTTAAACAATGCCCCATTTCTCTGTACCAGAGGCGACAAGCAGTGGTATGTTATCTCATATTGAAACGAATGACCATGACCTGTCGATTGGGCAGGTCACCACAGCCAGACGCTTCACCGGACAAACCTGTCAGGTGACGGCGCACGAGGCTGGCAAAGAAATTTACATCGTTGTCAGACCGGGTGTTTACCGTTGGGTATCTGTAAGATTTGGGCGATCGTTCGTGTAAAGCAATACTTCGAATGCATCTGGAAAAATCTCTCGCAGTTTTTCCTCGGTAATGCTGCGCGGGAGATACTTAACGCAGACCAAGCATGAAGGCCACTTCTCTGTAAAACAGCATAAAATCAATGAATCATCAAGTTTCAGGCATGTCAAACCTAAACTATGATCAAACATCGCTGAGTCGCAACTCTTTGGGCAATGGCAAAAAAAAACGAGGACTGGAAACTCTAAAATTGGACAGTAAAATATTGCATTTTGATTACATTACAAATGCATTTTAAAAGTAAATTACTTCTGTGAAAGGAAAATCGCCAAACAAATGCATTTGCACAAAGATTGCCTGTGGAGATTTAAAAAAACCACAATTAGTATCTGGTGTAAAACTGAAGCAGGGCGACATCTGTGGATAAGGATGTAATCGGATATACAATTATTTTCATGAGTTACCATTCCAATATATCAATGATATTTTTCTTAAAAAAATATGAATAAGAAGTAAATAATCAATTTATATCGTCATGAATAAGAAAAAAAATTAGGAATTATCTTGAGAACATGCAAAATACATTTTAAGTTTGGGCTATATAACAAGATGCCTAGCACAATGTCTGGCATCTGTTGTGGTTTTGTACAGATATTTGAAAGATAAAACAGAAAAAATATTTCATATGAACTGGAATAAGAATTGTAATTATTTCAGAACTTGAATTAGAACTGAACTATAAATTATTTCCACAATGGGACCAGAATTAGAACTTACAATAAGATCTAAGAACCAAATTCAAAGTAAATTCCGAATTATTTCTAGAACTGAAACATCACAGCACTATAATGTAAATGTCTTGCTTTGAGGTAGTAAAGCAACAATCTTTTTAACATTTCTTATTCTCTTGACATTTAGGTCCCTTTTTGGTTTGCTGTTAATAATATTATATAATAAATGCCTATAAAACACAGATCAATATAATACAATTTTTAAGACTTTTTAAACAAGAATGTCGCTTGTGGCTCATTAATTAAACTACACTCGAACAGTCAAATAATTATTTAAGCACCATATTGCAAATTCTATGAATATGAAAAAAGGAAACAAATGTGATTTCTTGGAAATTAGCCAGGGAGAGAGTGTGTTGTTTGGAAGAAAAGGGATGAACCGACTGAAAAGAAAATTAATTAATTTCATACTCCTACATTTAACGAGTTAAGCAAAATGTCTTACTTTCTGGCATTCAGACAAAATGTCTGTAAATTACACCGGAAAGGTTCATGCACAATGAACAGAAGTCCCAAAAAGTAAAAGAATTCTGACACTTCTATTTACAGAGTATCTTCACTTTTACAGTAAGTTTATCGTTGTCAAGAATTTCATGTCTGTGAAGAATGAATCCTGAACCTGGGATTTTATTTTCTGTACCAAACAGAGTGGAACCGTTGACGCTGTGCCAAAAATTCAGCGTAGAGTTTCAACCAATACAGAAATCATTTTACTAGTTTTTAAAGCAAATCATCTGCAAATAATAACATATAAACAATGGCCAAAAGATCTATTCAACAGCCGACGCATTCTATTTTAATAACTGAAGGTGAACCCTAAAAAATGTGGAACAGCAAAACTTGAAACAATTACCATACAATGAATGAATAAAATGTGATAATGAGTCACAATCAATAACAAAGAACCAGAAAAAACTTGTAAATCCATCTGACTTTTTCATCTGACTATTTCTTTTATTAATATTTTGCATTGCGCATGTGCTCAAGGTCAGTTGCTCATGCGCTCATGGTCAGTAAAACTAAATCAAAAAACATCCTTACAAACAACTGGTCCAGAACCGTACATGCTGAATAAGAGACTCAGCCCCATGTGATATACAGATGACAATATTGAACAGCAATGCATATCTAGTCTAAGTGATGATGCCTGCAATAAGCAAACTGTCAAGAGTCACAATTCAAAACTTTTCACATAATGATAGACAGTGCATTTTTTATTGAAAAAAATGTATTGGAATGCATCTGTATTGTTACGTTGAAATTAGCCATAAAATATAATACATCTTATAGGACACAATCTGTATACTTACTTATATATTTTAGAAAGTAAAAATTGGAAATTGTAAAGTCTTATATCAAATTCCAGAGTTTTTGCACAACTACTTATTATAGTTTTAGTATATTAAAAAAAGGTGCCGGAACGCCGTCCGGCGCGTTCTGCCAGAAAAAAGCCCTGATGACAGATAAGCAGTAATGCATCAAATCCAGAAACGTCTTTTGGAGAAAACAATAAAAAAACACCAATAACTAGCCACAAACCTGATTCTGTCAAGACATAAACATTGGAGTTCTGTAGAAGGAAGGACATCATAAACTGAAGTTTGAATTGTAGTGATTAAATACTGAGGTGCAACAGGGGAGAGGGGCATGAAAATATATGTATATATATTTTACATAGCTTATGGATGGGTCCTTGGCTGAATGAATAGCAGAGAGAAGACAGCTGCAAGAAAAATGTATGCATGTAGGCCATGCATGATTAAGTAAGTATATAATGTATGCATGATGGTTATTGTCTGTATACTATAATATGCATAAATTATATGGAGTAAATATGTTTGTTGGACATTTATACAAATGCCTTTTTCATAAGCCTCTCAAAAGGCTCCTAATGGCACATAGGCTTGGGAAATCCTCATCTGTGCAACAAAAGGCCGTAAGTCAGCCTACCTCAAAAAAGAGCAGAGGACACAGAGTGACTTACTTGACTCATAGCCAGAGAAGTGAACAGATCTAGATTCTGCAATGATAAAAAGAAACATTCTTATTACCAAGATGCCTTCAAAAATACTTAAATAAACTCCTGCTACTCATTATCACATTAAACTCCCCATAAAAACAAAAAATTAAGACTCCTTATGCTGGCCATCGTCATCACGAACATGCCACCACCAGTAATTAAATTGTTCACAGGTGGCAGATCTCCAAAATACAGCAAATCTGAAACCTGATCCCATATGGAGAATCTATAACCGATGCATTTGGAAACCACACAAAACACCTGGGTGTTGGAAGGTGAAAAATCTGGGGTGCCAGGCATCAGATATTGCAAGATACAACTGAATTTAACCACAGGCCCTCTGTGCCCTCACCACTAGCATTGTTTTCATCATCATTGTCACTTTCATTTCAACCTGCTACTATCAAATTATCCTTCTTGCAATCACAAACACACACACAAACATAATCATCATCATCATCATCAACAAAAGCAACAGCAGTGAAAGCACCAACCATCAAAGTCTTTTTTCCATTTCTCTACATCTGCTGCATTCAGGATGTTAAATTTGCTGGAAATGCTTTTCAGCTCCTCAGTCGCCTTCAATGCTTCGTCTTTAGAATCAAACACGAGATCCAAATAACTAATAAACCGACACCACAGACATTTACATCAAAAGAGTAACAAACAGGATCGTTCAAACAGCTCTACAGAAGCTCAAAAATCCATTCAAATTGTACCATCTAGAGCACAACGACTATGCAAAATAATATAAATATGTAAGGCGAAAATTAAAAAAAGCACAACAGTGGCACTTTAAGGGAAATCTTTAAAATTATTAAGGGGTAAAATACACAATGTCCATCTTCGAGCAGGATTAGGATGGTTCTCTAATGCACTGGTTCTCAACTTTTTTGTCCTGCAGCCTCTGATAATATTTCAAAAGTAGTGGAGAACCACTGCTCTATTGGAATAAACTTAACAGAGAGCCCAAGAAATAAGAAAACAAATACTAATGATAATAATAACGGACCATTAATGCCTCTGATTAAAGTTTTGATGCCTGGCAATAAATCTCATGTTATTCATTCTGGTATTAATTCACTGACAAAAGAAAACTGAAAATATTGAATGCAAGACTAATAGAAAAAAGTAACAAAAATAAATCAGTATTCAAAACTTATGTTGTTAGTAGAATACAATAACACTTAAGATAATAATAGTAAGTTATATCTAGTTTGAATTGAATATTTACTTGAATCGGTTTTCAGTGTCTGGTCTCTCGTGATCTAGATGAATTATAACTTGGGTACAATGGGGATCCTTCAGCAAACGATTCATTTGTGGTGTCTGAAGTTCGTCTTCAGAAACCGGATAAACAATGAGCTTTCGTGCATTCCAGATCATCAGAGCTTCTAGTAACAGGTAATATGCCATATATTATAACTTCATTATGTATCTCTTTATGCATGCATTTAGCACTTTAAAAACTTGCCTCTACAAATATATCATCAAATACCATTAGTACACAGAAATAGAACACCAGAAACAAAACAGTGGAGGAATTCTTACAAGAATCGTACATCTCAAGCCATATATATATATATATATATATATATATATATATATATATATATATATATATATATATATTCTATCATATGGTCACATGAACACAAGTTTCTAAACCAGAATGTGCAGGTGGGGTTATCAACATATATATATGTACATAGTTATTATAGATATATATATATATATATATATATATATATATATATAATAACTGCATTCTATGTTGATCACCCATAGAATATCTATGACAATGAACACGTGTGAGCTAAGGACTCACGCAAGGTCCCTTGCACAGTGACCAGCTGAGTGTAGACTCAAATTCGTTGTGAAAGAGGCAAAGTATACAATCTGTTCAGCAACCATGTGCAGTGAAAAGTATTACCTCATAATAGTAGACAGGAGTAGGAACAATACAAATTGAAATTTTACATACAAAACTTTCATCAAATGCTCAATTTTGAAGACCGTTCAACTACTATAAAAAATTTAATTCTTATCAAATGGATCATTTTAATTTGCATCACATTAGAAACAGTTATTATCTGTACCTAGTTACCACAATTTGCCCAGACAGGCAGATAATTTATGCAGTGGGATCTTTATTTTTTCAACTTACTGTCTTTAATGAGAGTTTGCTGTGGAAGAGTTAACTCGAGCAATTCCAGTTCATCTGCAAAAAATCCAGGCTCAACCTTTGCTCTCTCCTGCTCAACATGTTCTGAATAGGAAAAAACAGAAAATAGAGATGGGCACAAATCAACTTCTCAAAACAACATGACTGTAGCCAATCATAGGTGTTCACACATTCATTTAGTGTATTGCATATTATAGAAGTTCAGACATAATAATAAATAACAATATGGTTCAGAGGCTGAGTGAGCACAGGTCTGCTCCACCGATTCAGACCATATTTGGCATAGGGCACACGACAATTCTCGTCCATCCACTTCGAGAACCACCAATTATTATTCGCCTCCACAGCATTTAATGTGTCCAAGGTTGTTTCATATCAAACACTTCGAAAATTAAACAATTACATAAAACAAACCATAACACATTTACAAAATAACGGTATGCATACCATCTTCAAAGTCATCTTCGCTGTCATCCTCATATTCTGTCTTCACAGCTGCATACTCAGTTACTACTCCCCTGCTTGCAACATCACCTGAATCAAAAAAACATTTATCATCGTGATTGCACAGAGCAAGAAACCCCAAATGAAACTAAAATGACACTGGCCTATTGTCACATCAACTAACTTTTTTGTTGATTTTGAATGCCTAGAGAAGAATGTGACCATCTCTGAGATTCGTATCACAATCTAATTCTTAACAATGTTGTATTTTAACAAGGCCATTTTCAAATGCACATAAAACTTGTGATACACAGTCCGAACCCCGTTAAATTACCAGCGAGATTGCAGCACGTGCAAACTGTTTAAAGGTGCTAGATGAAAAATGTCTTGCCACAACACTGCATATATATGTACATATGGATAAGTATATATGAGAATTAGGGCTGTACCAAGTAAGTGATTTTCACTATTCGGCCGATTACGAATAATTGGACCAACTATTCGGCTGAATACAAATAGTGTACAAGATAGGTCTACCGACAAATTTACAAATTTTAAATGTGTCATTTCAGTAAATTTAATACATAAACTAAAAGTAAACAGCTAACTACATGCATCCTTCTGCCAGATTATGTAAAGTGATTTAACTAACACAGAAATGAGACGGCTGACACTGTGATATATTACTTCAGCCCACTGGATATAGCAGCTGCCGCTTGTGCAGTTAAAACAAATGTCACTATTCATATTTGGTCCGACCGCTATTATTCGGCCGAATAGATGTTTGGCCCACTGTTCGGCCACGCAGCGAATACGATGCGAATATTCGGTACAGTCCTAATGAGAATATGTATTATAAATGTGTAATAAAGAAACTTCCATGTCCTGCTAAGATTGCACCACTTACCATTACAATCAATGGCTTGTTCGTAAGTATCCCCCTGGCCATCGTCATCTGAAAGAACGATACATTCGTCGCTGCCCTCCACATCAGCATAAAGCTGTCCTTCAAAATTATCCGCGTTGACTTCATACGTATCAGAATATTCATCCTAGAAATAATAGCTTCCACCGTCAGATTCAGTTTAACATCCAGACCACGTTGGATTCAGATTCAATACTTCTTTGTATTCAGATCAGACTCTTAGATTTGGATCTACCTTTAGATTTTGTTACATTTTCGACACAACAATTTACAACTAAATTAGGAAAACAAATCTGTGTCAAATTAAGTATAATATCATTTAATTGATGTAGCCTCTTTAGCCTTTTGGAGAAATTGGTGCCATAGGGGCTGTATCATATCATTATCGTAGTTGCATTTTAAAATGTTTCTTTTATGTTGATGTTCCTTTTCATACCATTCCTCTTGCTAATTGTAGATTAGGGTGACTCAAAAAATGTTTTGCTGACACATTCTGCCCCACAAGACTGTCCTTGTTCCACTTAACAAAAAGACTGTGTTGATAAATTGAAGAGATTTGAGCATGTTTAGAGCTAGCTCTATTTTAGAGCTCAAAAATTGCTCCTTTAGCTACATTATAAAATAAAATTGTCATCCATGAAATCCAAGCACCATCTTTCAAAATCACAATCTAGATATCAACTATATTTACACAAAGAAAAGAATAAGTTAAATAAATTCATTGTATTGGATCAGTAGCTATTGCTGGACGTTAACAACTGATATACTGTGTTGACATCATTGTAACTGGAAGAAAAACTAAGCAACAGATTGTGGTTCCAAAAAACAACTGTGGCACTGCAGAGGAGTAATGCAGTGCCATTTCGAAGCTATGAAGGATTGCCACTTCAGGGACATGTGACACAAGGGCTTCCAACATTGCGAATAAGCTGGTTATCGCGACTTTGCCTTTGTTGGCGCTGTAGAAATGTTGAGATTATGATTATACTAAAGATAGTCATCAGGGCCAATGCTAATGCATGGCATTGGAATAGCTTATTCACTGAATAAGGCTCACACCCACAGTAACTATTCTCTGAATAGGCAGTGGTCGTCGTTGCTATGCATGAGCGAGAAATAACAGTGGAGTAGTTGCACTTGACATAACGTTTGCAAGAATATATTTCTGGCATGAAACGACAGTATAGAGATAGACTATATATGCACAGAGGGCATCATATGAACCGGAGAAAAGACGGCGATAGAATCCCTTTATTTCATCTATCCAGCTTCCATTTAAGGACTAATGTTTTCATCAATCCAGCTTCCATTTAAGCATTCTCTTTCCATCTATCCAGCCTCCATTTAAGCATTATTCTTTCGATGAGGCAACACGAAAGAACGCCAGCAGGAAAGAGCGTTTGAGAGAGGACTCCGTTATTTATAATCCTTGCGCCTTGAGAAAAGACAATAAACACGTGTCGTGGAAGAAATACCCCGAAAGTGCAATTTCGCCCAGGTTAGGTGCCATGAGGGTCGGCTAGGGTGGTCATCATAACATGCGAAAACCCTCAGCCGCACGTTGCGTGGCTGAATATTCGGCCGCAGAAGCACCACGCTTGCAACATGGCATTAGGTTTGCAAAATACTGTTAAAAAGCACATACCTTTAACACCTGAGGTGGTCCTTGATTCATTGCTAAAGCATTAACTTCTTCGTTAGACTTTATATTCAACAATTTATCGATATCCTACAACAACCTCAGAATAACATACAAACCAAATAAGATGGGCAAATAATGCCATCACGCAAGTATTTCCGGTTTGCAAACGAGAAACTTTCATAGCGCAATACCTCTTGGATTGCAGGGATCCCATATTTGTTTTAATATACCGTAGTGTAAGAAATCTTAAGTCTTGTCGGTATGCAAGCAGAGCAATTGCAAGTCCTAGAACAGCCACTTTGTTTCTAGATTTCTACGATATTTTAGAGTTTTTACAGAAAGTTTATAGGCTTACTACCTTTTTTGTATTGTATCTCCAGATCGTTTAAAAGTTGTAGGCCTAAGCCGTTTCACATTACTGAAGTTTACTCTCACCTTTCTGCAGTGTGTCTTCCTCATTTTTGCATTTATCAGACACCGAATCATTGAACACACAGCGCGTGAAGATCGCATATGGATGGTGTCAATTCACTCAATTGAGATCAAATCTCTGGCTAGCATGGTACGTCGGTTAGTAGGCCTAGGCAAAACATAATTATATATATATATATAAAAATAATTATATGTATATATAAATATATATATATATCTTACATTATGAGTTTAACATGGCGCTCACTTAAGCGGATATGTGTGTTAGTAGGCCTTAAATTATGATCT
This sequence comes from Bimastos eiseni, assembly GCA_959347315.1. Classification (NCBI taxonomy): domain Eukaryota; kingdom Metazoa; phylum Annelida; class Clitellata; order Crassiclitellata; family Lumbricidae; genus Bimastos; species Bimastos eiseni. Next base: position 15,129,254 of record OY365821.1, on the reverse strand, counting down.
TGCCCAGTCAATTAATTGAAAAATTAGCGAGATCTATGCTGTGTAGTATGATAATAATTGTATGGTCATAATAGAAAGCTGTGTGCATTAAGACTCATGAGTGAGCTTAAGCTTGGCTTTTCGAGTGGAACGTATCTTTGGGAGATTACGAATTACTATAACGTTGCCGTCAGGAGGGCTTTTGCGAAGATATTCTGCAAATGGCCATCTTGCCTTCTAGAATATATTTCATGCATTGCCAGTGAAACCAATTATTAGTTATTTTGCTCAATCTCAACAAAATCAGCGTTGACAGCTCCTCAGCCTCCCATGTTTGGACTCCCAGGCAACCAGACTCGGATCTCTTAAATGGACAACTCTAACACGATGCAGTGCTCGTGAATAAGCTTGTGCCTATCTCTCACAGGTCTCGAGTAACAATCTTTGGAACTTATTATTCCAATTAGTCATATTGTCATAATCCTCTAAATCTTGAAAGAGCTCCTGTCCCAAATCCTTCTCTGTGCATTCTGGATTTTCTATTTTCCTATAACAGCAGGCTAAGTGAATTACATTGAACAGAATGAATGAATCAAAATATCATTTCACATTTATTCAAAATTATACTAAAATTAAATATTTATTTATTTTAAACATAGCTTTTAAATTATCGTACAAAACTCATCTATGCAAGATAAATACAAGAAACTGAGTACAAATAATTGAACAGGCAAGACTACACAACTTTTTAAATATAACCACAAAGTAATCAGTATAGAAATATAGCAATCATTTGTGGGCACAGAAACAGATAAATAAATGTTTTACCTAGAAAATATGCATCACAGGCTCAAATCATATAAATAACTTCCAGAAATGATCATTAATGTAAATTTATGTTGATAGTCCATTTTCATAGAATCATTTGCCATAAAAACAACCTGTTGACTGATATCTATGAACAGATTTACAATATAGTGCATAGAAAATACTAAAATTAACATACTAATTACTAAATACATGTTTATTCCAGCAGATTAGTGTCAAACTTTGTACAAAATTTTATTAGGATCACACACATTTTCATGCAATGATTAATAATGAGAAACAGTCTTGAAAACGCATAGAATGTGTTGAAATCAAATTTTATGTAAAATGATATTTAGGAATGCAGCTCATACGATTCTTAATAACACTGAACATTATACTGACAGAATAAGGAACTCATAGTACTCAGTAACCAATATATCAGAAAATATCAATGCAGAAAATATAAGGACACGCAGAATTTAAAAAAAAAAAGAGTGATACTAATGATAGAACAAGAAAATACACAACTCCTAGACAATCATGGACCGAAGTCATTTGGGCTGCTGACGGAGCTTCCACTCCTTATGTACTTCAGACAGGATCTTGTTGATGTCATAGTACGGTAGCTTGTCAGAGGCAGACATCTGGTGATCATAGGCCGTGTCTGGATCAAGGCAACCTGGTTGCCACTCCACATCCTCACTGTCAGTGGCCTCCTATAACAAGAGGAAGTCATTGCAAGGTGGTTTTGCATTACAATACTCATCACTGTTATTCACCTGTGTACATAGACTCAACAATAAAACATAGACTATACAACATAAACAATGTTTGCAAATCTGAGAAGTTCCTAAAAGGCTCTACATAAATAGCCAGTTATGTAATGGACTACTATGGATGCTAGCGTCCCATGTGGCTGCCCTTGGCCTGCGCCTCTCAAACGAGGATATACGACTGGCAGCCGGGTTGAGGCTAGGAACGACGCTCTGCGAGCCACATTTGTGTAACCAATGTCGAGAGAGAGTCGACGCAAAAGGGCTCCATGGACTAATTTGTAGAAGAGGCAGCGGAAAACATCAACGACATAGCATGTTGAACGATGTCATCTGGAGAGCTCTTGGCAGAGCGAAGATTCCAGCGCAAAAGGAACCTCTCGGCTTGGTAAGAGAAGAAGGAAAGCGACCGGACGGCGTCACGCTCATTCCTTGGACACGTGGTCGATGTCTGGCATGGGATGTGACAGTGCCCGACACCTACGCCAAGTCACATCTTGTCGACACATCTGTCAGCTAGCGAAGCAGCCGAACGCGCAGCTAAGACGAAGAAGGCCAAGTATTCAACCATAACCAACACCCACGACTTCGTAGTCCTCTCCTTGGAATCCGGCGGCGCTTGGAGCAGTTCATCTCAGAGTTGGGTAGTCGAACGAGTGCTGCAACCAAGATCCAATGGAGAAGTCATTTCTGTTCCAACGTATCTCAGTTGTTCTTCAGCATGGGAACGCCGCCTGCCTCTTTGGGACATTGCCACCACTCACTTAGCTTGCCCACATGGGCGATAACAGCATAATAATAATAATAAAATAATAATAATAATACTAATAATAATAACAATAATAATAATAATAATAATAACAACAACAATAGTAATAATAATAATAATAATAACAATAATAATAATAATAATAATAATAACAATAATAATAATAATAACAATAATAATAATAATAATAATATCAATAATAATAATAATAATGTTAATGATGATGATGATGATGACGACGATGATGATGATGATGATGTATAATAAAGTTTTATATAGAAGATTCATAAATTTCTATAACATACATAGCTGTTTGATGCCAGTAGCCCTTGCATAGTTGACATGTTGTTTCCATTCTGATTGTAACAATCCACAGGGGGTGCCCTGTAAGAACAAAACATTTCCCAATACATACCTGATGAAGCCATGTCTTTCCCCAGATCAGTTAGATGGCTATGCATGTGGCTCTCTTGATATGGCTCCCAAACAGTGCGTTAAACAATGGATCTCTAAAAGCGTCTGGAATCAGCAGCATCGGTGACTTGGCCAGTGGGGTCAATAGATTTAATACACCGATGAAAATTGATGATGTGTAGGAAAGTCACATCAAAGGCACAGCATTCTCAATGGGAAGAGTTGTAACCTTCCATTCAAACTAAGGATAAAACTCAATCATTTCAGCTCCCTTACCATCTATGGCCCGACTTCTGAGTTCTGAAACTAAATAGACGGACTTGAAATTGGCTTTTCTAATGAATTAAGACTTTGACCGTAACTTGAAGCAACCATTGATTGCTTAACAGAAGTGATTAAGAAGTCATGAGATTAGATGGAATAACAGTGACAGAGCAAAGTCAGGAGTCATTGACAGAGGTGGAGAAGTTCACCTGGACATAAATACATCTGATGAGTAACCGGATTAAAATACCGCGGGATAGCCATATTGCCGTCTGGTACGGATCATGTCTAGGCCTAATTAAGTTACTCGACATTTGACAACACGTAAAATTTAATAGATCCGCTTACGTAAAGTCCACTTTTTTCCCACGTTTAGCTTTTGGTTGGCCCGTGGCTTTATCCTCTACTCTTCCGCGTTTACTAAAAAAAATCAAAACAAAATCTATATACCATCGCTAAATAAAAATGTTTAAGTAACGCATTTGGATAAGTGGCTCACAACAGGAAAAAAAGAAATGACCCCTCTTAGACCAGACCTACCGATGGGGACAGACCAGACGAAGGCTGCTTCTTGGTTACTACAAGTTACAAAATTACCAAGTTAGGTCTACTTACCAAGGTTTGCGTCGAGGCATAACTGGTAGAACTCTTTCGACACTTAATTAAATTAAACAGATGATGTTAAGGTGTTTCAAGATTGAAACTGGATTTCCGTCGCCCAAATGTCTTGTGTCTTCCGTTAACAATTAAATGCAAATGACGTTTCAATGACGTATCAGTGATGACAGTATCAGTGATGCACAATAGGCCTACATCTATCTGAGGATGGGTAGGCCTATCGTGAGTGAGTGGATAGCAATGGGCAAGTGTATCTTTATGGAAAAGAAAGGAATTTTAACAGGAGGTATGAGCATGGGACTGAAGAAAAGACTAATTAAAACTAATATGGCCAGTGGCAACATACAACTGTTATTTGATATCGCTCTTCTTACACTTAAGTTCAGAAGTGCACACACGCCTCGACGGCCCAACTGCAGTTGTAATGCAGAGCAATTGTGTGCGAATGACTTGCTTAAGGCCCCTACACAGTGACGCCCCGGACGAGAGAACCTGCTCACTCTGCGCACACTGAGTGTTACGGGCCGACCGCTCTAACCGCTCGGCCACCATGCCACATATGCTAGACGATATCCTATCAAAAGGGCGACTTCGAAAGGGCGACAATCAAACGGGCGACAATCAGAAGGGCGCCTGATTAAAAGGGCAAGTCTGGGCAACAATCAAGAGACCGCGCGAACAAAAGAGCGACAATTGAAAAAATTTATAAACAAACACAAATCTTTATACCGGAAAGTGAATAGTAACACATACGAATGGTCTAATGGTAGTACATTATTAGGGCTAATGTTCAGAATATTATTACGAATTTATGGAAACGTTCAAATTAATCAGTAGTCTTAATCAATTTAAGTTCAACAAACGCCTTATTCAAATGTTCAGGTTAACGATGCCTCTTAGATAGTCCATATTGGATCGATTGCTGTAATCATCAAGTATACGTCATGTCATGTCACATCGTCATCGTCGCTTCGCGAAGGTTGACTATATGAATGTGAATTAAATGATGTCCAATGCTTTCTGTCTCGTACGGTACGATGTTCATTAAGCTTGTGCCTTTTAAACCAGACCACGTCATGACATTGTCGAACCAGCAGATTCTGGGTCTTCCACGACTTCGGCTTCCTAGCTTCCGCTAAACCCAACAACACACTGTTCTCAATACTGTCTTTAGCCTGTCTATGGTGGGATGACAAGCTCCGTATAGAAGAGAGTAGAAGCGTTTGAACTGAGGACTTGGAGGAAAATGATGAAAATTAGTTGGACAGAAAAAATATCGAATTAGAAAGTTCTGGAAAATTAATAGAAGTGGAACAGAGAGTTTTGCAACAATCGATTGAAAATAGCTTGGACATAAACCTATTCCGAAAAGGAGATCTGCTGTTGATGGTACTGGAAGGAAGGATGATGGGGAAGACAACAAAAGGAGGCAGAGATTGAACATTTTAAGAAGTGATCTGGACAATGGAGAACCTAGCTTATGTAACTGCGAAGAAAGCGAACGACAGAGAGCTGGAGAGATAGAAGGAGCAACAGAAAACTGAAGAAGAGAAGAAGACATATCAACATGAGAAACAGAATCTAGCGCCATCTGGCAGTAACTGCTGTCAGGCTTCACTTAAATTCTTCACACAAAAAACATTTAGTTTTGGCACAATATATTATAGTCTAGGCCCAAATTAGTTATTGCATGCTTGCAATTTGTTATTCATTGTTCAAATACAGTTAATACGTTTTTCAATTCATCATTCATTACACGTTATAGGTCTACTAGAAAAATCATGTCTTCCTTAATTATTACGGCTCCTTGGCCCCTAATAGTTGCTCGAACGTTTTCGTAGTTAGCCTAATTAAGTCTGACTTTATAGTAATTGTTTTTTCCACCTGGATTAGACCTCCTGATGACTGATATTTCGAAATATAATGGTTTTTGATCTGATCTGATTAGGATTTGAAGCTATAGGCCTATAACGCTACTGAGTGAGGCATGCTCAACTGTCTCATTTGCCCGTACAACTACCAAACAGAATCGTGCCTTCTCAGTGGTTGGCCCCTCGCTCTGGAACATGCTCCCGTTGGCGTTGCGGTTGTCACCAAGGGTCCACTCAATCTCATTTTATACTCGCCTTAAAACTGTTCTTTTTAAACGTGCTGGAGTCGGGAGCGATCCTTAGTAGTAGCCTTGAAGGGGCGCTATATAAATCTCTGAAATGAATGAATGAATGAGTTGATGGCATGCTGTCAAAGACTCATAGCTAACGAGAAAGACGAGAACTTTAAACTTCGACCTCTGGTCTCTATTGAGCACAGATGAACACAATCCAGGCATCGAGGGCATATATAGGTCCATCCATTGGACATAAATTCACTTCGTCCATATATTGACTGCCTCGATCAGGTCACTTATTTTGACTATGCCAAACAGAGAGAAAGTCCCGTCTAAACAACAGATCAAAGGAGCAAAGTTCTCGGCGGCCTCGCATGCTGACAAATAAATTCCACAGATACAGAAGCTTAGTTTCAAGATTGACACTCCGCTTGAATCGACTCCGCATTTGACTTTATGGGCCTATAATCCCGAAGAACGCATTTGCATTCGTGACCGATTTCAAATAGGCTAACTAATATACTCATAGCAGCAATTCTTTTGTCGTCATTGTCATCTGATTCGGTTTGGAGATGAAACTACTTTACGTACATCAGATTATTTTCTGTGTGTGGATCGTCACACTGCACAGCCAGAACAAAGGTAGACCTAGAATCAGACATACGGACGGACGGACGGACAGACAGACAAACAAACAGACTGACTGATCATCATCGTCGTCATCGTCGTCGTCGTCATCGTCATCATCATCATCATCATTATCGGCACTCATATTGAATTAATTATTGGTCATTGGGGTGCACACTGTAGGCCCGATAGGCCTATATGTTATCGTATTGGAGCGGGCAATTGTATAACACTCTTAATCAGCAGCCTTCCAAATGAGTATTTGAGTCAAGCACTTGTTATCCTTTGCAGCCGACCAACCCCCACCATGTTCTCATAGTGAAGCCCTTGAATTCCAGAATGGGTGGAGAAGGTTGAAGCACTCGATCACCCCACAGGGTCACCGGGCGATCTTCCAAGCCATCCTCGAGGACCTTGAAGGGCAGAACGAGAACCTCGCAGACGAACTGCGATCCATGCTGAAGACAGTGTCTGGTTACAGACTGATGTCGAAGGTGGACCTGTACCTGTCCTTTCTGATGAAACCAAAGATACTAACCACCCAACTCATCTATGACATTCGCAGACATCCAGACTGGGCAAGGAAGGCACTGACCATCATCCCACTGACCGGTCGATCAATCAATAGGTATGCAGCATGAATAAACCTCAACGTTGACTGATGAATTTAGTAACTGTTGTAGTATTAATGTTATAAGGGAAGAGAAATGTAACGAAATGCGTCATGAGAAGTGTAGTAGCCAACATTTTGGTGACGCGAGAGGAGGGGATGGAGCTGAGGGAGAGGATCGAAATGTAGGGAAAGGGAGGGAAGAGAGGGGAAGGAAGAGGAAGGGAGAGGAAGGGAGAGGAAGGAAGGGGAAGGAAGGGGAAGGAAGGGGAAGGAAGGGGAAGGAAGGGGAAGGAAGGGGAAGGAAGGGGAAGGAAGGGGAAGGAAGGGGAAGGAAGGGGAAGGAAGGGGAAGGAAGGGGAAGGAAGGGGAAGGAAGGGGAAGGAAGGGGAAGGAAGGGGAAGGAAGGGGAAGGAAGGGGAAGGAAGGGGAAGGAAGGGGAAGGAAGGGGAAGGAAGGGGAAGGAAGGGGAAGGAAGGGGAAGGAAGGGGAAGGAAGGGGAAGGAAGGGGAAGGGAGTGCGACCAGATCAAATGTGATCCGCGAGGGAATCATTTTAAGTGGAAAACACATTTGAAAACTACTTTTGAACCGTCTTAGGTCGGACTATCATCTAGTATATTTAGGGTGATCATCTAGTATTGAGTGTGTATATCTTACACCGCAAGTATATGCACGCATTGCAAACACAAGATCATGGGTGCATGTGTGTGGTATATATATATATAAAATAATACATATATATGTTATATACATATAAACATTCAAGGGCTGATTGATATTATGCCCAACTTACAGTATCGCTTGGGGAAGCACCGCTGAACGTGGACCTAGTCGACTATGTATCGTAATGAGCGTTATTCTGAAACTGTCATGTTAGACAATGCCATTCTGACGGCCCACCATGACGGGCGGTTCTGACCTTGAGGGGCACACAACACAGGGAGGCGGTGGGGCGGTTTGTCGTTTTCCCATATAGGCCTATAGGCACTAAACCCGCCATTGATTATGAAGGAAACGCTGTCTACTAACGGAAGCCAGCGCAACGTGTCTGGCATATGGCCCGCAACATGTGAGACTTTAGCCATCAAATGGGAATCGGGCCTAGTTGAGATCAACTGAAGCGGTCGAGTATATGCATAAGGGACCTAAGTCTGGCGAGTCAGAATGAAGAAGAAGACGGGAGTTACAGCCGTGTATAATATTAGATACCTTAACCATAGGTCTAACAAATGTTGCGCTTTCATTGTTAAGGACTGATATAGTACATAATTTTTTGTAGAATCTTAACGAAGGTCTTGGATGACAGACAGCAGTGTGGCTGGCGTCGGTGCCTCGCTTATTTAGGAAAGACGGTGATGCAGACGTTAGCGACTGCAACGCTGTCTGCCGAATGTCGCATACTTGGTACATCGGGGCTGTCCACGCATCCCATACACGGTGTTGTCCTCTTCAGCAGCAAGGTAACACAGTGGCACACTTATTTACCTTTGCCCCACACCGAGGAGACTCTAACCCATGTGACCGTGGGGAACAACGGCTTAATCCAGAAAGAAATTAAGGGGAAGATTTCACAATCACAGGAAGTTTTAACAGGGCAGAGGTTCCAATGACTTCGGGGAGGGGGAGTGGAACCATCTGCCACCGCCATAAATGGTCGAGAGACCTCTCTGCAATTATGGGTTGTCTGTTTGTCTCTGTATGGTTTTTATCTGCCTCTATCTGTCTCTGTATGTGTCTGACTGTCTGTATGTTTCTCGTAACTAAGTATACCTGAGTCCAGATAGTTCCATCATGTGACTTCGTGTGTGGCTCCATTGATTTAATCCTTGACGTCCAGTCTGTTGGGATTTTGTTCTCATCCTGTTCTCTACCTTTTCTTCCAGCTCGTTGGTGGTTCAACAACTGTCACGATAATCGTGCGAGGATTCCAGACGAACAACACGCAACACGCATTCCATATTCACAAGTTCGGTCGCTTGGGTGACAACTGCAACGAGGCTGGGCCTCACTTCAACCCTATGGACCTGGAGCACGGGGCCCCTACAGACGCACAGAGGTAAGCTGTTCCACACGCATATAGAAGAGGAATAGAGGGTCATTCAGCTATGGTTATTCATTTATTGGTTACAACGCATAATATTATATTTTGCGTTGAGTACGAATGTGCATTTACAATTTCAATATACATGTTCATTATACGCAGACATGTTGGCGACTTGGGAAACGTTGAGGTGGACGATAAAGGCCGAGTCATTGCAAACATAGAGGACCATCTGTTGGAACTGTCTGGAACTAACAGCATCATAGGAAAATCAGTTGTGGTAGGTCTTTCAGTTTCACGATACGGATTAGGAGTAGATTAGATGTAAATTGCTGCCATTCGTCATGATGTCTCAGTCTTCCTCCTCGCTCTTCCTCTTCCCTTTTCCCCTCAATTCTACTCTTAATAACAGTTCTTAGGAGGGAGTTATGTGGCACACCCATTGACTCTGTTGCCATAGGGGATCTTTTATCATCCACCATTTGTTGTATTTCTTCGTTTGTCCTGAGTTCATTCCAGCCGACCGACAGATCTCCGACGGAATGGATAAGGCAAAGGATTGGTTGATTGTTCGATCGATTGATTGTTCGATCGATTGATTGATCGTCGACCTCTCAAAAGCCTAAAATCTTTAGACAACATCTTACCTCTGCGTTGCTTTTTTGGAGTTACCTTTGTTATCTTCATGCATCTATAAGTAAAACCATGCACGAACAAACAAACCAATGTATACACACCCGTAAATGCATATGTGCAAGCATACACACATGTATGCATACATACATACATACATACATACAGATATGCATAAATACACGCATGCACACATACACACACATGCACACATGCATACATTCATACATGCACACATACAGACATACTTACCTATATAGATACATACATACATATATGCATACATGCATATATACATACATACATTCATACAGATATGCACACATATATATGCATACATACATACACACATGCATGCATACGTACATACATGCATGATGCATATATGCACATTCGCATACATCATAACACATGGACACTTACATGTGCCTATTGTCTTTGTCTGAGACAGTTCCATGAATTTGTCGATGACTTGGGTCTCGGTGGGTTTCCGGACAGCAAGACGACGGGACACGCCGGAAGGAGAATCGGTTGTTGCGTCATCGAAGCTGCCTGAGCAGACGACGAACGACGAACCAATCATATCTTAGATAAACAATACGGGTTTATTAAGAGCCAGTTGATTCGTGGATGGAGAGGCTCACTGTTCAATAATTCTTGTCCGCTTTAGTATTCAAACTACTCTATAGTGTATATAAGTAACTTTTTGGTCATTATAATATGCACTTGCTCTATAAGCCCTACTACTCTATATGCTGCGCTACTTACTTACTAGACTATTGTGATTATGATTATTAATATTATCGTTATGGTTCTGTTATTATTATTATCATTGTAAATATTATTATTGTGTAGTTGGGATTATTTAAGTTCTAAGTATCAAAGTGAAAAGATTCATGTTTGAATTATATTAACTAAGAAGGAGGATAACAGGTTGATATAAGATAGCTTTCATTGACTCCTATGATTACACTGTACTTGTGGAGTCTTCCTTGTAACTTTAGGTCTAATATACTTGTATTGTGCAATAAGCAACAACATAAAGTATATGAGCCAGTCAGTTAAGGTAAGGGGCACACCGACGAAAGAGCGCCCGACGAAAGAGCGCCCGACGAAAGAGCGCCCGACGAAAGAGCGCCCGACGAAAGAGCGCCCGACGAAAGAGCGCCCGACGAAAGAGCGCCCGACGAAAGAGCGCCCGACGAAAGAGCGCCCGACAGAAGAGCCTCGACAATAGGGCGCCGCCAAAAAAGCGCCGATAAATGAGCGCCCGACCAAATTAATGAGCACCGACAAAAAGAGCGCCCGACAAATGAGCGCTCGACAAAAGGGCGCCGAACAAGTATCAAACACGGGTTTTATTTCCCTTAGTAGCTGGATAGATGAAAAGAATTCTGCCTAACTAGAAGCTGGATTGGTGTACGGAATGTCGTTTAAATATACGGGAATGATAAAATGGTTTCAGCCTAAATAGAAGCGAGAATGGTGGTAAGATTTCTATTTAAGTAAGAAGCTGGATTGATGCAAAGAATGCAGTTTGAATGGGAGCGGGAGAGATGATATGTTTCTGCCTAAATGGAAGCGAGGATCAAAACAAGACTTTAACAACAGGGTAGATTGATGAAAAGTTATATGTTTAACTAGAAGCTGGATTGGTGAATAGAATTCGGTCTCACTTGAAGCTAAATTGATGCATTCCCGTTTTCTTAAAAGGCATTATTTTTATCAATCCAGTTCAAGTCTGACATAATTAAGTTTAATCGATCCAGCTTCTAGTTAACAAGTTGCGTTTTCATCGATCCAGGTTCTATTTTAACATAATTCTATTCGTCAGTTATGCTCCTGCTTAGACGAAGTGTTGTAGACGTTTACGTCTGCAGACGAATTGAGCGCTGACCAAACACATTAGATAGGCTACATGTTCAGCGCTCTTTTGTCGGATCACAAGGGTAAGGTAATGCGAGGTAGGATAGCGAAACGTAATGCAGGGTAACGCAATTACTGTAAGGTAATGTAAGGCAAAGTAATGTGAGGCAAGGTAGAGTAAATCAACTAAAGAAAGGTTAGGAAAAGGAATGCAAACGTGATTTAAGGAAATGCATGGCGGCAGGACAGTCTGTTCTTGCTGAGTTTACAGTTGGAACACAAATAGCAAAATATCTTTCCATTCTTGCTACGTTTTAAACGAGATCTCTTGGGATGACAACCCAACACTCTAATCAATCGGACAAAATAGCTAATGATGACATATCAATGGTCAATGGAATGCTCGCACAACGAGGTTGTTCACTTTCTAAAATTGTAGTTGTTATTTGTATAACTAATCTTTAAATATATATCACCAAAACCAGAGGAAACGAACCAGACTCTTCCCTGCTCTATTTAGTATAAGTGTTATGCCATTAAGAGCAGCAATGTCTTCAGTGCACTACTAGATTGTAGTCTTCGATGGTGAGCCTCACGCACCCACGTAGAGCCCAGACCCCTTGATTCACTAAGTTCGATGCTTGAGAACGGCGCCAGACTGTGGCATCAGTTCCTCAGTCGGTTCCACCCACATCGTTTCCACTTTCCACGGACCATTTGGCTTCCATCTTGTTCCTTTCCATCAACCTCTCCACTGGGACTCGATGCATGGCGTCTCCAGGAGAGACGGACGGCCTAGGCAGTCGATGGCTGGAGCTGGGAAGAGAGCAGAGACCGAGAGATGAGTTTCCGGTCGCTGCTATTGCTCCTTCGTTGGGAGTGGCACTCGTGCGGGTGTAGGTCGTTGTCATGCGTCTGGTGAACCTGGTGGAGCTTAGACGCCGCTTCTGATAGCACATGACCCTGCATGCAGAGGCCGAGTAGAAACAGGACCTGGTGATCGACTTCAGATCATTCTACAACGATCAATCAATCGATCAATCAATCAATAAATGCAATTTGTCATTCGATCGATCGATCAATCGATTGATCAATCAGTCAAGCAATCAATTAAATCACCTAATCAATTACGTCGGGGGGCGGTCGGTCATTTAGTAGGTAAGTCAGTAACCCTGTCATTCAGCTAGATGTCAGCCAACCGACTAGGAAGTCAGTCAATCAGTCAGTCAGTCAGTCAATCAATCAGTCAGTCAGTCAATTGGTCAGTCAGTTGGTCAGTCAGTCAGTCAGCCAGTCAGTCAGTCAGTCATTCAGTCAGCCAGTCAGTCAGTCAGTCAGTCAGTCAGTCAGTCATTCAGTCAGCCAGTCAGTCAGTCAGTCAGTCAGTCAGTCTAGGTTTCGAGTCACCTCTTGCTCTTCTCTAAATTGTTGTCAATCCACATCTATTCAATCTCTCTTAATATTTTAGATTTGTGTATAGTCCTTTTGTCAGTTTTTTGTCGCTTTCCTCTGTATTTTATCCAAATTTCTCGATATCTTATTTGAAGCATGGATTTCATGCTTGCACACAGTAATCAAGGTTTGGTCTGACCAGTGTCTTATATAACTCGTGAAATATTTCTTTTTCTCTGCTGACTATTGCTCTTTTAATTATTCCTAACACCTTGTTGACTTTGAACATTGACTTAATGGCTTTGCATTCTTGTGTATGACCCCCTCTGTATATCTTTCTTCTTCTGAGTTTCTTTTGTTCAACCCTCCTACTGGGTACTGACATTTTTAATTTGTCTTTCCCATGAGCATAACATAACACTTTTTTGTGTTGAACAGCATCTGCCAGTCTATTGACCATTGGTACAGTCTCTGTAAGTCTAGCGGCAAGTTAAAACCGCATCCAGCCCATGCCTTGTTACATGATGATAGAAAAGAATAATTCTCATGAAGTTTTGCTGTATATTGCACAAAATATTTCTATTTAGTATATGGTGTATACCTTACAAGCATCCACCATTTTATTATATAGATCATTATGACAAGATGACTTTTGCTGAGATAATTTGTGCCCCCCGGTTTTTCATTTCTGGGGACTTTAAAAATGCAGGGCAAAAAAATTCTTTGCGCTCCGCACAATATTAGCAGATTTATGCCCCCCATTTTTAGGAACCTTGTTGCACCTCTGATGATATCTATCTTGTGCATCAGTCCTCAGAAATTGCGCGTTAATGAACTAGCTATTAACACGTCTCAGCTACAGTATTGTATAGCGACACACGATTATATTTCGCGCGTGCTGAAGCCAGCAATCACGTGTTCTGTGACTTATAATTATAATTATTGAGCCTCAGGTGTTCGCCAGTTACAACAATTACTGATCACCTGTACAAAGACACGCGTTGGCTTTATTGCAAATGAAAAGTCACTTTTACGGTCGATTGCTAAGGAGGATTATCTGAGAGGATTAGTTTTCTAACGGTGATCTAAGAAGGAACCTCAGAAAATCAGAACATGTCTTGAACATGAGAGACCTGGATATTTTCTCTTGTATGCAATTAATCCGCATTGCCATTGGCAAGTAGGACGGATTGTAGAAGAGAAGTAGTTGAAGAAGCGATACACCTCTATCAGGCATGTAAACATCCTACTTCCCTGATTAGAATTCTTAAATCTGCGGAACTCATGTCTTCAGAGTCGAATTGCAAATAGTTTATAACTTACGAAAAATAGGTCCAGTCTGCCATAACTGAAGACATATCAACCCCTTTGCATATTTTGTCGTTCAATTTCAATAATTAGATTTTTAAATAAGAATGATTAAAACCGACTCCATGTCCAGAGACATGCATTTGAGAATTTATTGCATATAATACTTCATGAAAAAGATAGCGTCAAATTTGAATAACAAACCACGTGTTGTGCAAGAGACGTTTATATATATATATATATATGAAAGAGATATATATATTCCCATAGCAATAAGGCAACGCAAATTTATAAGTTTTTAATATTTAGTTAACCTTTAAACTGCATAAGCTGCATATGCGCTCCTATACATTTTAGTACACGCTGGTCCTTCAAGGGTTAAATTGAGTAACATATAAAGAACTGCAGTTGGGTGACCGTTCCATTCCACGGGGTCCCGAGACCGAGAAGGAATGATTTCGAAAGTTCCGGTTTGTGCGAACTGCGAAGTATGGTAGAGAGGGACGGAGGGTGGGATGGATGACGAACGGACAAAAGCCCCTCAGACAAAAAGCCCCGGGACAAACCCCCGGACAAAGATCCGAAAAAGTAGAACAAGAAGCCCTAAGAATAAAATGTTTTTTACCTTTACAGAACCTTCGTCTAATCCGATGGGGTTTAATGCGACCGTTGTTTTGAGGTTTTCCTATTATGGTTCTATCTATGTAACTCTACCTGGACAGTACTTCCCGTTTACAAGCGGTCACTCAATAATCGTCATCCAATAGTTAAATAGCAAATATATGGAGGTTTAAGCGAAACATGCAGGCCTATACATCTCTATAGTTCCTTAGCCTTTTTGATGTTAGTATCTAATATGTACGCTGAATGCATCGCCGTGCGTAATTCATAGACCATTGAGCCTACAACTTGGCCTACAACTTGGCTTTTCTCTTTTGTTCAGTCATTCATTTCGAAAATTTATATAGTGCCCCTTCAAGATTTCTACTCCGAGGCGCTCTCAGCCGCTGCTGAACAAAAAGCCTTGAGGATACAGTAGAAGGCTGGCAGATTAAATTTGGTATATTGATTTGCAGGTGTGATAATATTATTGGTTCTCAGTGTTGGGTACGAGTAAACTCATAGGAGTTTAAACTCACGAATTAACTCACTTGCTGTGATTTAAGAGTTTGAATTAACTCACCTCATTGAGTGTGGCTTAGGCCCCTATGAGTTGATTTAATGCATAATTTCTGTGAATTTGAGTTAAGACTGTAAATTTTAAAATCAACTTACTGTTCGGCACTCGAGCGGCACATATTATGTTGAAACAAGTTAACGCCAGTCATGTTTGAGATGTTAAACATGTGGACTATGGTGTTTTCTTTGACTCCATAATAGTAACATGATTATTCAAAAATAATTATAATAACAGTAACACTAGTAAATTAGTGATAATAAGCTGATGATTTCGTGGTAACTGTGAATTTGTACAACGTTCGATTAAAACGTGCCAGTATGAGACATGTGTGAGTAGATGATTTAACTCATTTAACAACCGAGTTTTGAGTTAACTCAGTTCATAGAGGATGATTTGAGTCTGAGTTTAACTCATCTTGAGGTGCATGAGTTGAGTTTTGATTGAACTCATTTCTTGCATGAGGTTACCCAACACTGTTGGTTTTACAGATTTAGATCAAAACATTTAGTTGACAAGAATATTGTTATACGTTAGCATATACGATGGTTTTTGTTCGGCAGATTAACCTCAAAACCGCCTTTTGGGTTTATTCGTACACAATGTCTGATATTTTATTGGACATACCAAAAACCCCAAAGGGGGGGTTTGTGAGGGAGTAATGTCCTGCCTAAAACAGGGAGATTTTGCCCGGGGGTTAATCTCCGCGGGGTTTTATGTCCGGGAAGGTTTGTCCGAGGGGCTTTTGTCCTACACTCGGATGGATAGAGGTATAGAGATAGGGAGTGGTAGAGTCAGTGAGTGATTGAATAAGCGAATGAGAGACCCTGAATGCGTCGTTGAAGAAGCAGTAGATGATAGGGTTGACGCAGCTGTTCGACATCGCCAACCAGTGAGCGACCATGAAGGTCATCACCCAGGCACTGTCCTTGTCTGTGCCAAGGTCGCCGTTGAACAGGTCAGGGTTAAGGTCCTTGGTCAAGGTCACTACGTGCAGTGGCAGCCAACAAATGCCGAAGAAAGTCACCACCATCACCAACATCTTCACAACCTGCAACCATCAATCATTTTAGAATTTGGATAGAAGATGATGTGGTCTTGGACATTTGGGACCGATACATGACTGCATGCTCCAGGACAGGTGGACGCTTATTCTTAGGTAACTGAAAGATAACAACACATTGTAAGTGTCTGGTTAGACCTATCTTTCTGTTTCTCTCCCTCTCTTTATCCCTCTCTCTCTCTATCTCTCTCTCTTTCTCTCCCTCTCTATATCTCTCTGTCTCTGTCTCTGTCTCCGTTTTTCTCACTCTCTCTCTCTCTGGATTTGTTTCTCCATTCGTTCTGCTCGACCGTATGTGTGATTTCGATCCCTACTCGAAACTGTCTCTGATTGCAAAGCCCAAGAGGCTCTCTGTGTGACTGTCTATTTGTCTGTCTGTCTATCTGTCCGTATAGTTGTATATTCAGCGCTCGTGAATAGGCTGGTGCCCTACGCTTTTAGAAGTTAGGAGGTCACGATCACGATTACGATTAGTCTTGACACAATAGGCCTTGTTACTTCAACGGTTGATGTATTGTATATAATACGCCGTTGCTATAGAAGTCACTGATTTTATCTAAACAAGTCAATTCTGTAAACCAACTCGGTCTGAGACCTCTGACGGCTCTCAACCTCGCCAACCCCACCAACCCCACCAACCCCACCAACCCCACCAACCCCACCAACCCCACCAACCCAACCCAGGCTGAAAATAAACGGCTGCTCTGAATGCATCTGATTAAACCTTAGGCATGAGGCATAACGATGTCTAGTAGGACGCTTTGCTGAGTGGTAAGTGAGGATACCTTTCTGGTTGACTTCAGCTGGTTCAGATCCCGCACGTGATCAGCATTTCCGGGCGCTCGACGCCGCCATAACTTTCGGCAGACGACGCCGTACGCACTGGAAATGACGCCGACCGGAAGTAGATAGATGACGAACAGCATGAAGACCGTGTAAACGAGCCTCCACGGCTGCAAGGGCCACTCCTCGCCGCAATCCGTCAGTAACGGTTCTCCGGAGGAGTCAAGAACCACTGGAGAGGCACGCCCGACGATCAGCTGAACGAGGGAGAGACACGCAGCAAAGGCCCAGATGCCCACGAGGACGATCCAAGGGCAAGGGTCGAAGCGACGACGGGCCAGGAGTGGCTTCGTGACGGCCAGGTATCTGTCGATGGCGATAGCAGAGCTCGTTCCAACGCTGGCCGTCACGGAGACAGTCTGCATATAGAGGACGAATGTACACATCGTCTGACCAAAGATCCAGTTGTTAAGCATCGTCAGGGTGAAGGTGAAGGGCATGCAGAAGACGGCCATGATGAGGTCAGCAGCGGCCAGGCTGACGAGGAACCACGTTAGGTCCGTCTGAGATCGCTTGCCCACTGCAAGGACAACGATGACGGTGAGGTTGCCGAGGACGGAGAGAGCAGCCGTGGTGGCGTAGAGGACAACGAGACCAGGGTACTTGCGGTGGACTGAGAGATCGGTCAGGTCAGGCACGTAGTCGTCGCTGAGGAGGAATGGGACGTCGCGGGTGTCTTCCAAGTTCAGTGTGCCGTTCATCGCTTCTTTGTTGCTATCCATACTTAGAAACTGTTCAGAATAACTAGGAGTATATAACCACTTGAATTGGCTTCCTGTTCAGTAAAGCTTTGGTTTAAAATTATCGTGGCTTACAGAGCAAAAGTCTTGCAAATCTGTCCGGTCACAATACCTGAAAATAGTCCTTAGTCCTCAAACTCATGCATTGTTACTCAACAAAGTCAGCTGTATGTCCTAAATCGCAAATCGCAATCATAGATCACCACTGTGACCAGATGGTTAAATCTAGAAAATAGAACTCTCATTATAGACATTTATGCATTTATTTGGTGATAAATATATATTATGTCGTTGAATGGTCATTGAATTTGAATCAGACAAGCGTAATAAAGTTTCTAAATAAATAATTTGTTAGATTTTCAAAGCAACGCAAAAACCTACGATGGCGTTTCTTAACAAGGCTGCAATCGGATCAGTTTATCCAGGAGAGCAGAGCAATCGGCAACAATGGAGAAGCAACAACGTTTGGTGGATGTGTGAGCGATCAACTTTACAACAGTTCCAGATTCCATGGATTCCTCCAGGAACCACACAAAGCAGACCCAGAGCCACAATCGTTGATTTCACGACAAAGGACACTGCCAAAAAAACCTCGCGTACAAGTGGTACATTAACACAAGCAGAGTCTACAGGGCGGACTGTTGTCGCAAAAGATGTTGTTGTTGTTATGTAGTACTTAGTAGCCTCTAACAGCTGAGGATGAGGATGAGGATGAGGATGAGGATGAGGATGAGGATGAGGATGAGGGGCTTCATCCTGTTGTTCTCTGAAGCGATAGAGTCTCAGCGCCTTAGACTATCAAACAAAAGGTCTGGGAATCAGCTACATACGAAAGCGCTGCGCCAGAGGACCAACTTTTTAAAGCAAGCGCTATATGTTTCTCAAACCCCGGTGAATCTCGACTCTTCCTGAAAACACAATTGCATTTGTCTGTAGTTTCTCTCCGAAAGCGGCTAAGATGATAATATTGCTTCATCTGTTTCTGGACTGATTAAATTACTAGTGTTCGAAAATTGAGCGCCCGCCTCTGTTTCCGACTCTCGATGTGCTAGGAATTTCTGATTACAGTCTTCAAACGAAGATTGCTTGCTATTATTAGCGATTCTCGTCGGTCTCGCCAGACTTCCGTTCCTGGCTACATCTAACGACAGACTCAGATGTCAAGACTATAACGGTAACTCCACGTCAGAAACTTGTTTACTCTTTTCTACAAGAACCCATTAGCATCACATATAAAGGCGAAGACGACTCATGTGAGACTTGCTTCCCACATCTGAGGTTTTTTTGTTTAATAAATGTAAGGTATTTATTGATGGCTGGGATATAATGACATGGCATCAATTGATGACGTAATGCAATTGTAAGAAAAGATCTTTCTCAAGGTCCCTACACAGTTACCGTCTCAGGGAGGAGAAGGCTCGGATCAGTATTTGATTAGCAGCAGAGTGCAATTCCTCAATGGCTTTTAGACGTATATTACTTGGTACAGACGCCTTGAAGTTGCTTTGCTATTGAAGCCGGTGTAGGATGGGGGTAACACTCCCGTACAAATAGACAACGGGATTGTTTTTTTCATCCTAGTAGGCTTATATAATGACTGTCGAGTTAATCGATACTAGAGCAAAAACACTCCACCCTGCGAATAAACACGAGTCGTGTTTTCGTTTGAGATCGGACCAAATTACTTTCGGAGTTGATTCATCCTACGACAAGTCGATTAGGGGAGTTGATTCTTCCAGGGACCAAATTACTTTCGGAGTTGATTCATCCTACGACAAGTCGATTAGGGGAGTTGATTCTTCCAGGGACCAAATTACTTTCGGAGTCGATTCTTCCTAAAACAAATTGAATGAAGAGCTGATGCTTCGTGGAGCGAATAAACTTGCGATGTTTTTTCTTCCTAGGACAAACCGATATTGATATATCGAAATTTTGATTTTTGGAATTAATTTTTGGAAATTTTGGACTCGAAATTTTAAAATTCTAGAATAGATATTTCTAAATTTTGGAAACAGCATCGATGTTGACAATGACGTCTTTGTATTCAGTACACAGTGATTGAATTCCCGGGATTTGGGAGTTGGGATGGTTCAACTCCTTATCATTTTTCAACCCTACCAGTTAATTTTTAAAAATTGCAATGGAGGTCAAGCAAATCCCCAGATCAATTTTTAATGGCACATAAACCCACAGTTGCCCTCTACAATTTTGCCCTTGTACAAATTTCAGGTTCGTAAAAATGTTGGTCGGGATATCTGGACATTTGAAATTTGTTTCAACCACTCCTCAGTTTAAAGACCCCCCCCCCCCCCAATTTCACAATTCAAACCCTGTCAGTACATATGGGAACCGTAAAGCCTGAAACCAAAGTGGCTGATTGTGAGAAGAAAGCATTGACATCAGATTGTGTAAACGATGTTTGACTGTTTCATATGATTGTTGGATGAATAATCTCTTCGTTATTTCGTAGCTTCAATACAGGAATGGCTGATATTTAAAAATGAAACAGCTGTTAAGTTTTTGTGTGAAACCGTCATGACATTTCAGATCCGTTTCTGGCTCAAGTGACATGTATGTATCTTCGTTTACTGGAAAGAAATATCGCTGTCAAAACGCAGCAACACTACAAATTCATATTACAGAGGAATCAAACAGTCACAGTTCCACCCGTGATATCAAATACAGACATTTTGACTCATGTCGTACATATATTTTTTTTTCATAGGCTTATATATAGTCAATCAGCGCTTATATATATATTCAACCAGTAATGGGTCCAACAAAGAATACACTCCATAACTTTTTTAACTCCCCTGTTCAATTTATCATAGGAAACACCAAATTGAATTCAATTTGTCTTAGATAGAATTGACTCCACGGGAGTGTGTGTAGTCACCAACAGGAGTGTTTTAGTCCTAGTAACGATACACTCCACCGATCAAGTCCGTTAGTAGGCCCTACCAGTAAGAATGAACTCCACAGTTGATATATATATATATATATATATATATATATACAATATAGGGATTCGTTTTGAGAAAGCCTCTCCATCTCCGAACCTTCTCCTTAATCGTCTTGACCATTCGAAACAGAAATAATCACCAGTTCGTACGGAAGCACGTAATGTAAAGAGTTAGCCACGGAGTTTGGAAGCAGCGTGGAAGAAGCCTTCTAATGCGCTGCTAAATATATCGTTGTTTAAAAATTACAACGTTCGTAATGCGAGACTATCCACAAAGTCGCTGAATTCATATAGCGCACTTGTTGTTAAACGCTTAGAAAGAGCTTACGTACACAGATTGATGATTTCACTTAGATTCTAGCGATATAAAATACACAAGAGTATCGAAACTAGCCTGTATGTTGGCGATTGCATCGTTAAAGAACAAAATGATGTACGAATCGAGTCGTGTGTAGCGTATTCAGAATGCGTCTGTAAGTCGAACTTCTATGCGATCTTCCTCTGTGCCTACTTCGGCAACCCTTACAGAATGACCCTTAGCAACGCACGTGCGATCTGTGTCTCGTGAGGCGCTTCGTCCTATCGCTGAGAGCGAATTATATCACCCGCAGGCGATCGTTCAGCGCCCATATGAGGTAAGCGCTGACAAATCAGCACGCGACGTATCCATGGTCGCATTGCCTGAGCGATTGCTTAGCTCGCAACGGACATGCATTCTTCTCTTTGACCGGAAGTGACCATGGTGACCGGAAAGGAAGGCTTTTATTCAGGCGCCAAGAGGTCTTTTGACCAATTAGGTGGCCATTTTCTCAAGTGTGCAAGCGACGTCATGACCCGGCAATGCCTGCATGCAGTTTCACGACCTCAGTGGAAGCTCTAGGTTTTTCCATCAGAGGCCAAAGGGAAGGGCCGAAATCTCGGTGGGGGGGGCAATTGTATTCCCAAATTTGTCGAAACTGAGAGTGCTAGGTATAGCTCCACACTGAGGGACAACGACAAGGTTCATGTATATGCATTATAGAGCAACATGAATTCTTCACATCAGCAAACTAGATATTTGGAAATAGAATGACTTTATTTGAAAGTAAAGCATTAACTATGCACATTACATACACTTAATGAAAAGAAAGTTTACGATTGTCATGTCAAGAGTCAAACTGATCCACAAAGGTACCTGTGGTAATAGACTCTGCACGAACAGATTTAATCGACAACAATGTCAGACTACTTGGACGAATATCAGACAGAGGGCTGTTTTAATTAATTTCAGAGCAGAAAAGCTTGTCCGACAAGCTGTTGATGTTACTGGTAAGGCAATGGCTATGTTCGACATTCTGAAAGGCAAGTTTGTATGGTTCCAGAAAGAAGCCAGAACTATCGTTGTGGTCATATACTTGAATGCATTGGCAGACGCCCAACTTCGGGAATTTCATGGTTGAGATCTTCAACATTACTGTCATTACAAAAGTGCAAAAGACACAACGTTATCATTATAAATATTTCAAGAAAGACATTATGTTTGGCATAAATGCCTGTCATAGCAATAAGTGAATCGTCTATCTAGTTCAGAAATGTGCTGCCCAATTGTGGCTTGTGCGTTCACTTCAGAACGTTGTCCCACAGTTTCATCAACTGCCGAGCTAGAAAAACGGATAGGCATTAAGCGGACAGTCGGACACGTCGCTTATAGTTAATACTGGGTCAGTTTCACAATTCCTACTTTACTCTTCTGCCTTTAAAATGACCTCTGTTTCATCTCTATTTTCTCTGAAAGAGACCGTTTTATGTCTGACAATGTCGGCATCTGGAGATAAGTCAACTCGCTATGTGCTTTAACCAATTTCATATGCGCAAGAGAGCTTGAAGCAAAAACGTATAACCTTTCAATTATAAGTTATGCAAAAATCTCGAGCTTCTGGAATAGACTTATTAACGGAAATTGCGTTCAATTAAAGTATGTGGCAATGGAAATAAATGGCCCGTGTCCTCCAACTGCCTTCCAGCTGCTGGACACTCTTATTAACACTGCTCATTACACTTGCACCTTCGTAACCTTGACCAACTAAACATGAACCTATGTTTACCCACAAATGACTAAAAACCATCTAAAATAAGCCATGACATTTACTTTGCATCTAATCTTATTGTTGATTTTAAATCTAGAAACTATTCATTCACTTTCTTGTTAGTAAGAAATCGTATTACAAAGAATACAAAGAATTCTTGCGACTAATATCCTTTGTCCCATCAACAAAGATTGAAAACTATATACATTCCTTAACCTCTTTTATTATCTGATTACTGACCATATCTATCACTAAAAATTCTAAGCAAGTAAGTAAGTGATCCTGTAAGAATGTTCAGACAAAATCATTTCAGATGGGCCTATCGTTATGCAAGTTAGTACTTGGTGCCTTTGAGAATGCCCCGAAAATAATAATTCTG
Source organism: Bimastos eiseni (assembly GCA_959347315.1). Taxonomy (NCBI): domain Eukaryota; kingdom Metazoa; phylum Annelida; class Clitellata; order Crassiclitellata; family Lumbricidae; genus Bimastos; species Bimastos eiseni. The sequence goes on along the minus strand of OY365821.1, from coordinate 15,105,811 downwards.
AATTTCATCATGCATCATACCTTAGCAAGTAAATATCAAATCTAAATGACACCATATTTCACAGCACATCGGTAAAAAATCTGGGGGAGGGTTAGTGGGGGCCACAAGCTCAGTTGGGGGACCTGGCCTGCCCTGTGGAGCCGCCACTGCACGACCTCTCTTATAATAGGTCTATACGGCTTCAGAGGCCATTACAACATGGGAATCCCGGTCAATTTTTAAACTACAACTATTTTCAGCACTGGCTAAATTGTTTTGTTGAAAATTATACTTATTTTAATTTTATTTTGTTCATTATCGAAATTTGATACCCCCTTCTTCCATTGTTTTTTGTTCAGAAGTGCATACACACGCCTCGACGTCGCAATTGCAGTTGTACTGCAGAGCAATTGTGCGCTAAGGACTTGCTCAAGGTCCCTACACAGTGACTCCCCGGACGCGGGTCAAACCCGCTCACTCAGCGCACACTGAGTGTTACGGGCTGACCGCTCTAACCAATCAGCCACCATATGCATGTATGTATGCATGCATGTATGTATGTATGTATGTATGTATGTATGTATGTATGTATGTATGTATGTATGTGTGTATGTATGTATGTATGTATGTATGTATGTATGTATGTATGTATGTATGTATGTATATATATATGTATGTAGGTATGTAGTATGTAGGTGTGTATGTACTTATGTAGGCATGTACGATATGAATGTATGCATGTATGAATCAATCAATGTATGCATGCATGTGTGCATGTATGATGTATGTGGACATGCATGTGTGTATGCATGTATATTATGTTGAAGTATGTATCTCGACACATACATTCTGCATGCTCAATGGAGTCGATAACTCTATGACTCATTGATGTTACGTCATATTCCGTTACGGACGCCTCTTCTCAAGAGGCGTGCTTATGACTAAAGCATAATTCCTCTGCTCGCAATATTTATGCATTCATACGTGTGTGTATAATATGTATGCATTAATATATGTATATACATCTATTGTACAATTGTTTACGCGATGCATGTTTGCATGTAAGCTTGGATGCTGCATTTTGTGGATAAATATAAATATAGGTCTGTACATATGAATATCGTTGTCTATGTAAGTATAAGCCTATAAATGTAGGTCTATGTATATAAATATCTCTGTATATATAATAATAAGCCTATAAAAATATGTCTATGCATATGAATATCTTTGTCTATATAAATATAGGTCTCAATTATAAGCAACAATTCCTGGTAGGAATATCGCCATTACGTCAATCCAACATAACTCTGCAGATAATTCAGTGCGCGCGCTTCTAAGCGTATAATAAACGGCGAGTCATAAAAAATGAGCCGCATTTAATTTAACATGATTCATATTGATAACCATCGCTTATTAAGAAACTTTAGAATGATGACGCTTGCTGTTCTAGCCAAATGCTATGTAAATTATTTCACATAAAACGCTGGATCAGCCTATAAACTACAATGACGCCATGCCAACCCTGACAAAATGTTGTCTGCCGACGAAGAGAAACATGTTATCTATCGGGGGTCTCTGCACTCAGTCGTACGAACATCCATTTAATGATCGAACGGGCGTTTAGGTCAATGCTCAGTGTTACTGAGAGGTTCAACTAGCACATGACTTTGCCTGACATTCATGGCCTAATTTTATATTTTGCAACAGGATCGTGCTTATGCGCACAGAGCTCGCGAGACCGATGCTGCCAACTGAACACTTGATTAATTATTGAAGTCGAATATAACTGTTTGTGTAGCCAACCAATGCACTGTGTCCTAATTAACCGTAGCGAATTAGGGCTATGGTTATGGTAGGATTATTAATTCCTGAAACAGCGGGAATCGAACTCGCTTCCTCCGCTTTACACGCCAGTATCTTATCCATTTTCTCTACGACCTCCCTGAATCGTATAAACATAATATGTATGTGCGATTATTTGCTATCTAGGTACTTAAAATAGCGCCTTTGATACATCTTAAAGCTGACGAGCGAAGGCTTCTTGAAGTTCAGAAAAGGTGTCACTTCAGATCAGATAAACAGAGAATACCTCTTTGATTCCGAATTGTTGGATATTTAACAGAACAGATTCAGAGACAGTGTCTGTTAAAAGCAGACACCGTGTAGCTTGATGTTGTTTTTAGGAAACAGGAAAGCCAAGTGCACTCAACCGGTAATTGCATGGATGTGCAGTTTATAGAGTTTACAGTCGAAGCGGCAATCGAGTAATCCCGATGCATTTCTAACCGCGCTATAGAAATAAGATTGGACTGATCGATTATGACAATCGTGGGATCTACGTAGGCTCTACCCTCGTATTCGGAATCGTGTACCCAAAAATGTCCGATCATACGTATTATGCGTGTTGAATATATATACTTGGACGTACTTATGTCGTCATCATCGTCATCGTCATCGTCGTCGTCATCATCATCATTATCATCGTTATCATCGTTATCATCATCGAAATCATCATCATTATAATAATAATAATAATCATCATCATCATCGTTATCATCGTTGTCATCATCATTGCACCATCATCGTAATCGTCACCATCGTCGTCATTGAGCTGAACACTCTGAGGGTATCCATTGGACATTTAAAAATCGCTCTTCGCAACCTTGCTGACCCGGGTGACGTCATAGCGGTGCTTCGCTTTCAGGTTTGACGCAGAGGTCCAAAATAGTTTTGAGAAATGATTTTTATAATAAAATAATTAATACAAGCAAATCATGGTCCTATTAATTATACTTATACACAAATAATGAAATTTTGCACATTTATGGGCATGCTGTGCATAAAAAAGTGACGTGATAGAAAAAAAACTGACTTCATTTTAGGAATCAGCATCCTCAAGTTAGTCTAAATCAATTGAAAAATCCAACTCAACAGAAAATAAATTCAAACTTGTTCCCCAATGTTATGACTGAAAGCAGGCTGTAAATAGTTCCGCGGAAGGAGGAAGTGGTTATGCGAAGGGAAATCGTCAGGAAATGAGACAGATGGTGATTTCCAGCGGAGTGATAAAAGCAGAAAAAAGGAGAGAATTTAGAGCAGGATTTGGACAGAAGACATGTATCGGAAATGTTGCAAAGACACGAAACTCGGCGGCGGCATTTGCATGCTGACAGTGTTAATGGCAAGCCCAAATGAAGGTTCGGCCACGTTATTCATCGTTGCTACGATGGTGTTGTTATAAAGCAGCTGATCGAGTATAATTATAGTCAACCAATTGTCCAGTCTTCGTGACGAGATAACAAAGATGACGCTATCTCGTGATTGGTGGCTTTGAATAGGAACCAACCTTTAGAAATTGAAAATAACTGTAGTTCATCAAAGTAGGCCCCGATCAAAGGATTTACCAACATTCAGTCGATAGTCGTGTGACATCGTTTGAGTGGAAGAGCATAGAGCACGTCGTCCCTGAACCCCCATGGTAGAGCAACAGAGCTCTCGTAGATACACAGAGGCGGCACCTAATAAGCACCAGGTTGCATTTTCTTCTGGAATAGGCGCAGATGTAACACATGAGTTTATCACCCGTCACGTTCCGTTGGGTCCTGAAATTGTGAAATTAACTTAACCAGCGATGCAGTGCTTCACGAAATTTCATTTTAATAAACGTCCTGTCTTCCTATCGTTTTATTACGTTCTTCATATTCTTTGTCTTACGATCACGATAACAATGTTGATGACGATGACCGCGTCACTAAAGATGGAGAAGAAGCAGAACGAGATGACGATACGACGACGACGACGACGATGATGATGATGATAAATGGTCATGACTTTCCTGAAGAATAGGACGCTAAGGAAGAGGATGACGGTGATGATAAAGAAGCGATAAAGACGACAACGATAATGACTACCTCGATCATAATAATAATGTAACTTAAATGTAAACATCGAGAATACCGAGCGCAACGCAAGAGGATCCCAGATAATTTACCGGAAATAAGGAGGTCCCTGAAGGGTTGATATTTGCTAGACAGGCGGAAGCAGTCGGACATCCAGACAGACAACTGAAGCCATTCAGCGTGAAATCCAACGATATCTGTGATGCTGAGGTTTCTGGGAAGGCTTCTGTGTCGACCTCTATCGGGCTGAGTCGAGTTTCACCGATGCTCTTAACCGACTTGGCCCCTCCGGCGAGATGGACGGACAGACGGACGGACGGGCAGGGAAAAGGAAAGAAAGGATGGAGGGAATTGGTGGATGGATGCGTGGATGGATCGGTGGGTTCGAAAGAACATGGGAGTAAAGAGTATTTATAGCAGACGGTGAACATAACCAACCAAGTCCGCATTAGTAATTTCAGCGACTACAGCGACTACAGCTCCAGACGTACACACAAACACCCACCCACACCCAAACACAAACACACGCACACACACACACATACACAAACACACATACACAAACAGTCAAACACACATGCAAACATGCAGATAAATGCAATTATTCACACAAACCTACTTCTCCTTTCATAAACGTTCTCTTTCAAGTCTTTTTGCGCTCTGTAGCCTACTCCCAACCGTCCTGGCGAAACATACATACACACATGTATACTTTTAATTACATGCGGCCAAAGCGAACGTCATGCTTTAAAATTTTCATGTTTCTCTTTTTGAAGAGATAATGGCGTTTGAACCAGTTAGGAATTGAACAGACGCTGGATTACGTCATCCTCTTAAGCGGAGTCTCGCACCGAAGTACTTAGTCCCTCAGAAAAATTGTTTTATTGATACAACTTGCATATTGTAGTGTAGTTAGTCAAAAGTTGGCGTCAAATGTAATTCTGAATGACTCAACGTATTTGTATTAATACTAACTCGAATATTAGTCCATTTTCGTGAAGGACCGTATAGTGAGTGATATTCCAGTGGTGCCACGGAACAGGGCTCAACTTCAAGGTCACTACACAGTAACTCATCGGACCAGGTTAGAAGTTGCACTCTCCACCTTACGAACCGACCGCTCTAACCAATCGGCCACCATGCCACACATGCTACAGCGGGTAGCGTCCCTGTATAGACTGTCATGAATGACCTATAACCCGGTCAATTAATTGAGAAATGAGCAGGATCGAGTCGAGGTTATGCACTTGCTATAGCAAGACATGTATACTTTTCTATATGCGCTGTTTATGGTAAGGTACACGCTAATCGACGGATGTCTAATATCTCTTGAACTGACTGTGCTTTTGATGTATAGAACATTCGCTCAGTTCTATACACTAAAAGCACAGCCTTGACTCCAGCGGTTACTCGTATTGATGTATACACAACTAAGCCAATACTAACACTGCTGTCGATTCTTCAACACAAAGCGCTCTACTTTGCATTAGACGTTGTAGCCTTCAAAGACCGAATCGAACAATAATCCATCGGACGAGCATACTTCAAGAGTCTGCGATAGTCGTCATCTGATCGATCGGTTTACACCATAGAGCTTGTCGACTTCTTTTCCCCCTCCAAAGGCCTCCAAAGGCCTACTTCTCCTTTCATAAACGTTCTCTTTCAAATTTGAGTATAGGCCTACGCTGTGTACTCCCAGCCGTCGTAGCGTTTCATGTTACTACCACGATTGCAGTTATCATCATAATATGTATATAATATATACATAAAATATATAATAATATATATAACTAACCTTTCAAGCCTCAGCAGCACAGCCTCGCCTGGGATTGAACTTCGACCTGATCATAGTGTTCCACCTGGCGGGTGCTCTGAATGACGCCGTGATCACATAACTAACGCACCCGAAATGCATAATAAAATTATCTTCAGTTGATGCAAATGGTGGTTTTTTATAATTGTGCAATTCGAAACTAAAGATGTCAACATTTCTGAATTTATCGTAAACTTTGTGCTGAAAATAGTCACGTTGACCAAGACATTCGCATAAGAACGTCTTTTGTTCCACCCCGGAATTATCCCACCTGTGACCCAGCGTAACTATTTAAATTAAATTGAGACAGTAAAACGAATGAACATTTATTTTAAAAGCATTAATTGGCTAACGTTTTTAGCAATCGTTTGATTATCATTAGACTAATAAAATCACAAATATCGGTGACAGAACACGAATTCGCTTTCATATAAAGTTATATGCAGATGTTGTTAAGCAAAAAGCCTCCTATAAAAAGTTATTATAATATTTAAACATTGTATTAGGCTTTTTGCTCACACTGAGAGTTTTCCACGAAACCCTTATCTTTGTCTCTAGGTTCGGTTAATGAGCAATGCTGCGTTCACAGACTAATGTTAGGTGCAATCGCTCTCAAGCACTCTTGGATGTCACCAAATCCGCAATGGTATTTGCTCCTTAAAGCACCCAAATGAGAGGTTGTTGGTTGTTCACCAATTATTTATCAATTAATTAAGCAGTACAAGCCTGAACGTTCAACTATTCCTCTAATTAACAAGGTTGCTGGTTGTTCACCAATTAACTAATTAACGGTCCAGTGGGGAACGGTCAGGGGAACTGTCCTATGGGGGATATATCCGGGGGAAGATGTCGGGGAGAGATATCCGGGGGGGATTTTGGGGGAATGCCCTAGACCCAAATTCTTGAAGATTTACATTACATATGATAACAATTATCCATATTTTTACTAAGTTGCTAAATCATCTTAACAAAATCCGTCTATTATTGTTCAAGTCTATCGTAAAAACGACATAATAGAGTTATAATTTGACAAAAATGACCGGTCGAGAATTTAGTGAAGTCGTTAAGAATATAATGGAATATGTTAGAGCTACACATACATACGTGCATGTATACAGATGATGTATGCGAGCACAAGTATGAACAAACAGATAAACCGTTTCTCTTATAGGTCGAGTCCGGCAGGTGGGCCATAAACTATTCAACTTGCATCGCTTTGCTCTTAGACGATGTAATAAGACGTACCGACGAATCGAAACAACTCATATAGGTCTACCTCTACCTCTCCCACTCTCTCTCTCTCTCTCTCTCTCTGTTTCTTACTTTCTCTCTATCTGTCTGTCTGTCTGTCTGACTCTGTCTGTCTGTCTCTCTCTCTGTTTCTCTCTCTCTCTCTTTCCTTCTCTCTCTATCTCCTTCTCTCTCTGTCTCTTCGATTCTCTATATCTCTTTTCGGTCTCTCTCATTTTCACCGTTTCTCTGTATCCCCTTGTCTCTCTTTGTCTCTCATTGTCTCTCTTTGTCTCTCTCTGTCTTTGTATATCACCTTGACTCTTCTTTCTCTTCCTTTCTTTACCTTTCTCTTTCCCTCGGTCTTTCTCTCTGGCTCTCTATTTGTGCCTATGTCTCTGTCTCTTCTTTCCTATCGTTCTTTTCCTGTCTCTGTCTCTCTGTATGTACGTCTAATACCGACTGAAACTCTGGTGCTGTAATTCTGGACCTCAAGCCCATTCACCTGCTTTCACTTATGCACCAAGTAGACGGTCTCTGTTATATTTTCATCTCGATTGGCTAAACATAGTAATCGCCAGCATAACATGCACGCATACATACACACTTCTCCATACACAAATATTAACATGCACACACATACGTACATTCGTATACATACACGCAGACATGCATACATAGATACACGTGCATGCAGACGCATTAATACAAATGTGCCGACATACATGCTTAGATTTATGCAATACAATACCAGACGAAATAATGCGTTGCAATGTCGTCATGACGATTTAAAACAAAATAACATCAGTTCCGACGCATCTCTGATACTAAGGTCTATTGCCTCGCAG
>OY365821.1:15058042-15093042 GCA_959347315.1 Bimastos eiseni | reverse complement strand
GACCCGCTGAGCCTTGAAGATTAAACTGAGAATTTTAAATTGCATGCGAGCTTGAAGAGGGAGCCAGTGAAGTTCGTCAAACATAAAGGTAGAGATGCGAGAGAAACGAAGAAAGCGAGCTATCAGTCTAGCAGCTGTCTTAAGCCCTGACTAAAGAGGAGAGAGACGAACCTTTGGGAGACCAACGAGAAGGGAATTACAGTTATCATTTCTAGAACATACAAAAGCATGAACCAGAGTAGTAAAGGTGGAGGAGGAGACAGAACGACGAATGAAACGCCTTATATGAAAATAGGAGGATCGCGTGAGATAAGAGATGTGTTCAACAAAAGCAAATGAATTGTCAAGTATAACAATCACACTTGACGAGAAAGAGAAGAATGGGAACTTTCGGAGAGTAGAACGAGATCAAGCTTCTGACGTTGTTGAGGAGTACCAAACTAGAGATGAATTGAGTTTTAGAAGCATTGAGAGACAGGCGATTAGATGAAATCCAGAAATGAAGAAGGTTAGCGAGTTACTGAATACTCTCAACCATTAGCAACTGGGATAATGGATGACCATGAACAAATGCCTGTACATCATCAGCAAAGAGATGATCAGCAGCACCACAGATCGAGAAAGAGAAGAGATGTCGGCCGTATAAAGGATTGACAAGAACAGAGCCCTGAGGAACACCCAGTTTAACGTAAACCCATTGAGTTTTGGAGTCACCAGAAACAATCATTTGGGTTCGTTCAGAAAGGTATGAGCGAAACCAACAAAGGGGAGGACCTTTAAGCCCATAGAAAGTCTCAAGACGCTGGAGAAGAATATCGTGATCAACTATGTCAAACGCTGCTGATACATCACAGAGAGTCAGAAGAGCTACTTCAGCCCTATCAATAGCAGAATAGATATCAGAAAGTAGGGATATTAGGTCTGTCTCTGTGGAATGGTGAGCCCTCAAAGCCAGATTGATTATCAGGAAGAAGTCCAGATTGTTCAAGATAAGAGAGGAACTGGAAAGACACAAGGTGTTCAAGAGTCTTAGAAAGAAAGGATAAATTTGATATTGGCCAAAGGTTGGTGTCAAGGTATATCTCAGTTAAGTGTTGTTAAGAAAAAGTCAATTGTTTTAAGGTCATGGGATTAACTGCCTCTTGCAATCTGTAGCTTTTCTTTTCTAGTTATCCAGGGAGTTGACATAAATCTGTCTTCCTAAAATTCATCTTCTCCTTCTTCCTGAAATTTATTGTAGATCGTGTCCGCATGATCTGAGAGGCGATGGAGGGCGAGGCAGAGGCGGAGGGAGATCAGGCAGCAACCACAGTGGTTGGCTCTTCCTCATCATCGCCACGCATTCGCCCTGGTAACTACACCGCGAGACCCCCCTTCGACTGCCGTCAGAGACTTGGGTCAATCCTCTGTTCTCACATCGGCGTTGCAATTGTGCTATGCGCCTATTGCACAACGGGAGCCTTCCTCTTCCGCGCCCTTGAACACCCAGCAGAGATCGAAGCGCGCTCACGCGTCACAAGGATGCGTGACGAAAGCCTCGAGGGCATCTGGGGGCTGGGAGTGGTCACGTGGCAGGACGGTGACCCCGTGACCGATCAGGCGAAGACGAACTTCACGGATGGGTTGAAGGAACTGCTGCGCAGGTACCAGCAACAGATCGGGTGGCAAGGAAGAGGATCCTCTGATCTGGGGTTCGAATCGGATGCGGATGATGTCGTGCGGTGGTCGTTTGTTGGCGCTCTCCTCTACTCCGTTACTATCGTCACAACCGTCGGTAGGTTCATGAATATTCATCCTTAGCTCTAGGAAGATGACCACTCAGAATTAGGTTCATGAATATTCATCCTTAGCTCTAGGAAGATGACCACTCAGAATTAGGTTCATGAATATTCAACCACAGTTCTAGGAACGAGGGCCCGTCAATCATTAGGGGCTGAATTATGCCACGAGCGAGTTAGGGAAGAAGAAGAAGAAGAAGAAGAAGAGAGTCATGTAATGAAATGTAACTTTGTCCAGGCAGTCTGCCCCAATTTAATCTGATTTAATCTAATACTTTATGCAGCGCCGTTTCCCTGATGCACAAGGAATCGCAATGGTATTTGTGATTAGAAATTTATACAGCGCCACTTCAACACTGATTCATCAGAGGATCTCCAGACCTAGCAACAGACAAACACGATCCAACGGAGTGGTATTCTACCACAAGCGAAGAAGAGGAAAAGAAAAACAGAGGAGCTCATGTTACTGGTTAGGCAATTTGTACCAGGATGACGACGACGGCAGAACGTCTCTGCTGGATCGTGGTTGTCGTCGGGGCCGATAGAACAACCAAAGCACACTGTGCAACACAGCGGAGAAAATCTGCGACGCAAAATGGAAAATACTTAGATGCAAAGCTTCTCAAGTATAACGGAACACAGCCAGATTGACAATTACGCATGATCCAACTGAAAATACCATTGCACAGGTGATCAATTCGGTTTCTCCTGCAGTATAAATCTAGGGAATATATGATTAGACCTGGGTATTCCGTAGATCAATCGAGAGTCTCGAGACTAGTAGTAAAAGAAGTAGTAGAATGGACTAGTAGTGGTTGTGGTGATAATTATTAGTAGTAGAAATAGTATTGTTTGGAGCAAGGTGATTAGCGCATATGTTAGTCAGACCTTTTATTAGTTAACAACGGGCGCATAGAAATAGAAAAGCATGTCCAACAACTGTTCCATTGCATTCGTTGAGTGGGTGCCTCCATGGAGTAAGACTCTAGTCAGACTCATCGTCCATCTGAGCAGCCATGAGGTCGAAACCCGTTAGTCAGAACAACGCTGAAACAGACCAACTTTAAGCTTACTTCTGAATGAATGAATGAATCAGTCAGTCATTCAATCAATCAATAAATCAGTCAGACAGTCAATCAATCAATGAATCAGTCAGTCAGTCAGTCAATCAATCAATGAATCATTCAGTCAATCAGTCAGTCAGTCAGTCAATCAATCAATAAATCGGTCAATCAGTGTAGACAAGCATAAGTAAAGAGGCACTCCTAGTATGACTGCGGCTGAAAAATAAGGATTTCAATGAAGAGTAAAATGCAGACGAGGAATTTCAAGGCAAGAGGCGAAACTCAATGAATGTCTGAATCACACGAGAGAAAAAACAGAACGCACAAAACGGGAATTAGAACAGTGAATGGCCATCATAAATATATATATATATATATATATATAATATATATTATATATGCATGAAGCATCAAACCAGTCAAAAAGAATTACGCTCGAGACGTCATCAACATTGGTCTGATGCGCGTCACAACCAGAGTCAGAGGCAGGGTTCATCCAGCCTTTGAACAAGTGCATTATTTGCTGATATGAGCAGCGAAGCTAGAACCAGGAAGAGACAGACAGACAGACATACAGACAGAGACAGAGAGACAGAGACAAGAGACAGAGACAGAGCCAGAGCCAGAGACATAGACAGACACAGAAACAGAGACAGAGCAGAGACAGATACAGAGACAGAGACATACACATAGACAGAGACAGAGACAGAGCCAGAGACATAGACAGACACAGAAACATAGATAGAGACAGAGACAGAGACAGAGCAGAGACAGATACAGAGACAGAGACATACACATAGACAGAGACAGAGACAGAGCCAGAGACATAGACAGACACAGAAACAGAGACAGAGCAGAGACAGAGACAGAGACAGAGACAGAGAGAGGGGGAGGTAGAAAGTTATTAACACAACGTTTTGTATACTGACAAATCTGACACGTAGTTCTTCATTGTCAGTAGGCCTATAACGAGTCCGATTTTGGTCTAAGAGTGAACAAATGAATGTGCTATGATGAATTTTATCAAATTACGAATAAGCACTGATCAATGAAAAGAGGTTAATAAATGGATCCTACTAAATAATACGAGCTAAATTATATAATAAATGAATCCTACTAAATTAAAGATTGACCCTGTATGATGGAGGACAACACCGTGTGATAGCAAAGATCATTGGTTTTGCCCTCCTTCTTTATCCATGCTTGGGACTAGCGCTGAGTCAAAGCGACCATAAAGCCCGAGGATCTCTCGTCCTTGCAAAGAAGCTTTGTTACATGGACAGAAGTGACAGTTTCTGTAGCTATACAAACGACCTGACATCACATCACATTACGTGCTCATATACACACACATAGGCCTACACTATGTCCGGATATAAAGGGACCCCCTAATAATAATATTAAAAAAATATTAAATATTCATCGATTTCTGAAATTCGAAAACACTTTTAATCCTGACATATTTATCTAGCAGTGCACAAAATATAATAGCTTCTGTCGTCCAATAATGACGCCATAATTACGTCACTTCCTTCAAAATTCAGGTATTAAAGATTGTCTCTAATATTATTTGCGGAACTTTCAACTTTTTAAAATGTTTTCGATAAACCACCATGAATTTAGTTCGAATTTATTCTTATATTTGAATAATATTAGACTACAGAATGTGTTCAAATATCTGCCTTTGACCTCAACGCAATCTTCGAGACACGTGCGTCATTGGCCAATAGAAGCATCAATGGCCAGCTGATCAAATTCATCCCATGCACTCATTAACCTTGTAATTTAAAGACGTCACTATGACGCGATTTTTAACCAGGACGTTCATAAATTAAAATGTTTTGGATAAATATGTCAGTATTAAAACGGTTTTGAAATTTGATCATTTACTATTTAGTTTTATATTATCATTAGGGGGTCCCTTTATTTCCGGACATAGTGCATATACACATGTGAATTACATCAACTTTTAGTTCTCTGCACATTGATTAATATTTGCTGAATCTGCCGATCAACTCCAGAAATCGTTTCTATAACTCAATCTCAGGCGATTAGATTCATCACTCGACAGCAAAGATGGCCAAGTCAATATCTAATCGGATAATCCCACTCACGAGGACTGGGGGAGATGGAGGTCCTCCCATTCCCTATATCCACCACACCTGGGCCCAAGCCTCCCTTACCTGCGGTCTGTCCGTCGGTGCGTCCAGCCCGACTGCATCACCTGGGCTGCTGATGCAGGCGTTTCGAGTCAGCCAAGGTGAGACTTAAGCGAAAGCATCTGGCCAGAGCTGCTGACTGCGTTTGAGGCCGATTTGGCACACCTGTGCTGCTCGGGCTGCCCCAGCCGAACTCAGCAACAAGTGGGTGATGAACGATGGGGAGGAGTGGGTAGGCGTTGCCTCGGGGTTCACGTCGTCTCCCCCTTCCAGTCAGAGGCAGGTGCTCCTTCGTCGGGAGCAAATGACGTCATCGAGGTCTGTGTTGTTGATTTAGACCTGCCATCGGCACATATACTCGTTTAGCTACAGACGATTCATCAATCTATCGTTCGAGCTATCGATCTGTCAATCATTCAATCAAATTAGCGATCCATCAAATAATCAAACGATATATTTTGATTACATTACCTAAAATCCATAGGCCCAATGGCGTAGCGAGGCAAAGCGCCGCCTGGGGCGAAGGTACAAAATGCCGCCCCTGCCTATTTTTCCATCACTTCGTTCTTGTAAATATAGGCCTACCACGAGATATGCACAAGCAGGTAAGCATAGGGCGCCTGTTTTGAGTGCTTTCATTAAGCTCTTATATCTATATATTATGATTTTTCTATTCAGTATTGAAATAATTGTAGGGCCTACAGTTAGTAACAGCATCAGCATGTACTGTCGACTTTAAAGCAATATGTCCTTTGATTAATTAAAATGTATTATTAACAGGTATAAAGATATGAAAATAAAACAAGATTGTATTAACTAAGAAATTAACCAGTTATAAAACAGACAAATAAAGCAGGCCTCACAATAAAGTTACTAAACGTCTTGCAGGCTAGATCGAAAATTATAAAAGTCCCCATAAAATTAAAATTAAACAATACAAATCATGGGGCCCATTCTTTCTCTATACGTATTGAAAAGAAAGTCTTAGGCCTAAACTGATGCGCGTCACAACCAGAGTCAGAGGCAGGGTTCATCCAGCCTTTGAACAAGTGCAATATTTGCTGATATGAGCAGCGAAGCTAGAACCAGGAAGAGACAGACAGACAGACATACAGACAGAGACAGAGAGACAGAGACAAGAGACAGAGCCAGAGCCAGAGACATAGACAGACACAGAAACAGAGACAGAGACAGAGCAGAGACAGACACAGAGACAGAGACATACACATAGACAGAGACAGAGACAGAGACAGAGTAGAGACAGAGACAGAGACAGAGACAGAGCAGAGACAGATACAGAGACAGAGCCAGAGACAGATACAGAAACAGAGACAGAGACAGAGCAGAGACAGAGACAGAGACAGATACAGAAACAGAGACAGAGACATACACATACACATAGACAGAGACAGAGACATACACATAGACAGAGACAGAGACAGAGCCAGAGACATAGACAGACACAGAAACAGAGATAGAGACAGAGACAGAGACAGAGCAGAGACAGATACAGAGACAGAGACATACACATAGACAGAGACAGAGACAGAGACAGAGTAGAGACAGAGACAGAGACAGAGACAGAGCAGAGACAGAGACAGAGACAGAGACAGAGACAGAGCAGAGACAGAGACAGAGACAGAGCCAGAGACAGATACAGAAACAGAGACAGATACAGAGACAGATACAGAAACAGAGACAGAGACATAGACAGACACTGAAACAGAGACAGAGACAGAGACAGAGACAGAGCAGAGACAGATACAGAGACAGAGACAGAGACAGAGCAGAGACAGATACAGAGACAGAAACAGAGACAGAGCAGAGACAGATACAGAGACAGAGACATACACATAGACAGAGACAGAGACAGAGCCAGAGACAGAGCCAGAGACATAGACAGACACAGAGACAGAGACAGAGACAGAGACAGAGACAGATACAGATACAGAGACAGAGACAGAGACATAGACAGAGACAGAGAGAGGGGGAGGTAGAAAGTTATTAACACAACGTTTTGTATACAAATCTGACACGTAGTTCTTCATTGTCAGTAGGCCTATTATCAATAGGTATAAAGATATGAAAATAAAGCAAGATTGTATTAATTAAGAAATTAATCAGTTATAAAGCAGATAAATAAAGCAGGCCTGACAAAAAAAGTTTCTAACCGTCTTGCAGGCTAGATCGAAAATTATAAAAGTCCCCATAAAATTAAAATTTAACAATTCAAATCATAGGGTATTCTTTCTCTATACGTATTGGAAAGAAAGTTCTAGGCCTAAACAATAATTTAATCATAGTGAGGCCATAGTAAGTATGATAAATAGAATATATTAGTAACTGATAACTATGACTAATTGGAGCGCTCATGAGTTGTAACCTTGAAGGGGTGCTATAGAAATTTTCGTAATGAATGAATGAATGAATGAACTGATCATACGGATACGGCACGGTCTCATACTTTCATTATACCTGTCAACTGTTACAATTTAAAAATTTACTTTTCTTGCTTTCCCTGCAGCAAAATTACAAATAACCTTGTCAAAGTTAATTGTGCTTGTCAAAGAGCGTTCAATTGAAAGAATTGCTAAATTGGAATGTAGTGATTCTGTAATTGTGGGGCTTAAGAGGTTTTAATTAGACTATTTTAATTAGTTTTAGTTTTGAAAATCCAAATTCTGTTTAGGGAATAACTCTTTCATCAACCAGATTCTAATTAAGAAAGAGTTTTTGATAAATCCAACTTCTATTTAAGTTTGATTTCGATTGTGAATCCAACTTTGCGTTAATTTTTTCATCACTCAATGTAGGCAAAAACGTCTTTCATTACTCAAATTATGTTTCATAAAACTTTATTTGCATCAATATATGATGCATTTTGCAAGTTTTTTCATAAATCAAATTTATATTTAAGCAGAGATTGTCCCTAATTAATTCAAAATTTTACTCAGGAAAGAATAATTTTTCATCAATCTAAGAATTTGCGCATTATTGTAATTGCAAAATTTATTTCATTTTATAGGTGCGAAAGTCATATGAAGATAGACAGGGGCGGCATTGCCATTTTGCAGTGTATCTATTAACACTAGGCGCCATTCGATGGTCCTTCTGTATATCGTATATGTTAGTTTTAAGTCGAGAAGAAGCAAGAAAACATATGGTGCCTGGTTTAGACAAGAGCAACAAGAATCTGAAGAGTGCAATTTACACAACAAGAATTTCTTATTTATTTTTTTCCAAAAATGCCACCTCTAGGACAAGTGCCGCCTGGGGCCATTTTGAGCATTATTATTGTTGCAAATTTATTTCATTTGATAGGTGCGAAAGTCATGGCAAGATAGACAGGGGCGGCATTCCCATTTTGCAGCGTGTCTATTGAAACTAGGTGCCATTCGATGGTCCTTCGGTATATCGTATATGTTAGTTTTAAGTCGAGAAATAGCAAAAAAGCTTTTAGGTTTAGACAAGCGCATCAAGAATCTTGAAAAGTGCAAGTTATAAAAAAATTATTTTGTAATTTTTTTTCCGAAAATGCCGCTCCTATGACAAGTGCCGCCTGGGGCGGTTCGCCCCTCACCCCCTCGCTACGCAACTGTATAGGCCATATCTATTCGTTCATTTGGCTCAGTCTGTTAGTGATACAGTCAGCAGAGGTGTTGCAGGTCTATGCTGAGACTTGACCACGATGTGTTTGCCTGTTTGCGCGTAGGCCTACCTATTCCAGCAACAAGCTTACATAACATAAACACATACAATCATGCATGTAGATACATGCACGTTAATGTGTGTACGTCGGCGTGTACCTATCTCTGGTACAAACTTTATTGCACACTGGTCGCAGCTCGTGCCCGAAGCGATCCCACCCTGGATGCGAACTGCAAACACGTTCGCCGAAGTTAAGTTTTCTTAGAAACCATCCCACGATCTACAGATAGACGACGTTAGCCTGAAATACCAACCGAACTCAACCTTTACCACAAATCAACCTATTTTATAGCACATAAAGGCTGAAGCAAGGATGGGCATATCCCATTGCCACACGATGTCTCGCACTCATTCCTTTCTACGACCCGACCAAAGGATGGGTGGACCCACGTTACCCACGGATTAGGCACTGATCTCTTCAAAGAGTACACCCGAAGGACGGGTAGATTCGCATCAGCCACTGTCTGAGTGCTCATCCCAGCACTCATTCCAATTGCTGCTGCAAATCTACCTGCTACTGATATGCATGACACATTCCATCGCCCAACACATGACCTTGCATGCAACAACTTATACATGCATACAGAAAATAGTCAAGTTGAAGATAGTGAAGCATCTGAATTACCAGATCCGCGTTTACAGAAAACGGGGCCCTAGGCGCAAAGATTTGGCGGCCCTCTGAATTTATTCACTGAGTCTGAGGGCCGTCTGTAAATGACCTCACGCACCCATTGGAGGCTTGTATGAAATTTTTTCATTCATTTGGGGGCCCCTGAGAAGTTATTTTGTATTTAATGTTTTCATCACATGAGGGCCCTCTGAGTTGTTATTTTCCATTCGTTTTGGCCCCCCACCCCCCAATTATGTCATGTTGTACTTAATGTCTTCACTTATTTGGGGCTCTCTGAGATGTTATTTTGTATGAAATGTTTTAATTAATTTGGGGACCTCTGAGACGTTATTTTGTATTTAATGTTTTCATCATTTGGGGCCCTAGGCGCACGCCTAGTACGACTATAGGTAAACGCACCACTGTGAATTACAGCGGAATGATTAACAAAATCAATTAATCAATAAAAAAATACTTGATATAGCGCCCCTTTAAGATATCTACTCAGAGGCGCTCCCGACCTAATCCTCGGCTGAAAAGGACAGTTTCAAGAGAGGCGTAAAATGAAGATGAGGAGTTCTAACAAGAGCCAGCAATGCTTTCATTAAGGGAACATCCGGACGATATCTTGAGCGACCTTTCGGATTTCTTTGAGGAAGTGTACGATGATCTGGAACCAAAGAACTCGGTGGATCTGATCAGCTTGAACTTCGAAAGTACTTGATAAAATTAATGCCTAATAACATGTTAGCTCAGAAGCTGCTGACATGTGGAATACAGGGAAGTATACTTCAATGGATTATAAGTTGGTTGAAGAATTGGAGACAACAGATTAAAGACTTAAGAAAATAACCCAAGTTTGATCAATGTCAAAAATGGAGCCCCTCATGAATGGGTAATGGAGCCATTGTTGTTTGTAATTATATGTCAATAATATATGCGAAGGAATCGCTTCGCAGATCTCAAAGTTTGCAGACGATACGAAACTCTGCGCAACGTTCAACAATAAGGCAGAAGTCACAGTGCTAAGGGAGAATTTAGTAAGGTTGTACCAATGGTCCGTAGTTTAGAGTACGTTACACAGAACTATGTGTTATAGGGTTTGACCAACGTTTTGTGCAGGTTCAGCTGATTACCGTTCTTCTGGTAAATCCTGGACTTTAGCCGCTGCCTTCGTGCACTGTTTCTATGGTCTTATGCTTTGGTGACTTTTTTATGACTCCTCTCTTTTTCTGTTGATATTAATTTTCAACCACCCAATTCGTAATCTAATCTACTTTTCTCTCTTCCTATCTGCGTGACTGCACATTTATCCATATTCAGAAGTATCTCCAGGTGAGAAGCCAATACATGCAAAAATATATGGACTAGAAATAGTGGAGCGTAGAGCAAAAAAATGACAAGAGGATTTGGATAATAACGTATTATAGGAAAGTGGAGTGAAATGCGAGCCAACAACCCCTTACTGTGTGGCACAGTGGCCGATCGGTTAGAGCGGTCAGCCCGTAACGTTCAGTGTGCGCTGAGCGAACGGGTTCGAGCCTCGTCCGAGGCGTCAGTCAATGTGTAGAGACCTTGAGCAAGTCCTTCGCGCACAATTGCTCTCCAGTACAACTGCAATTGCGTCGTCGAGGACTTCTTCGTCGAGGATTGCACTTCTCAGCAAAAGATGTTGGAAGAAGGGCAATAACAAATTTCAAGAATTTCAATTTCAATTTTCAATTTCAATCAAATTTCGATAATAAATAAAAAAATAAAAGGAGATGCAGAAGAATGTAATTGGGCCACATAAGCTAATGACGAAGAAAGAAGCAACTCTATTCTGAGGATTTTTCCAGCTGGTTAACAGAAGTGGATTACTTGGACATAGATCCTTTAGAAGTCAAAGGCGCCATAAAGCAAAGAATTTTCAGCATCGAAGGGATGAACGCGTGGAACGAGCAGAGCGATGAGACAGCATCAGAGGAGCCACTCAACAACTTGAAGATCAAGAGCTGACGGATAGGACATTAAGATACTCTATAGCAGTGATTCCCACTTAGACTTTAGTCTTTTGAACCACGTTACACCTTGCTATGTTATGCTATACATCATGTATACACACCATGCGGCATGGTTATATACATGTATATATATATATATTCATGTATACATATATATATATATAATCATCTATACACTTCTCTCTCTCTTTCTCTCTGTTTCTGTCTGTCTGTCTGTCTGTCTCTATTTCTGTCTGTCTCTCTGTCTCTGTATATCTCTCTTTGTCTCTCTCTCTCTGTGTCTTTCTCTCTCTATGCCTCTCTGTGTGTCTGTCTGTCTGCCTCTGTCTCTGTCTGTCTGTCTGTCTCTCTCTCTCTCTCTTACCACTTACCTTTGTTCTACCATATGTTTATGTGTTAAAGGCTACGGTCACGTGACTCCACGAACCAATTGGGGTCGACTTCTGACGATCATCTACGGCTTCATCGGAATTCCTCTGATGGTCCTCTACCTGTGGAAGATGGGTGGTCTGCTGGCCGAGGGCTTCCGTCTCTTCTACCAGAAGGTCTGCTGTGACCTCTGTTGCTGCAAGCGGTGCGAACGGGCCAGACGTCGCCGGCGAAGTGCCATCGCCTACCAATCCCGCTCTGATGCGCTGTCCACGACCGGCGCCTACTCCTCCTACCGTGTGGGGTACTCACGCAGAGGCCGTGTGACCACTGGACTGGCGGTGGAGAGCCCCGTCGAAAGCAGCTCTGACCCGACGCAAGGGCTGCTGACGCCAAGCGAGAACTTGGAGTTCATGCGAGGAGGAGACGCCGAGCCAGCCACCTGCGTCAACATGGCCTTTCACGGATCGCTGCCTCGCTCGATCAGTCGAGCGAATCGCGACTGGCGAACGCAGTCGTCGCACGTCTACGAAACGATCAGTCTTGTCGATGACGTCAATTCCGGTCACGTGGTCATGAAGACACGACCACGGTCGTACGCCACACGGACAGACAGCAGGGTCCACTACGGCAAGGGCGCCTGGAGTCCCGAGCAACAGGCGAGCCTCGCCGGGGCCGTGAAGGGAGGCCAGGGGGCAGTCGAGAGGGAACGGACCCTCACTGATCGAAGATCAGGCGTCGAGTCTCCTCGGGATCGAACCATCGACAGGAAGACCTCTGAAGCGAAGAGCAACACTCTTCCTCGTTCGTCGCAGCGAAGGACGTCGCAGGTGAAGACGGAGCGCAAACCGCCACGCCTCAGCACCTCCGAAGGCCCAACAACCACCAACAGTCTCGGCAGAAGCAACAAGCAGTCGACGATGGGACAAGCATTGGCAACTGAACGTACAGAAGCGAAGCCGTCTTCCTCCTCCTCATCCGCGAAACAGAAGCGTCCAGTGGTCACTCGGCGACCGGTGGTGACCGCTGCCAGTCCTCGCTTGCTCCGAGCCAAGACGGTGCCCACTCTTCTGCTGGACGGACGACGACAGAAACGCTCTACAAACCACCAGAACCAGAACCACCAGACCCCGTCTGGAGCGAAGCACCCCTCGGTACAACCAGACCGACATCAGAGGAAGGGAAGCAGGCGACGGCGGGGCACTGCCGGCACTGGGTCTCCCGCCGCAGAGGCCGAAGACTGGCCGAACGGGGCGAAGTCCGCCCAGCTGGGGGGTCAGTCGGACGAGTCCTTCGTTACGGCACCAGGGGACAGTTCCTCGGACGTCGGCTCAACGGACACTGGAAGTGGAGAGGATGAGACGGGAACAGCGCGGGGAGTGGCCAGTCGACGGAAGATCTCAGAGGAAGAGCCGCGGAAGAAGAAGAAGCGGCTGGGATCGGAGAAACGCCGGAAACGAGGGTCTGCGAAGAGAGAGGCAGAGGGAGGAGGATTGGCGGCAGAAGCCCAGCATCCGCTGACATCGAACTCCATCGATGACGGAACAGAACCATCGAAGGCCGACGATCCAATCGACTGCCAGTTGGATCCCATTTATTCCACATCTGACGACGACTACGCCTACACTCGCCGCTGCAAGGCCCCTGTTCCCATCTGCGCCTGCATCATGGTCATCGTGACCTACGTCTTCGCGGGATCCCTAGGCTTCAGTCTCTGGGAGGGATGGGACTACGCGACGGGGCCCTACTTCTGCTTCGTTACCCTCAGCACGATAGGGTTCGGGGACTTTGTGCCTGGGGCTGAGACGAGGCGGATGGCGGCGTCCACGGAGAGACTGCTCGTCTGCACTGTCTGGCTCATGCTCGGACTCACTCTGCTCGCCATGTGCGC
Organism: Bimastos eiseni; assembly: GCA_959347315.1. Classification (NCBI taxonomy): domain Eukaryota; kingdom Metazoa; phylum Annelida; class Clitellata; order Crassiclitellata; family Lumbricidae; genus Bimastos; species Bimastos eiseni. The sequence goes on along the minus strand of OY365821.1, from coordinate 15,079,460 downwards.
CATACTCATCACCGAGCATTTCGGAAATAGAACGATCGTTCTGCGCAGTTCCAGCCGCAGGTAGCGTGAGCTCCTGGATTTATGGTTGAGTCCCTCAGTCAACTTAAGCTTAGGCATTTCTGAGAATTATTCTTCTAGGTCAGTGGACGCATCAAGGTGGAAGAAGAGAATCAGTGGAATATGTATGATATTGTAATTTGGAAATGTCTGGAATATGTTTTGTACTTTTCAACTCATAATTATATTCACTCGGTGTATGTATATTTGTATGTATTGCACACAAAACACTGTCAGCATTCACTATACCAACATATACATATATACACTGTGTCCGGAAAAAAGGGACCCTAATGATAATATGGAAAAAAAACAGTAAATGATCGTCGATTTAAAATTCCAAAACTGTTTTAATCCTGACATACTTATCAACAAATGTTTACTTTATTCAAAAAAATGTTCGTCACAGTGACGTCTTGAAATGACAAAATTAACGCCTGGGAGGAATTTGATCAGCTAGTCATTGATGCTTCTATTGGCGAATGACGCACGCGTCTTGAAGCTTGTGTTGAGGCCAAAGGAGGACACTTTGAACACACCTTGTAGTCTAACATTATTCAAATAGAAAAAATTCGAAATAAATTCACGATGGTTTATCGACAACATTTTAAAAAGCTGAAAATTTCGCAGATATATTATGGACAGTACTTAATAAGTGAATTTTAAAGGATATTACGTCATTATGACGTCATTATTGGACCAAAGAAGCTATTATATTTAATGCACTACTAGATAAATACGTCAGGATTAAAACGGTTTTGGAATTTTAAAAATCGATGAATGTTTATTTTTTATTTTCATATTATCATTCGGGGTCCCTTTTTCGGACACAGTGTAGATATATATATTCCTATTATATATATATATTTATACATATATATATATTTATATATCAGAATTTATCTGTATGTGTAATAAGTTTATTTAACGACGCATCCATGACAAGATGATACGCGTTCAGAACTTGATGGTAGTGGTTGTAGTTTAACGACACTGTGTGGTAACATAAACCATTAACGTCGCCCTCCTCCTTTATCCAGGCTTGGAACTGGCACTGGCACTGGCACTGCAGCACTTCTACCAATAGCCAACCGAACTATTACGAGTACCCTGACCATCACACAGCGTCGGTGGGAAGATCAGCTGACGGAGGAGAGGGCTGGTTACACGCCCCTCCACCCCATGTGCAGACGAGGCTAAAAAATGTGTGAACACTTCATGTGATGCCTCTCAAAGTTAACTTCAGATGCTGCCACTCTTCTTCTGCAGACTATAAATATTTATATGTACATATATATATATATACACACATTGCTATACATACATACAGACATGCATATATATATATATATATATATATATATATATATAATCTTCGTTATGATTCAACGTTGAGAAACTGATACTTCTACCTGTCGAAGGAAGGCAGAAGCAGAAGCTACTGACTGATGAAAGACCTACTTCATCGTCCCTGGTACCCATAGGAGCCATTTAAACAAGGTATACATGGTGTCCAATGTTGTAAAGTGAAAGAAAGTGAATATAGAACTGCGTTATGCCATACGCACATTGCTAACTCCACAAACCAAGGTCATAATCGTAAACTCGGAATTTATATAGCGCCGACGCGCGATGAAGACTTTCTGTGTGTTCCTCTGTCTGGCGATGCAGTTCAACAGTTTATACACAGTTTTACAGCTATTGACTCGAAACCTTCGCCGTTGGCTCGGGGAACATCTGGGACACGCAGTAGAGGGATTCCTGAACCCCGCAACTGCCCTCTTCCTGGTCTCCAGGGCCAAAAACCTACGGCGCACCTCTCACACACCCATAAAAGCAAGAGGTTCCTTCTCATTCGCCAGGATCGTGTCATCTGCGAGATATCGTACAGGTACTAGCTATACAGTATCGTTTGCACAGTCGGTCATGTGGGTATGTACTATAAACACTATTTATCTACATGTAGACCTATATCTAGATTCTGTGTCTGTGTGTGTCTCTCCGCTTCTGCATTTGCACACTTTTACAGCTATTCACTCGAAACCTGAGCAGTTAGCTCGGGGGATACCTCGGACACCGAGTAGAGGGGGCGGCCGCCGTCTTCTTCCTCGCCAGGGCCAAAAATCTGTCTTTACCCAGGCACCGGGTGCCCCTGCTAGTCGATTAATAATCGATAGGCAGAGGTCAAGATCCAGCGAGTCAGAGGGACAGACAGACCGAGAAACATACAGATTAGCAGATATATAGACAGACAGTCAGACAGACAGACAGACGGATGGTGCGTAGAGTTTAAACGGCGAGGGAGGTAAAAGGATGGTATCAGAGCTTGAGAAAACAGTTGATTCAGTTTTGAGTGAAAGATTTGTGGGAAGATAGCCAGAGGTGAGGTTTTGACGAGTTAGTAGGATGGTTTTGATGTGTGTCGTAATACAGCGTATTGGTGATAGCCAATTGAGGATGCTTGATAAGTGAACGGAGTGGGATGGTGGGATACCATACCTAGAGGATGAATAAGAGGGGTAAGAGAACAGAACCTTGTGGTACGTCAAAGGTGAGAGGGCAGATTTTTATGCACAAAGGCTGGGGAAGTATAGGTATGAGATTGTCTAGTCGGTGAGAGATGACAGAATCAAGTTTATTGTAGAGGAAAATGTGAAGGGTTTTGGTTGAGTGCCGCTTGGTAAAACCAGACTGATTTGGATTGAGGAGTGAGTTTGGATGTCAGGTAGTCATGGATCCAGGACATAACCATGTGTTCGGTTAGTTTATAGACGAGTGTTTGGAAATAAGTCGTTAGTTAGAAAGTATTTTTAGCGAGCGATGCTATCTTGAGGAGTGGAGTGACTAAGCAATGCTCGAAGGGCATAGGGGAGAGTTGTAGTAGACAATAAGAGGTTGATTATTCCACAAGATGTCGTTGAATTGTTAGCCATCCAGTCAATTCGCTCAGCCCTGCAGTCGCTGTTTGCGGATTCTTTCCCAAAGCAAATGTATTGTTAAGAGAGCAGATCTGTGTTGCCATGTCTAGCCTAATGCTTGTTGTTATCAGAGAGCATTACTTCCAATATGACACATCGGTCGGAGAAAGACCTGGCGAGTAATGGCCCATCACAGAACACGCCTTATCTCTGTATAAACAGTAGGCAGATTGCCTCCTGAGAAGAGTTGAGAACATCATAGCCTCCTCCTCCTTCTCCTCCTCCTTCTCCTCCCCCTCCTTCTCCTCCTCCTCCTCTTCCTCCTCCTCGTCTGGAATACACAGCGAGCGCCCTTCTGGCTCTCCGCCGCTCCGACCATCACTTGAAATGAAACACCTGTACTCGAGTTTCGGGTGTACTGTTTGAGAACCGGTTTCTGCATCACATGGAACCCGTCTGTACCACATCTTTAGAGAGATGTCGGGGAACGTGGTATAGACAATTCGTTGATATATGCATGTATACATACATAGGATATACATGTATATACTATATATATATATATATATATATATATATATATATATATATGCTTTATATACCTTGTCAGAAACGACAAAATGATAGAGCCATGCAGTTTATTATATGCCTCAACAAAGTGTCTGTGTCCGACACTAATTGTACTGTTGTATACGTTTATATTGAATATTCTAGAATGAACACACTCGGTCGGTAGGCCTTCAACTCGACCCCAACCATGCTTAGACTCGTCTGCTGGACCGTCCTTCTCCCTGGGACAGTCTGGTTATGGCACAGCACTTACGTGTTTTCTTTCCTTTGACTATAGGCATTTGATAACTGTCTCAATACTCTGATATTCGATTTGGTACTTAAACGTACAGAGATTTTGATTTGGAGTAGGCCTCTACATTTCAACCCATTTTGATTTGGAGTAGGCCTATACATTTCAACCCATTTTGATTTGGAGTAGGCCTATACATTTCAACCCATTTTGATTTGGAGTAGGCCTATACATTTCAACTCATTGTTTATACTTTCTCCAGCGTTTCCCCACCTTAAAAACGCGCGTCACCTTGAAACTGTCGTCCACAGTTCTGCGCCTGGAATTACTAGCCTCTCATCCTCCCAGTTGCGGAGACACCGTAAGGCTTCTCTTCTCTGGCCTAAGCACAGGCGTCCATTGAGAGCGCTGCTGATTCTGAGCGGCGCTATACAAATGTTCGATTACAAATATATTACGAGACGCTTCTGAGGTCACTGAGTACGTACACGCTTAACTGTTCCTGTGTGTATAATCTCATCTGTTTCTCATCGTATGATTGATCTGATGAAATATGAATGGTATTCACATGGCCTCTGGGCTCTGATGAAAGCTCACTATTGCTCTCTTGCGCCCTCATAATCGGGCGCCTATAAAAGTCGGAAAACAAGAAAATTCCTCTTCGGTGAGTTGTTGAGTTGTGAGTTGAGGCTAGGAACAACATACAGACACGTGTTAAGGCATGTATGTATTTGTGCATGGGTGTGTATGTGTATGTGGGTGTGTATGTGTGTATGTGCATGGGTGTGTATGTGGGCCTAAATGTATGTGCTTAGGTAATTTTGTATGTGGGTGTGCACGCTTTATATGTGATCGCTTGTAAAACTTTTTCCAGCGGTCTCTGACGAAATTGCTGCTACATGCACGTTTTAAGGTAGACACTTCCAGAAGGATGGACACACGCACACACACGCACACACACACAAGTCATCTTCATCGTCAGCACATGACGCTAGTCATTTGGCATCGATGGGTACAAATAAATGACCACGACATTGTCTTCGGTACATTTCTGCGCTTAGTTTCAGTCTTCGTCTATTTAATCAAATCAGTGAAGTCTATAGTTCAGTGTCTGCCTTTGATTTATATTTCATATAACGAGAGGGTGACACGTAAGTTCATTCACCGTTTTCAAACTTAAATATCTCGATCAAAATGATTCGGATCTCTTAAATATTTTTCAGGATTATACACTACTCAAGTATAATATATCCAGTGCTTAAAATGTAAAAAATTAAGTGCCTGGACGCTAGGCCTAATTAAGTGTAAAAAATTTAGGAACTAAAGATTGCAAAAACAGATCACCAACATGAGTCGACGACAAATGGTTCGCACCCTATGATCCACTGCATTCGTCAAAATAGAAGTTGGATTGATGATATTAATTATGTTGGAAAGCCTGGAATAGAAGTTGGATTTTTGAACGAAATTCTACCAAAGTAGATGCTATTTACAGGTAGATGAATATAATCCCTGCTGAAATAAAAGTTTGATTATTGAGAAGATTATTTGCCTAAATAGAAGTTGAATTGATAAAAATAGTTCTTGCTGAAGCAGAAGCCGGATTTGCAGGCATTATTGTTATCAATCCAACTTCTTTTTGACTAAATACAGTTGACGAAAAATGAAATTTAGTTAACATTCGTTAGCTTTTTGTCCATTGTGTCGCCAACAACTTGTTGGTGAAATTTTTTTAAATTTAAAGCGTGTAGAGAATTGCTTTCCTTTGTGAAATTGTCAACAAGGGGCAGCGTTTTGAAAGTTGGAGTAATAAAGTTTGTAAACGCGCGAAGCGCGAAATTTGTTCCTACTCTCTTTCCTCTTTTTACAGAGAGTTGTGTCTTTTTGCGGAAGAACGTGCTATAGTCAATATTGAGATAGAATTTAATTTAGTCTATACATAAAGTAGAAAAATTTGTCAAACAAAATACACCTCCAGATAGACTAATAGAGAAGTGCATCGAGAGTTGGTACAAAAACTTCTGCCAAAGTCTCTTACGTAGATGTGGTTCATACTTTCCTCACACATAGTGGATCCGTAAGCCGTGTTGCCACATTTTCTCATCTCGGGTCCAGTCTACACATCTGCCGTTCGAGACATCGGCTACAGACTCTTTTAATCGTAGGCTTGAAGAGTGTTAAGTTTTAGAAATAGCAGGGACACGTGCCCCTGCCAGAAATATGGTGCCATGGAAAATGATGGGGCCAAAACTCAATCGGAAAACTTTCGATAACGATATCTAAAATTGTGACCTCCTCCATTCTTTCTATTCTTTTCCAGAACTACAGCAAATCTGCCCTGGTGGGGTAACTTGACTGGCCTCGATTTTTTTCGATGATCAACCCAACATCATGCATCAGGAGTAACAGTTGATATGTGGCCTATCTAGCTAGACGCAGGCCAATACACGTTTCATCGTTTCGCAGCTTGAAATAGAAGAAAATCAGTTCCATTTTATCCGCGCTATGGTGTAGGGCAACTTAGTTAGTTTACTGACTTACTAGGTCTGATCAGCTCGTCAAACATTTCATCGAGCAAGTTGAACAACTTTTTGCTTTATACATCTGAAAATTAATCACCAAATGCAGCAGACGCCGGAAGCGCAACAGACGAAAATTAATTTGGTGATAAGGTAACTAGAATATATAACACGAATTATAGACGTCCATTATGCTGTAATAATAATAATCATATACATGTGATACTTAGCCTGCTTCAGTTAATAAGTAGGCCTAATTAAAATATGATTCTTGCAATGCTGGATCATTAAATGTTATTGATAATAACGTACGTAGAGAAATTGCATTGTTGCGTGGACGTTTATGGACGGTGTCCAGGCTCTGCTGGCCAAAATAGTGGCAGAACGGCGTCCAGCCGTGAAAATAAGTGCCCGTATGCCGTCCATGACCGTCCAGGTTCACTCTAAGCACTTGGTGGGTTGTATAATAATTATTTTGTATCCGATGAGCGACTATGCGCACCTTAAAACCTAAGAAAAACTATAAAACCTGAATTAACCCAAAACTGTTTTGAGCAAATCTAGTTTTATTCCAGTACTGATCGATTCTTCTCTCACTAGATTTGTCAATAGGCGTATATACTATACAGTGTAGCCTTAAGTTCTTCATGCAATTAAGGTCTACTTAATTAAACCTAATTGTCGGTCGATACAATGCGTAGCTTATAATGATTCAGTGTGTAGATCAGGCACGTACTTTAGGACCTATATACTTATAAAACCTCGCCAAATGGATCACTCGCGATATATAGGCCAGAACCACACTTACAAGAATTTCAGAGGCAAAGCTCCCCATTTAGTTTGAAATTCAATCCCAGGCGAAGCTGCATGGGCAGTATCGGTCTATTAGCAACTAATTCCTGAGCAAATGTCCACGCATGATTATCATCGTGACAGCTATAGAGTGCCGCATACTCAATGTAATGTAGTGTACTGTAAACGAGCATTTATATAACGCCCCTAAAGATATTCTCTCAGCGCTGGCCTTAAATGATGCTAAGTGTCATAATATGATCGAATGAAATACATCATACATATTCTACGTCCTCCTTGCGGCTCGACGAATAGGCCTATTCAGACGAGCGTCGATCATCTTCCACCAGAAAGGGACTATAGGCCTACTCGTCGACATCGTACCCGTGTCAGCGAATCGCTGTGGAGTGTAGACATTCGTCGCTCTGCCCTATCGACGCAACATAAGAAACTGTGTGCTGCTGGTTCCTTTTGGATGCCAAGCTAATTGAACCATAATATTAGAATCGTGGATGCTGTGATCGAGTTGCTGCGAAAATCTTTGATTGCCACTTCACAGTTTACGAACACTTGCAACGTCATAGCCTACAACGGAACATTATCTTGATAATTAATAAAAGTAGGCCTATATGTGACGATGTTACATGTAGGCCTACTGTTGCCAATCTTTGCCATGCAGTCAACCAGCTGGCTTAACTGTACGCCCATAGGCCACCACGAGGAGGTGTTGGCAAAGGTCTCCGCAGTCCGTTCAAATCAGCTCCCAAGTAGTAGGCCTAGAATTTCGACGCCAGTTTGGTTTATACCATCAGGACTTCCAATAATTATTATAAATTAAAAAACTTGAATAATTTGTGTTATCCAATACTCTAGTAATAAGTAGACCTATTCGTATGACACAGTTGCTATCATTATTGAGTTTTCTTTCTGTTGGAATGGAAACGCAGGACAAACATTCCTGTTGGTAGTATAGGAAACGTGAATTGTCGCAACTCAGGAGACTTCCGAAAAAGTAGAAAGAGCAGAAACGGTATAGGCTCCGAGGTAGGCCTATATAGATCAAAGACTGATCGAATTGTCTATGAACAGGTAAGCCTACAATTGAATTAGCGAGTTAACAGGAAGCGAGGGAGAGGACAAGACAGCAGCGAGATAGGGTGACACAGGAAAACAGAGTTGGACAATTGTGAACAAGAGTGATAGAGTAACAATAAACAAGATATGTATAGGCCTATATAATATATATATATATGCCAGAAACAGACGGACATAGAAAAGTAAAATGACAGAAAAAGGATGATACGAACAGACGGATAGATAGACAGTTAGACACATGGAGACAGACATAGATATAGACAGACAGATTGCCGACACACAGTAGATAGAGATACAGCCAGACAAACATACAGATAGACAGTCAGATAAACCGACTGACAGACATAAAATCAAGCAGACAGACAAACAGATAGACAGACTGAGATTCATACATACATAGATATATATAGAGATACAGGTACAGACTTACATGGATACAAGCAAACAAACAGATAGATACATGTATATAAAGACAAAGGTAGACAAACATGTAGGTAATTAGGAAGACAGACAGATAGAAGATATCCTGTGGGATGACGAAAGTGGTTATGTTGGCATAGATTCAACAAGCATGAAACTGAAAGCGACACTCTGAAAAAATCCAATAATAGGCCCATATGGAAGACAGGAGCGTCCAGATATGGGAGGGGAGAGATTGTATCCATCACTCAGAGGGGATTGACGCCGCTGATGGGAAATGCAGAAATAGAGAGAGATAGTATTGAGAATTAAATACATGTATGTATTCAGCTAAATGAACCGGAGATTGGAATGATAAGTGAAGCAAAGATTTAGAGTCTCTGGCTGTTTAGTCGCCTTTCCCTTTGATATTAGATCGCAAAAGCGATTAGGTCCTAATAAAAGACGAATAGGCCACCTTTAATTAAGTCATTAAGTGAAAATGGAAGTAACACTGCTTGAGAGACTTGCCGTGAATGGACTACCCAAATGCATGTATTTTGATTCTAAGGCCCTACAGAGAAATGTGATGCATTTGGCCATCACATTTCTCAAGCATAGACTTAGAAGATAGTTGTGTGTTGATCGTAAAACTGAGGCCAACGTCGAACTATCTTCGAACTCCATGATATCTCTCTTCATTTCAGCGCACGATGTCATTACAAACTGCCGTTGGCAAAGATATAACCTGCGCGGTGACCGTTCATTTCGTCGCAGATCATTTCGTCGCAGATCACTTCGTCGCATTCATTTCGTCGCTGATCATTTCGTCGCAGATCACTTCGTCGCATTCATTTCGTCGCTGATCATTTCGTCGCAGATCACTTCGTCGCATTCATTTCGTCGCTGATCATTTCGTCGCAGAACACTTCGTCGCAGATCATTTCGTCGCAGATCATTTCGACGCAGATCGTTTCGTCGCAAATCATTTTGGTGCAGTTCATTTCGTCGCATATCGGTTAGGGTCAGGTTAAGCATCGTGAGGGTCAGTTAGGGTAAGGTTATGCGTGATGAGGGTCAGGGAGTCAATCCCCTCTGAGTGATGGAGGCAAACCCTCGGTCCTAAGTGCCAGGAAGGCAAGATATTCTCCCCTTAAGACGTAAAAAACTTCGCCCCTTACCTGAAATTGGAGGCATTTGCCTCCAGACCCCCCTACCTGGACGCCCCGGTGACGGTCGTTTAGGGTCAGGGTATGCGTGGTAAGGGTCGTTTAGGGTCAGGGTATGCGTGGTAAGGGTCGTTTAGGGTCAGAGCATGCGTGGTGAGGGTCGTTTAGGGTCAGGGTATGCGTGGTGAGGGTCGTCATGGGTCAGGGTTATGGTTAGTGTCGTTTTTTAAATGCGACGAGATGATCCGCGACGAAATGATCTGCGACGAAATGATCTGCTACGAAATGAACGGGATCCATCGTGCGCTGCACTCACCCTACCAGACTTGACAGCAGATTTGCATACGGTTGGGCATTCTCTTTTCTCGATGTATCTAAAATGGTGTAATTAATTGATTTTTTGATGTGGGGAGCCAATCAACAGAAACAAAGTAAGATGCACGGATCTTAAACATATTAGGCCTACATTCACAGCAATCGACAAAAACGGCCCAAAGTAAGCGAGCAATATGACAGAAAACTAAAAAAGAAGACAGAGTCAAAGAGATAAAAGAAAGGAGAAATTAAGAGATCTAGAGTAAAACTGGGAGTTGGACAGATTACACCGAAATACGAGAAAGACAATATAAAAATATTAATTGGTTTGGTTAGTCCTAACGGAATCTAACTCAATGGATTCTCTATCGCCGATGTCACTCTTATTGTCCAAGACATGTCAACACCAATCCATGGTCACATCAAGGAACTCACCATCCGAATGCATTATCCATTTGAGGATCCAGCATAGCTCCAACAGACCGAAAATCTGAAAGCCAGAATACGGTGGACATGCAGGTTGAAAGTGATAGGCCTATATATAGTCTTATGTTACAACAGTGTAGATTCAAGAATATTAGGATAAATAGAGAGAAAAACAGAGACCAAGAAAGAAGATCTAGGATGAAAACAATTAAGGATAGCGTGGCCTATTATCTATAATATTGTCTTTAGCATTTTCTGTAGCCTGAAAATTCATCGGAACAAATCTATGGGATTCGTACCAAACCTTCATAAAACTCATTCTCACCTTAGCTGCATTCACCGGTCAACGTGATCGTCTTTAGTCGCTCCTGTCCGGAATTGTGATCCATCGAGTAGCGAGCGTATTCTGCCAATGCTTCACTCCATCACAGATCTCGAAGGAAGAATTGCTGCATGCAGGAATTCGGGGGCAACAGCTAGCCCGCCATGTCAGATGACAGAGTAGCTGTGTCAGTGGCGGCGGTGCTATGTCTTACGGAGCTTTCAGTCCTGGCATTCCCACCAGAAATGAAAGATCCAAAAACAGATTAAAAGTCGTGGCAGAAAGCCTATGAAAAGTATACTGACGGTCAGAAAAAAGACGCTATCAGGGATTTACGGTGCCAGAGCTGACAGAGCTGACATGCAGACGGACTAGCTGTTGCATTCGAATACAATTCGAGAGCAACAGCTAGAACCACATGTCAGATAACAGATTTACGGTGTCAGTGGCGGCGGTGCCTTGTCTTACGGAGCTTCCAGTTCTGGCAGCCTCGCCAGAAATGAAAGATCTAAAAACAGGTTAAAAGTCCGGACAGATATCCAGAACCCATGAAAGTATACTGACGGTCAGAAGAAATGAACCTGTCAGGGATTGACGGTGCCAGAGCTGACAGAGATGACATGCGGCCAGGCTGGACGGTGCCAAAACTGTCATAGTTCTCTGACCTGTGTAATTTATCAATACGCTGATGTTGTAGAACTAACATAAGGCTTTAAATGAGTTTCTTAAAGTCAATAATACATTGTAAGGAAAATAATGTACTCCCAGGCCTACACGTAAAAATCTCAGACTTAAATGTATGGACTGTTTGCTAGCAGTAGTTTCAGTGTGATAACATAGATTATTAGCGTCTTCCTCCTCCTTTATCCAGGCTAGGGACGGGTATTGTCAGAGAGTAAACCAGTGGAGGTGTTTGCACTGTTTTCTACTGTTGTCTGGGTTTACCCATCCGAATGCTATAGAAACTGGACACCAGCATTAATTAGTATATCACATTCGGTCTAGAGCAAGTCCGAGTGTTATATATTAACATATCCTGTGGATTTGCTTGTATAGGCTTAGTCAGGGCCATCTTATCCAGCAGGCACAGTAGGCACCGTGCCTAGAGCCTACGAAGTTGTCAGGGCCTACGAAATGTTTTAGACATTTATTAAATACAGAAATGAAAAATGGGATATTGAGTAATTGAAAAAAGTGTAATCATTAAACTATATCGAAGAAGAAATTGCAAACTTATTAAATTCAAAGTTGAAAGTGAATAACTATATTAATATTGGTGGAAGTAAAACTTCTTTATGATTTATTGTCTTTAATAATTACGATTTGGCATTCGGAATTTATAGAAATTCACACGGAAAAAGAAAGACACAAACACGTACGTGCGCGTACAGATGAGCGAAAGGCTGCATGTATGTAATCAATGCGATAAACATTTCTTGTTGTTTTTCGAACCGTCGAACGTGAAGCAACACTCAATAATTCACACTGGAGAAAAACATTTGTATGTAGTCAATGCAGTAAAACGTTCTTCTCAGAAAGTTGTATACTAATCAACCACAAGAAAATTCTTTCTGCGTAAAAATCATTTATGACTTGAGAAAAACAATATGAATGTATGTGTTTAGATTTACACGTTTAATGTTTTGTGCAAAGCAGTAGTTGAGATATATTAAAAAGTGTCTAGGGCCTACGACGACCTTAAAACGACTCTGGGCCTAGTATTATTAAAGTATTAAAGTAGACATGCAGTTATTCGTTAACTTATAGCCTAAGTCAACCGGTGGAACGCGTATCCCTAGGGATAAGCAAGCTGTTGCTAATTAAGAGGTAGGCCTACACAAGAAAAAAAATTATACTTCAAATATTTTTGCAGAAACAGATAATAATAATCGCAGGTTTTGAAATGCCACATTTATGCGTATATTAGTTATACTATAACAGTAGTACACTACATATTGTTAAATAGTTTTCTTGATTTTATTTTATTCTATGATCAACTATTACTTCTTTGTCACAAAATGATGTCACATGCAGCTTTGTCAAATGTTATACAGATATATAAAATAATTTAGCAAAATTCATTAAAAATATTATAATTTACAATCTTATTCTAATAGCCGACTCTAAATAAATTATCAAAGAACGCTTCTAAAAAGTTTTTTATATTGAAATACGCAAAAAATGTTGCTTTGCTTTGGGGTAGGCCTACAACAAAAAAGAAGGTTGGTAAGCGACTAACCGTTGATATAGCCTAAGTTGTTGAGTCTAAACGGACTGCAAACTATTTCATGACCTTTCAGTAAGCCTAGCTAAATCATTAGCATAATTGAACATTCACCTTCTGCTGCCGAGATTCTTGCGTGCTCCTCCGGGGCCCCTCGTGGATCCAGTAGGCTAGAAGTAAGCCAATCCATTGCCTTAAGATTGAAGCGATGCAAACAAGCCTTTCTGCATTTAGTAGAAAAAACAAAATATTTTAATATAAGAGATTTGTTGCGCTTATAAGTCATCGAATCTCGATAACTTAATTAGCCTATACTCATTATACTGAAATAAAGAATTTATTTGATATAAGCAAAAATAATAAGAAATTAAGTAAATTAATTTCAATTTAAAAATATAGAAATTCTTTAATCAACTTATTCAAGTGAACTTAAATATGAAATTAAATTTGAAAATCAGATGGATATATAAAAAACCTTGTCTATAAAATGTATCTTGGCGTATGCAGAAGTCACTGATTCTCAAATCTTACGCAAATAAAACTCAAGTAGGTCTATAGGCCTATACAAATAACTTGTGGTGCTACAGAGGTTATAATGAGTTAGGCGTACTTCGAAAATTTTCCGCCTATATAGTCCTACAAATTGTTACATCGTAAATGTTGAAAAAATCGTTATTTTTTAATAATTTGTATTTACCTGATGCCCTTCGACGAAGATTTGATCGAAACATCAGTTAGCTCAGCAGAAATAGGAAGAATTTCGATAAATATATGCACATTTTCAGAATTTAATGCCGCGCGGCAGTCCGTGGACGTCGATCGTGCTACGCTAATATTTGTAATGACGTCAATAATATTGGTCTTTCTCTTTCAAGCAGCTGGGTCTGAGACTAAACGTAGACGCAATCATTAGCTACGTCATATAATTGACATTTAGCAAAGTTCACGAGCTTCTCGGATCTAAGTATGTAAGTAAGTAAGTATATTCCTTTTTTAACCAACTTTTATACGCACTTCCGTGCACGATAAATTTAAATGTGCAGCATGCTATAATTGAAAAGCAACTTCTCACTTTAGATATTTTATTATCTGCATGTCGAGTAACACAGTCCTATTTGGGCGTCTGTACAGTCTGTTTGAATGCTTTATTATTCATTCACATACACATCGGAACATACGCGTCTATTGCTGCCGAGGGTACCCGAGTACTAGCGATATCGAGTACCCGTCCATGATCGCTAAGGCACACTTTAAGCCCTGAATTTACCCCTAAACTTTCAAGTCAAACGTGCGTTAAATGACATGACAGTGTACACCGCGGTGCGCGAGGTACATTTCTGGCTTGTGCCTGGATATGACGTCACCATTATTCACTCCGATTAATATTTACATTGGACTGTGGAAGACTGGTTCACTAACGAGTCGCTGTTCAAGGTGTTTTATGTACCGAATGCTCAAACCGCCAAAGTCTGTGGCTCACAGCAAAAGAACGTTGCGTCTGCTCCACGTATGAAGATTAGTTCGTCAGTGATGGTGTGTGGTGTCACTGGTTGGATGTCGTCTGGGGTCTCATTAGCCTTCACAATGTGCCAAATGGTACCACATTGAACTCGCCGTACTACATTACAAACATTCTCAAGTAAATCGCGAAGCCAGCGTCCGAGAAACAATCAGACAACGGCAGTGTTATCATGTTATGCAACGAAAGTTATTGTTGATAACAATCCGCGAGGCTGGTGCGCGTTGTCAAGCATCAGCCGTAACGACAAAATGGCTCCACGACAATATCTCGTCACGCATAAAGCCGAAGGGCTGGCTGCCCAAATCTCCGGACCTCTCTCCTGTTTAAAACTTGTGGACTATTTTGTCTCTCAGCGTACATTACAGTACTTAGATTTGAATATCTGACGTGGCGTCGAGAATTGCATTGATAACTCGGAATTTCTAACGCAATGCTGTAAAGCAGGGTACCAGTATATTCACGAGCGCTGCGTCGCATTAGAGGGATTGTTCAGAGATCGGTGTCATATGGAAGTCTCAACCAATTGCAAGAGAGTCTGCTATACGGCGGATTTTTTTAGTTACGAGAAAATTTGGAAAGGGGAGAATCGAGAGGATCATATCAATGTAATAAAAACATTTACACAGTGCCCCTTCATGATACCTGCACTCAGAGGCGCTCTCTGCGCTGGACATAATGATGTTAAATGTCAAAGTGAACAAAAATGCATTTATTAACAAAACTATGCACGTTAGACTGAAAACAGTCATCAGTGGTGGGCCCACGCACAAATGTGGAACCAAAGAACGGATTAATAAGAAGATCTCTGGTGCAAAGACAAGCGATAGAGTTTTAGAATCCAGACGGGTGCAGAGTCCGGTTCACACTATTTTGTAGTAGAGTCAGTAGGCAAACTTTCCACATCAATAGTATGCATTTCATAAAATGCATCAAGGAGAGGGTGTACTTGCCAGTTTAATAAACGTCTCTGGTCTTTCTGTCCGCAGACGTACTGTGCATGGATCGTCAAAGCAATCGTCAAAGCAATCGACAGCGACGTCCAGCGATCGAAACAGGAACTGCTTCACCCGATTGTATCA
Source organism: Bimastos eiseni (assembly GCA_959347315.1). NCBI lineage: Eukaryota > Metazoa > Annelida > Clitellata > Crassiclitellata > Lumbricidae > Bimastos > Bimastos eiseni. Next base: position 15,063,821 of record OY365821.1, on the reverse strand, counting down.
CCCATAAAGTTTTGAATCATTTAAAGCTATTATTATACACATGTATTTCTTCTAAGATAAATAATATCACATAATATAGCAATGCGTTAAAGTAATACCGGACGTAGCGCAATAAAAATTACGCACCATATTGCAGAACGTATTTTTATTGCGCTATTGCTTAGGTTTCATGCATCGACCAATCGGAAGAGGTAAGCCCCGGAAACGGGCCACCCAACGCCAACGAGGTGGTAAATAGGGAACCCTTTGTCTGTCAGGCATCGCTTGATCACCCTGATAGATCCTGGCGGAAGACATTATAATGTCTGCTAGGGACCCGATGCATCGGTTTAGTTCTATCTCAACTTCTCGAGTTATAATGAACTCCGGTGGATCGGGGTCTATACCCATAGCCTACATGTCAAAAGTTACTTGAGCTTGAACTTTGACATGCATAGGATGATAGGAATAAATGTATTGTAATATAATCAAGCATTTTATATAGATCCCATGCGCTGGCCTACGTGATGTTAAATGCCCTTTCTAACGAATATTGTACAACAGTTATCAAAACAGTGCACAGTTATAAGCTGAAAGAGTCACCAGTGATAGGCCCAAGCACAAGCGGAGAACAAACAACGGATTCCGGATGAAAGCTGACAGTTGGCATGGATGCACAGAGTCTCTGGGTCAAGTTGCCTAAATAGTGGTCACTCTCCCCGAGTGACGACTGTCGACAGCGTTCACAGAAACGGCAACGACACCAACGAGTAATTCCTCACTGCATGATGGAAGATGACGCACGTCCGGATATTCCCAAGAAAATATTCCCAAGATGTCCAGCAATTAATGAATATGGACTGGAATTGACCAACTATTTCAGGCCCTTGACTTGTATTCTATTTCCGGTTTATAACCATTGCTTCGATCACTTGTCCTTCTTCCCAGCTGTCTGTGTCCTCCTTCGACTCTCACTGTATCTGGCAACAATAAGCAAGATTAAAGAATGTGTTTACAAATGAAAATGATACTCTACCAACCATGACTATTCTTATTGAAGCATGACCATGCTCATTGAAATTTAGTTTGCTAAAGTCTTCAAGGAAACTGGCGAATGGCGAATCGTCTGTGCTTAGTGCAATGTAGGCCTACGCAAATGTCATCCTAGAAGATATCATGTGATCCTCAGCTTTGATCTACAAATTGATCATGATTGCACAGAATGTTTTTTAATGCAGCTGTGGAATATTACATGCTAGACCTGTGTTGTACGTGTTTCTGTTTAAACTATGTGAGATACCTGAACTGCCAAGATTCTCATGAAGACGTGTGTTGACGTGTGTTGATGGGACCCAGTAGGCCTAGTCAAATAATGGTGCGATGTTTGAGTTATTGATTGCTATCGCCTTACAGGTATATATATATATATTAATTAGTAACTTACTAGTAGGCCTATTGTCATTACAGTGGATAACTTTGCAGCGTAACTTTAACGCATAGAAGTAAGCTTACCAAAATAAGATATTGTCGCCATCGTCTGTAAATTAAGAGCTAGCTTGGTCATCAGATAGTACAGAAGTAATAGCACAGCGCACTATCCTGAAAACAGACAGAGAATGGCAACGTGCTGCTGCCAATCTTCGCCATGCAGTCAACCAGTTGGATTAACTGCACGCCCAGAGACCACCACGAGGAGGTGTTGGCAAAGGTCTCCGTAGGCCATTCATTGCAGCTCTCAGGCAGTAGAAGGTCATCACAAGTTTGGCATCACCCGCAAATAGGCCAATTTTAGAAATTTTCAATTTGAGTTATTTGCTTTTACTTGGATTGAAATGCAAGGCAAACATTGGCGAAAAGACGCAAATCAGATACATGATTGCGCTCAGAAATACTATAGCCAGAGAAGGTTCGGAAACGACATAGGCCTACTACACAAGCATAGGCCTATAAGTCAATGAGTAATTGAAAACAAAGTCCGTGAGAGCAAAACTGAATGAGAGAAAACGGAGAGCGAGAGAATAGACACTGCAGCGATAGCGAAAGAGTAAAAGAGAGACACTTAGTTTGAAGATAGAGAAAAAACAAAAGACAGGGTTAGCGATTGGGTGTAAGAGAGAGAGAGAGAGAGAGAGAGAGAGAGAGAGAGAGAGAAATAGATGATAGGCCTAGGCCTAAATGGAGATTGATTGATAGATAGATAGACATGGCAGATACAGACAGAAAGACTGCATAGACAGATAGATAGCCAGATAGATACATAGATAGACAGAAAGATGGATAGATAGATTAATAGAGAGAGTCATAGATGATAAACAGAGATTGAAAAATATTAGACAGATCTATAGAGATAGATCGATAAGGCAGAGAAAGAGAAATTACAGATAGAGAAATAGATGAATTGATAACTAGATAAATTTATGCACATATAGATAACTGAATTGATCACCAGGTAGGCCTACATACACAGATAGATATCTAGATAGATATCTAGATAGATAAGACTGAGAAAGAAATATTAGATAAATTGATAGATGCATGAATAAACAGATCTATACATCAATTGATAGATAAGGAGACACATAGGATGACAGATAGACAAGTGTATCGAGAAAATTATTATTAGATAGGCCTACGCAAAGAGAAATTGGTTAATATACAGTGCGATGAAGAAAATATACCGTTTGGTTGAGAAAAAGTACGAAAAACATGAGGCTGAAAGTAAGATCGAAGCTGAAATAATATGGACGCAGTAGAGGCAGTACATACTTATGAGCGAGAAGTACGGTTAAAGTGAGTGAGTGATTGAGGGCATAATGTAGGCTATATTTTTTAGAGTATCTGCTTATACCCCTCTGATTGTAACGTCTAATAACGTTCAATCACAGACAACTAAGTCAGTTTAACGAGTACTACGTCAAAATGGGAAATAATGAACTGCCTGAGAGACTTGTAATGAGTGGACTACCCAAATGTAAGCTACTTAATATTATGCAAAGCCAGGGCCCTCTAGAGAAAATGTGACGCATTTGGCCCATCACATTTCCTTAAGCAATCAGTTGGAAGGCAGTTCTGTGTTGACCTTAGGTCTGAGGTGAATACAAAACTATCTTCGAACACCTTAATCTTCTCATATCAGACTGAACGCAACATAATCATTCAATAAACTGGTGTCCTGAATTTGGCTTTCGAGTGGCGCTTTAGAAGTTTTGAGAAGTTAACGATTACCATTAGAGTTATTTGTAGCAGCATAATTTTTATACTGTACGCCATTTTCTTTTCGTCTGTGCATTTAGATGGAACTTATTCGTGTTGAATTGTTTACTTGTGGTCGTCGTGGAGGCAATCAATTATCAGAAATTAATCAAAGGAGAATACAGGTACGGATCTAAAACTAACGAAACTGACCAAAGTAAGTGAAGAATAAGACAAAAAAGAAATGAGAAAGGAGGTCTAGAGTAAAAACTCAGAGTAGGACAGTGAAACGGAAGTGAAAAACACAGAATGCACTGAGAACGGAGATAGAAAGTAATGAAACAGTCTGATGATGATGATGATGATGATGAGTCCTTAGCCCTCAGACAGATCCATTAATTGGCTAATATGCCACCCACGTTTTACAAGGGTAAGGTGATTTCCCATTGCCTTCCTTCCTCACAGACAATTCTGGGCAATCAGCTTGTCCAGTGACCAGGGTCACCACGGAGTGGCTTGAGGTAGATTCGAACCTGTGACCTTCCACTAGCACGGCATAGAACTTATATCGCTACATCACCGCGTCCCGCAATCATCTAACCTAGTATAAAGCAATTAATTCTGTAGCTTAGAATTCTAAAACTTAACTCAGTACTGTAGCCCTTCCCGTGTAGGTCTTCATATCGAGCAACGCATCTCTTCCTCCTCCACTCGTCTCCTCTGTCCATGTCCAAGTCCTTCTCGTTTTCGTCCCATGACATCTCCACTCTCCAGGCATCTCAGGTCGTCTGTGCTGGTTTCCAGTCAGTTCTAAAAGACAAAACAATAATGCAAAATGTCATAAAGTTAAGAAATGGAGTGAACTAGATAACAGGGAGAAAAATACGTAGAATAGGATAGATTGAAAGGGAGCAAACAGTAACTGTATACATGTATTATTTAACTGAGCTGCAATATGCCAAAATAATTTTTTTCAACAGCAAAGCATAGGGACAATGTTGCCAAAAGCTTTCTTCAAAAATCTCGTTACATTCATTCACAACAGGAAGGCAGCCACACCTAAGACAACATTTTGGGCACAAGAAAAGAGAAAATGGGGTCAGCAAACCCAGGGGCGTCCAGATAGGAGGGAGGGAGGGTCCAAGGCAATTTCAGGTGGGGATAATTGATTAGTCTTGGGGGGAAATATCTTGCCTTCCTGACATCTTGGACCAGAGGGTTTGCCTCAATCGTTCAGTGGGTATTGACGCCTCTGAGCAGACCCAAGAAGAGGGAAATAGAGATAATAGAGCTGTAGACAGACCTAAGACAAGAGGAAGAGAAATTTAGGAAAGAGATAGGTAGAGAAGATACAACATGTTCTGTGTTTCATTATCCTGGTCAAAATTTTGCTACTTAATTAGACTCTTCCAAACGACACGACGATTTTATTAGCAACCAATCTATGGGATTTTTCGAAAACATTCATAATAACTGAAACTAACCTAAAGCCGCTTGCAGGACAGTCGGTCAGTTGACGGCGATCACGAACAGGTCTCGATAACCGAAGACAGGTAGCGCTTCATGTCAGATGCCACAGCACCTCTACCAGGATGGACGGTGCCAAAACTGCCGGAATTCTCTGGCCTGAAGCTGCCAGGATGGACGGTGCCAAAACTGCCGGACTTCTCTGGCTTGAGGCTGCCAGGATGGACGGTGCCAAAACTGCCGAACTTCTCTGGCCTGACCTGAAGCTGCCAGGATGGACAGTGAAAAAAACAGCCGGACTTCTCTGGCTTGAACCTTCCAGAATGGACGGTGCCAAAACAACCGGAATTCGCTGACCTGTGTAATTTATACACCTGCTGATATTGTATAAATCTAAACAGTGCCTTAATTGAGTAAATTTGATTAAGTTGATAAAGCATTATACAGAATGTAATGTAGGGCCAATAGCTCAAAAATAGCAGACTTATTTCTGCTGACTTGGTGCCACCAATCGTCTGGCATTCTGAAGCTCAAATTGCCTGTCTTGCTATGGCATTTGCTGCTTACATGGAAACAGTGCCGTACCGAGGGGGGCCAGCGGGGTCTTGGCCCAATGTGGAAAGGGCGCAAATTTCAGGATGAACTTATTATTCCATAAAATGCACTATCTTAAAAATGTGGGGGCGCCAGATTGATGCTAGCCACAGGGCGCAATTGTTGCTCGGTACGGCCCTGCATGGAAATACTTGGGTTATGGCTAGAATAAAAAGACCTCAGAGAGGCAGTCATGGATCCATACAATCCAACGAAAATAACAAACTGCCTGAGATACTTGTAATGAGTGGACTACACAAATCAAAATGTATCCTACTTAATATTATCTCAAAGCCAGGGCCCTACACAGAAAATGTGAAAAATGTGATGCATTTGGCAATCAAATGATGATGATGATGACGATGACGATGACGAAGACGATGACGATGACGACGACGACGGCGACGGCAACGGCGACGACGGCGGCGGCGACGGCGGCGACGGCGACGACGGCGGCGACGGCGGCGACGGCGGCGACGGCGGCGACGGCGGCGACGGCGGCGACGGCGACGACGACGACGACGACGATGATGATGATGATGATGAT
>OY365821.1:15045844-15057842 GCA_959347315.1 Bimastos eiseni | reverse complement strand
AAGTGACCATGCCCATCTCTATCAACTCCGGATAAGTCGCAAACCTTCATAGAAAGGAGATACTGAAACTAACCTAGCTGCTAACCTAGCCTAACTAACTAAGCTGCTTGTAGGACAGTCGGTCAACCGAATCATTGCAGTTGATCCTGACTGGAATTGAGATCCTTCGAATGAAGAGCTTCACACGACCAGCGGTTGACGGCATCACGTACAGACCTCGATGGAAACATTGTAAAGAATGTAATGTATTTAAATTAGGTCAAGTATAGCAACTTATTTTTGCTAACTCGTCTGGCACTCTGAAGCTCAAATTGCCTGTCTTGTTATGGTATTGCTTGTATGAAAATACTTGGGTTATGGCTAGAGCAAAACGACCTCAGAGGAACAGTCATGGCTTCATGGAATCCAATGCCTTAAGTTCCTAGCACCAGGTCTTCAAAAGTCGTGACCAGCGACAGAGGATTACAAAATAGACAAATACAAACTAAAGGATCCAGTGACCCAGGAACTCAAAAATGGTCAGGATTTCTAACCTAACCTCTGTAATGCGGGTAAAATGAAAATCGACCTGTAGAATATCAACATATTAATGATATTATCACACTGGACAGCGCAGTTAACTTATTATCAATAGCCCATTAGGCACTGAAAATATGTTCAACTCAATCTTCTCTTCAATCTACAATTAGTGTTCTAACATCTAATTAGGCCTAGGCTACTCGAAAACAAGAGAAGACAAGAACACGTCCATGTAGAAATAAGATAAGAGAAAGAGAGAAAACAATAGGCCTTCACATCAGAAAACAGATTAACTAAGGAGAGAGAGTTACATTTGCTAAATTTAACATAGTAAAATAGTAAAATACAAAAAATAATTTTTTTTGGCCTACCCCAGTAGGCCCAGTTATAAAGTATCACCGACAAGTCTAAATTTCAAATAACATAATAGCATCAAAATTTGTAGCTTAAGATCGATAATTCGATCTCCAAACTGAAAACATTCGATAAGAAATCGTTGTTTTGAAATTTGTTAAGTCTACTTGCTACTTCTCGACGAAAATTCAATCGAAACAGAAGTTGGCGATACATATTTGTAAAAATTTCGCAAAAATCCGGAATTCGACCATCTTCTTCGAGATCTACGCCGCAACTAAAGGCCAATACGCTGACGCAACCATGACGACATTTCGTTTGTCCAGCACAGATAACATGTTCATCTATATAATAAATAAGTAAGTAAATTAAGCATATTCTTTAATAACGATACTAATATTTATCGCTTAAATTCAAACCGCTCTATGATAACATAAATAGGCGCCTATTATACGTTATACACTTTGTTGGGAACACGTGCATAACCTGCCCTATAGTTTACCGTGGTGGCCTATACTTGTGCTTGTATGAATGTGGGGTGGCCTCATTGGATTTTCTTTGGATCTCTCTTTCTTCTGCTCTGTGCAATGGAGGGTGAAGTCTTTAACTAGAAGTGTCTTTAACTAGGAGCGTCCTTCTCTACAAATAGAATAACACATTATTCTAATGGAGTTCTGACAGTCATTCTTGTTTTGGAAGGTCGCGAGCGTTCAGCCCGTTGCTGATTTTCTGCGTGTGACTGTCTGAATCTCAGTTGTTAGTCGTTAAGCTAGAAAGGGACTTTCCCAGTTAAAGGTACGCCGTTCTCTCGCGGTTCCGTTTCCTTCGAGGACAACCGTGTTGATGTTGTGCCTGTCTGGTCTGCGTATCGACCATCAGCAGTTTCTTGACTTCCTTGTCGTTTTGCTGTCTTCTTGACTGACGAAGGTTATGTATAACTTGTGTATAGATGATTAAATTGATATTTTTATCATATTCCTAGAGCCTTAGTCATTTTCTCAGTTATAGCATTCAACAACTTATTTAACCAACAATGCTATTTAGTGAAAGAAGGACATGTCAACGTTACAGATATACATGGATCTCACTCGCAGGGCCGTTCCGAGTTCTAATTGCGCCCTGTGCCTAGCATCAATCTGGCGCCCCCATATTTTGCATTTCGAATATAATAACTAAGTAAATTCAGCATATTCTTTATATAAAATTTATTAATATACAAGAAATGATTTAACTGGTATAACCAAAGATGGTATAACTACCACCAAAAACTTTCTTAGTTGCACTTTTTAGCTGTAACTGTAATTTTAGTTTTTATTCTTGAATGAAAATAGGGCCATATTTGAAGAAAGAATTAATTTATAGAATAATAAAAGTTATGTCATACTGAAACTTGCGCCCTCTCCATATATGCGCCCTGTGCCACGGTCCCGCTGGCCCCACCTTCGGTACGGCGGTTCGTTAGCTCTGTACCCCACCCCTCTTCGCTCCCTCAGCTGGATGTTGAAGATTCGTACTCCGACGTACAGCCTGTAACCAAGGACCAATATACACCTTCACCTGTAGCTAGGAATAGGTAGGCCTATAATCCCTATATGAAAATTATCAGAATTGTAGATAGATATTACACATAGCAAGAGGATAATCAACGTGATTTTGACTTGAAACCTGCATATATCAATAAATCAATCAATCCAAAAATACTTGATTGACCGCCCCTTCAAGATATCTACTCAGAGGCGCTCCCGGCCTAACCCTCGGCTGAAAAGGACAGTTTTACGAGAGACTTAAAATGAAGTTCGTAGGTAGGTGGCGGAGTTCTATGGGAAGTCCATTCCAGATGATAGGTTCCACGACCGAGAAAACCCGATTCTGCATTATGGAAGTGCGTGCAAAAGGGACGATCAGGTCGCCTTGAATGGCAGAGCGAAGTGGCAGTGATAGGGCGACATAGCTCCTGCAAATAGGAAGGTGAAGTACCGCCAAGGCAGCGCCAAACTAAGGCAGATACCCTAAATAAGATACGCTGGGGTAGAGGCAACCCGTGCAGGATACTCCGCATGTAGGCCCTTGACCTGTTCTGGGAATCCCACCGATCAGTCGAGCGGCCACACGCAAAACCCGCTCCACACGCCCAATCCGAGCTTGGGGTAGGCCAGCATATATTGAGGAGCAATAGTCAAGGCGACTGGTAACAAAAGCATGAACCAGAGTAGCGGCGGCGCTGAGGGTAAGAGAGCGAGATATTACTCGCAATTGGCGAGGCTGGTAAAGCATCTATGAGAGACATTATTAACATGTTGAGCAAAGGAGAGTTATTGGTCAAGAGTGACCCCTAAATCTTGAAAAGAGGCGGAGAAGGTGAAGAGGGGAAACTGGGCAGCGAAGGCACAGAGATCAATTTCCGCCAGCTGCTGTCTGGTGCCAAGCCAGATAAATTGAGTTTTAGATGGGTTCAGCCGAAGCCGATTTGACGACATCCAGCAACCAAGGGAGTTTATAGCACTGTGGCGGACACGCCACAAGGCTTGAATGAAGGATTTATTTTTAAACAATCGGCTCGCCATAGCGTTCTGCTAACGTACTTTTTTTACAGTGTTGCGCCTTGCAACTTCAGTTTAGGAGGGAAGACCTATCGGCGTTTGTAAGTCAGCGCATAGCTTGCAGATACATGAATAGGCTTCAGTATGGCCTGACATACGGTGCATTGCTGTATATGTGAAGCAGTGGTTCGTACTGCTTCAGACGTAGAGTGGTTCTTGTATCGCTCCAGAGATCGTTGAGTGATCGTTAAGTTTCCAATATAAATACGACCCCTAGTGACAGCCGCTGTCGCGGTCAGGCCGGTGCTGATTTTCGCTGATCTGGCGGGGTGGGCCCTATGCCATTGATCGTAATGGGTTAAGAGAGTGACAGAGAAGAGACCGATCGTGCAAAATGCTCACAGGTCTGGGTGCCGTTCGAGAGTGCGGTAAAGTCCGATCGTTGGAAATGAATGACAAATATTAGCGTATCACGATCGACGTCCACGGACAGCCGCGCGGCATTAAATTCTGAAAATGTGCATATATTTATCGAAATTATTCCTATTTCTGCTACGCTAACTGATGTTCTGTACGGGAATACGGGGAAGATGGTTAATGAATGAATGACAGTTCTTTACGGGAATACGGGGAAGATGGTGAACCCCGTCGGCGGCCGTGAGAAATAGAAATCGGGTAAAGCCCCGAGGAACCGAACGTTTATATCGAGAGAGACCTCGGTGACCGTTGAGATAACATACGGGAAGAGTTCCCCAGTGAACATGTTGGATTAATACGGGGCGGGCAACCCCGTTGGAGCAGTTGAATTCAGACCGAGAGAGCTTCCGGAGGAGCCGTTGACACATACTTGGAAACATAAATACGTTCGATAAATACGAGGGAAGGTCCTCACTGGTGCCGAAAACCTGATCACTTGCGGGCGTCTCCGCATATTCTTTTCTCTTTACGGTTTTCCGTAAATATCTATACTTGGCTATCTAACGTGGTCATAGTTACTCCTCCCGTTTTCCAAAAATCTATTCACTTTGTGTCTAGTTGAAACATCTTGACTTGCGGTTCCCCGCGAGGCTTCTACTTGCAGGACTAGCCGCAGAATTTCTTCTTGTAGGTCTACATATGATGAGGTGCCTTCTTAGCTCTGTTCTCCCCTATTGCAATTTTGAGTACAACACTCTGCAGATGAGGAGCACTCAGAAAAAAGAGGACACACACGAAAATTACGCATCGCACGCATTTTTACGCAGTCTTCATTTTTATTGGAACTTCTAAATATTTGAACAGAACTCTGTGCTATAGGTGTGCTTCTGTGCGTTTGACAAACTTTTGACATTCTAAGTAGGCTAAGTTTAAAACTTATTCTTTGAAATTTTAGTTGAAATTAAACTGATAAATCAAATAAATATTATTTCAAATAGGAACAATGTTTTAGGCATAGGCTACACTTGGTTTCATTGCAGTACACTGGACAACATGATAGGCCTACGCAGGCCTACATGCTAAATCAGTGGTTCTCAACCGGTGGGCCGCGCGAATATATGATCGTTGGTGATTGAATGATAGCCTAATCATCAAGGATGAATCGTAAATTTGCGTAATTCAGAGGGTGGATCGTTGCAGAGGCGTGGCTGGATAGACCTATAGGCTATGGCTCTGTACGAGGACTTGATAAATAAAGACTTAGACAGAACTTCACAGAAGTTCATCACAGATCATCACAGAAAGATGATCAGATTGAACATGATGGTAATCGCAATTAATCGTCATCTCGTCGACTATTTGGTGGCATTCCTAAGTTTTCACACATCTCATCTTTCATCCGTGATCTCGTCATTGGCTTCCTGCATCTCAACCCATACACTCTAAAGTTGTTACTCTGAGGCGAAACTGTCTTGTTGGCTCTGCTCCGGCGTACCTGTGGGCTCGATCTGTACCAGAATGTTTTCCATTTCCCCAACGGGCTTCTCTCCGTTCATCTGCCCATGGATTATAGCTAGTTCTGTGCTAATTTTTCGTGGTCTAAAATTGAAATATTCGCTGGCCAATTCGCGGCCATAGACATAGAATTCGCGGCGCGTTTGCGGTCAAATGTGTTAGGTACACAAATTACACAGTAAATAAGTCAATAGCCGAGTATAATCAACGACCATTCATGCCAATAATGGCAGTTGCTGTTGCTGCGACGTCTGCTTTGCAAAAACAGCTGAAAGAGCAGGTTGCAATTATTTCCTTTTCGCGGATTTCGCCTCTCCACTTTCCACATTCTGTGCTTTGCGCTTGTGAACGGTGTTTATTCGCATACTTGGTGCAACTGTCCCTCCGATTAAATTCGACGTGCACAGTGCACGCTGCATGTTCTGCAAAACAATAGATCGTCGCTCGCCGATCACCTGAAACGTACCGGGCTTAAACTGAACGTCTTCCTCTGGCCACCGAATGTTTTGACACACGAAGACGTCGTAACTAATGTTTATAACCATAGCCTTTACCACACGGTCCACATCAAAAACACAAATTAAGCAACACGAGAAAGCTGTCAAAATCGCGGGCATTCGCGGAAAAACGTTAAAATTCGCGGTAGTATGCAAAAATTCGCAAATTTTGCGAATCCCGCGACGACCGTGAATAATTTACAGCCCTAATTAGTGCTGGTCCCCCGTATGCGCACTGCTGCGGCCCAAACCAGGAGCTTTACTTATAGGCCCCTCCAGTTGGAATAGTCTTGCGCTCCACGTGGGCTACCTTAGGGCAGGACTCTTCGTTCGCTCCTCTGTTCAGTCTCGGAAGCGTTTGAAGAACTTCCACAAGCCCACTCATCGACCACCCAAAAGTTGGATATTGCATATGTTTGTTAATGGGCTGCTATGCGTAATCCCACCTGGGTGTGAGGTGGGCAGCCCAAGCACACGAGCCCACTCATCACCCACCCAAAAATTGGATATTGCAAATCTTGGCTAAAGGGCTGCTAAGCATTATCCCATCTGGGTGTGATGTGGGCAGCCCAAGCCCACGAATCCAATCATCGCCCGCCCAAAAGTTGGATATTGCAAATGTTGGTTAGTGGCCTGCAAAGCGTAATCCCATCTGGGTGCGATGTTTACAGACCAAGCCTTCGAACCCACTCATCGCTCACCATATGGTTGAATATTGCATATGTTTTTTAATGGCCGCTAACCGCAATCCCATCTGTAGGCAGCCCATGCCCACGAGCACACTAATCGCCCACCCAAAGTCATTTATTGCAAATGTTGGTTAAAAGGCTGCTAAGCGTAATCCCATCTGGGTGTGATGTGGGTAGTTCAATCCCTCGGACCCACTCATCCCCACCCAAAAATTTGATATTGTATATGTTGGTTAAAAGGCTGCTAAGCATCTGGGCGTGATGTGGGCAGCTCAAGCCCAAGAACCCGATAATCGCCCACCCAAAAGTCATATATAGCAAATGTTGGCTAAAAGGCTGCTAAGGGTAACCACACCTGGGTGTGATGTGGGCAGCCCAAGCCCATCTGCCCACTCATCGCCCACCCATTGGGGGATATTGCAAAAGTTGGTTTATGCGCTGCTAAGCGTAATTCCATCTGGGTGTGATGTGGGCAGCCCAAGCCCATCTGCCCACTCATCGTCCTCACAAAAGACGGATATTGCAAAAGTTGGTTCATGCGCTGCTAAGCGTAATCCCATATGGGTGTGATGTGGGCAGACCAAGCCTTTGAGCCCACTCATCGCTCGCCCAAAGTCGGATATTGCAAAAGTTGGTTTATGCGCTGCTAAGCGTAATTCCATCTGGGTGTGATGCGGGCAGCCCAAGCCCATCTGCCCACTAATCGTCCTCCCAAAAGACGGATATTGCAAAAGTAGGTTCATGCGCTGCTAAGCGTAATCCCATCTGGGTGTGATGTGGGCAGTCCATGCCCAAGAACCTGATAATCGCCCACCCAAAAGTCATATATAGCAAATGTTGGCTAAAAGGCTGCTAAGGGTAATCCCACCTGGGTGTGATGTGGGCAGCCCAAGCCCTTCTGCCCACTCATCGCCCACCCATTAGTGGATATTGCAAATGTTGGTTAATGGGCTGCTAAGCGCAATACGATATGGGTGTGATGTGGGCAGCCCAAGCCCACGAGCCCACTCCTCGCCCACTCCTCGCCCACCCAAAAGTCGGATATTACAAAAGTTGGTTAATGGGCTGATAATAGCAACCCCATATGGGTGTGATGTGGGCAGTCCCAGCCCACAAGCACACTCATAGCCCACATTTATTTATTTTCTGTTAATAAGCTCCTCATCTCACGCCCAGATGGCCTAGGCATGGGCTAGCCCAACCCATGAGCCCATGTAATTTGGAGATGGGCTCAATATGGTCATGTTGGCAGGGTCGTTATAGTGGCTCAGGCGTTTGTGCTAATTCATTCAGAACATTTATATAGCACCTATCGAAGAGAACAAGACTTACACCAGTTAGGCTCAATTCTATGTACCTCTCCTGGACCTTGAAGTTTGAACTGTTAGTTTCACAGCAGATCTGTCTAGCACCGTAATTTTTTACGGTAATAAAGATATGCGCTATATAAACGGTCATACACATTATATAATACATTTAAATTATCATATATATAAATATATATATATATATATTGTTTAACCTGTCGTATATAAGGTATACGTACATGCTGTTTCGAATTACTTCTTCGCGTGTCTCTCTAGTCTCACAAGAATTTGTAACTTCATATAGCGCCAATTACAGCTGATATTGACTATCTATCTTCTCAGGCAATGATCGTTTATAATTTTCCGGTTTCTACGAATAAATAAATATTTTCTTCATGCGAAAACCTCTGCACGCATAATTCATAGACGTTGAAGAAACTGTTTCTTGATTCCTCTGCGGCCCAGCCACAAAGCCTGCCTTGAAATAGTGATGAACTCACGAGATCATCAATATGACGAATTACGATAAAGACGATAGTAATAAATGGTGTTAGTAACTGTTAAAATTGCGTCGTTCAGAAACGTTATTAGTTTGTCAATGGCGTCATTTGATTAGTGTTGCCATCGTGTTAATATGTATAGTCTGCTCGAAGTCCTAGCATGGAGGCCTAGACGACCTTTGGCATTCCTGCACTCGTGGTGTATGCTGAGCCTGAGTCTGGTTTCACAGCGGATGGAGCACTAAAGGAGCAAAGATTCTTCAACGATCGAACCTCGTCTTCTGTGGTTGCTTCGTTCCTACGTAGGAACAATAAGATCACGATCATAATCATTCATCAGTATCTTCGTCGTTGCCGTAATCGTGTTTCTTTTCATCATCGTCATTATCGTCATCGTTCTGACAATCATAACCATTTCCGTCGTAATCGTCATCGTAATTTCAATCTTTATAATCGCTATTTGCCGTCATATTCATAATCGCAATCGTATTCATAATCATTACCTTTGTCGAGGTTGTTGTTTCATTAAAATACATAAATGTTGAAAAAATAGGATCCATTCACTCATTCTTGCGTTCACTAATTCATTCGATCGTTCATTCGTTCATTCACTCATTCATATCGTTCATCATGGTCCAGCAATGTGTTCAAAATAAATGACCGACTTGTCAAAGGCGGGAAGTGGTTTGTCGTAGCCCTTCTTTCCGAACAGCCAGTAGGTCGTCTGAAACCCCTTGCCCTACAAAACAATAGCATTATGTAAAGAACCGACCTAACATGTTCACCATATTCTGTCTATGCTCAACAGCCCTGAGTAGATCCGTAGGGCATTTTAACTATTTTACAGAGCGTTTACATAGCGCCTGACAACTTACGATTTAACCGTTTTAGGAGAGCGTAAAATGTGAAAGTGAGTGAGTCAATGTATCGGGAGACCGTTTCCAGCAAGACACTTTAACAAGCGTGAAGGCACGGTAAGCTCGTCTTGAAGCACGGCATCTGCATATCTCCACGGGCGGGTGGGCAAGCGTTCACCGACTCAGCTGATTTATGACTGGAACATATACCTCCCTGACGGATGTTGGGGTATTTGTCATCATAAAGCCTAAAGGAAATTCGTTTAGCAACAGGATGATTCTCTTACGTGTAGCGATTACTCTGTGGGGACCACATAACAAGTCCTTCACTCACAATTGCTCAACAGTAATAGTAATACGAGTGGTAGTAGTAGCAGCAGTAGTAGGGAAGTAGCAGAAGTTGTAAGTTCTTAGTAGTAGTAGTAGTAGTAGTAGTAGTAGTAGTAGTAGTAGTAGTAGTAGTAGTAGCAGTAGTAGCATTAGTAGTAGCATTAGTAGTAGCATTAGTAGTAGCAGTAACTGACCTTGACGTTGATGTCGCCTCTCTTCGTCATCATGTATAAACCGTTGTTGCTCAAACCTTTGAACGTCGGGGTACTGATGTGGATCCGAAGGGCTACAACATGCTCACATTATATGCATTGTCGTCATCATCATCACATCACCGACAAAATAATAATAATCATCATCATCATGAACAATAACAATATCGTCAATATCAGTATCATAATCAACACCATCATAAGCATATAATCATCCTGATCATGTTCAGGATCATGACGATCACGATGATCATGATCATAATGATCATGATCGTCATCATCACCATGATCATCATCATCATCATCATCATCAAAAACAACAACAAAAACGGCGTCATTATCATTAGAATCGTCAATCATCATCAACGTCATAGTCATCATATTTGTCTGACATAAGTAATTCTGCTGGAATTAAGGCTCTAAATATAGGCCTAGTCATCTTGCAATAAATGGACACGCATGACGTACTAGGCCACCGATTAGGACACTGAAAAATATCGAAAGTTAACACTAATAAGCCAATATTTATGTCTTTCGCTTTTACGACCAGCTCGACAAAACCAAAAGAGTGTACCTACGTCACTGAACGTCACATTTTCATGAAAATATTTCTCATGAGCAAATTACCGACTATCTGCGATTTCACGATATGGGGCAAATCAACGATCAACTTAGAGTACAAGAGAGATGCTGATGCTGAACTGACTTTCATCCGAAATGCATTTGGGCGGAATATCAGTATTACAAATATTTGGAGCAGAGTTGCCAATTGGTTACAGCATATATAGGGTCGGGCTCTATAGTCTCCACTGTGGAGAATGGTTTGTATTCTAAGGGTGATGGGAAAACTCCTCCACAGGCAATTTCTCATCCCCGCCGAAGCAGTGTCATCTCTCTCTGGTCGCCGTGTGATAACTTGTGGACTTTGAAAGGAGGGCAATTATATCAAACGCTATATTATTCTAATTTTTAAGTCACTGGTAGATAAGTGGGAACTCTGGGAAGGAGTAATAATTGCAGTTTCGTTGTAGGTTCTTGAGATTAACTAATAGCATTTGCCAATATAACGAACAGTTCAACGCATGGTATGTGATCCGATACAGTCTACTAGCTGAAGTACCCGGCTTCGCCCGGGTTGTCCTTACAATTCTGATATGTGTTGAACACAGCATGCCCATGCTCGCCTATAAAAAGCCATTCACTGTGCAAATGACTGGTCACTTTGGCAGATATCTACACAGATTGTAAATGCCTCCTTATAGGCGAACATGGAGAAGGGGCAATATTTTGGGACAGTGAACCCCCTTATGTTTGCTCATGGCTGCTTAAACGTATTCATGCAAAATTTGGGAGTAATCGCTCGAGTTTTTGTGGAACACGCATAGTTACATACATACTTTTGTTCTTTATAACTTAATAATCAGCAATGTGCTAATTGATGAGGTTTAAGCTCACGTTTTCCGCTCGACTCCATGCCTTGGGCGACGTTCACCGTGTCCCCAAACAAACAGTAGCGAGGCATGACGCTGCCGACAACTCCTGCCACTACCGGTCCACTGTTCAACCCTAGACAATGAGCAACAAGCCAGAGAAATGTATTATAATCCTATCTGTCATAATTGTCTTACACCGCAAACAAATCATCTCCGGAACAACTCCTCAAACACGATGAGGCGCTCATGAATAAGCTGGTGTCCTCTGTCTAAAGTTTGAGAAGTGCTGTAGAAATTTTGTGTTTACGATTATGATTTATACAGATCAGCAATATCGCTAGCCGATTGGTCAGAGCGTTCCCTTGTACCACTATGGGTAGGGGTTCGAATCTACTCCCTGAGACTGTTGCTGTAGCAAATACTATAAAGTTACTATTTGTTTAGCGACATCAAGTGGTCACAGTGGCTATCAATAGAAGCATAATAATACAACAAACGAGTTTCTTAATTGCTTGTACAAAGGTGGTGACCTCCACGTTTTTGCAAATGTGTAGTAAGGTTCAGGAGTTTAACAAGCGGGTGGGTAGAGGGGACACCGCCCCCCCCCCCCGTTTCAAAACCTGGGGCAAAGCCCCACCTCCCAGTTTTAGTACTCAGTGCCCAATGTACCCCCAAATCGGTTCTTGCTTATGTTTCTCCGCTGGCTTTTTAGGATGACTTTTGTTAAGATAATTTGTGCCCCCATTTTTCAAATTTCTGGAGGGCAAAATTAAAAAAGTGGAGGGGGGGGGGGAAATTTTGGCGCTTCGCGCAATATCTTAAAAATTA
>OY365821.1:15038344-15040844 GCA_959347315.1 Bimastos eiseni | reverse complement strand
AGACGATGCTACATAAATTCATAGCGAAATTCAATCATGTAATAATCTACGTTTGCCTTGAGCAAGTGTTACTTATTGTAAAGAAATGAAACACAGAACAATGCAATGTAACCGAATGTTGTCATGTGATGCACGACAATGCTTAGTAACAGACTGTAACGTATTAGCAGATCCAAGAGGTCCATGTAATATCAACAATAATAATTACCTAAGTCACGTGTGTGTCTATCTGCCATACTTTAACGTTTCACTTATTCACCGGATTCACCGACTTTTGCGCAAACCTTACTGCATCCGGTGCTGTTATTGTGTCCGTCGTACGCAAATAAGGTTGATCTTAATAATATGCAGCGCAAACGTTACTGCATCCCAGGATGTTCTATATAACTTCAAATTATGTCCGTATTAATAAACGACAGGCGGTTTATAATACGTTTAGATATTGATGCGCATGAGTTGTACATCGTGTAATGTAAGTATATTTCCAGTTATTAACATTGGATGGAAACCTAATGCATGAAACTCGAGAAGTTGAAGGAACTGTAGCTTTGATCCGTTATTTTCACAGGTTAACAGTTAAAATGTTAGATAATTATTAACGTTTGTAGTTTTCATTATCCGTTGAGTCCGGAGTCTGTCCCGAGAGAAGCGTTGGAAATCCGTAATCAGTGATCTGGAAAACACAGACACAAGGTCATTCATTTCTAAGCTATCCAGGATTGCAGTTGTAATTCAAAACTTCTATAGCCCGGATTCTAATGCAGAAGGCTTCAACCGATGGCGTGCCAAAGTCAGACCGCAATCAGATTAACATTCAGAAGGTCATGCGGCCACGAAAGAGAAGAAATGAGTTTCGAAAAGGTTAGTCGTGACGGAAATGATATAAGAGGCTGAGCAGAGAGGATACATAAAGCTAAGTGACAGAACGAACACAGATAGAGAGGAAGGGAGAAAGAGATATCGATATAGATGCGTTTGATATGATTATGATAATTAATCGATGATGACGTTAACAACGACAACGACGATAACAATAATAACAATAATACTATAACGATAATAATAATAATATCTAACCGTACCTCACCCCTAAACAACTGGGGGTTAGAGTTCCCGGAGGCTGCGAGACTGCAACCCACGCCGCCAGACGATTTCTGACCAGCATGGACACGAGTTCAATAACGGTGAAGCTTGACATCTCGAACGCTTTCAATAGCTTGCACCGAGACTCCAGTGAACGAACTCATTCCTAATTTATCTTGCCTACGCCGAGGCGACATCTCTGAAATTCGGGAGATTCACGATACAATCGCAAGAAGGTTCGCAACAGGGCGATCCCTTGTGCCTCTACTTTTCTGCTTACCGCTACAGCCGATCCTTAATACCTGCTTTCACCATTGGCCTTTGGATACCTCGACGACCTCACCTTGGGCGGAGATCCTAAGGTGGTGGAGGCGGATGTTAACTCGATCGAATAGGGATGTCTGCAACTTGGCCTCGCACTCAACCGCAAAAAATGCGAACTCATATCTTCCGACGCCCATATCAACGACGTTAGTCAAGGCGTCCTAGGACAGTTCGCCCGAGTCAATGCATCATCGGCCGTGCTCCTAGGGGCTCCGCTCTCGCTGACGGATGCCTTGCTTTCATCCCTCGACACTTGTGTGGCAGACCTTGGAATTGCACTCGACAGGTTGCAACTAATCGCTAGACAAGACGCTGTACTGATCCTTAGACATTCGATCGGCTCGTCTAAGCTCATGTCTTTATTGAGATGCACCCCTTGCCACGACCACCCGCGTCTATGGCTTACGACGATCTTCTGCGAGGAGAGATCGAGCGAATCTTCGACATTTCGATGACTGATGACCAATGGAGTCAGGCCACTCTCCCGATCAGGATGGGAGGACTGGGAATTAGGAGGGCGTCCTCGCTGGCACTTCCCGCCTTTTTGGCTTCAGCCGCGGGCACTCTCCAGATCCGGGTCCTTCATCTTAGAATCAGTACCGATGAAATCGGACTTGGCATGCGACTCAGCGATGTCCACCTGGCTTCAACTCACCGAAGCCTCTGCACCGACGACGCCAGACCATAAACAAGCCCAATTTGATAGACCGCTGTTAAACGCGGTTCTGTTTGCACTAGAAGAAAACCTACAGGATCCCTACGACCAGGCGAGACTAAGGGCCGTGCAGTCACCGCACGCCTTGGACTGGCTATACGCTCTCTCGCTCGTTTCTCGCGATCTCAGATTGGAGGACGATACCGTGAGGGTGGCGGTCGGCCTACGATTAGGGATGGCCATCTACGAGCAGCAAACCTGCGCATGCGGCGCCTTCGTCTCTGCCAGAGGCGCATATGGCCTGTCCTGCTCTTTTGGGTTTTGACCGTCGAGCAAGACACTGTAATATCAACGACCTTATCCGTCGCAGCCTCAACAGAGCCGGTATTCCAGCGGTCAAGGAACCGTCAGGTCTTTCTAGATTAGATGGAAAGAGAC
>OY365821.1:15015844-15033344 GCA_959347315.1 Bimastos eiseni | reverse complement strand
CATTTCAACCTTACGGCACATCACGATAATGCAGCGTCAGTATCTTTAGCTTCGCAATTGGACGATTAGTTGAGTATAACATAGGCCAACAAAGCAGAACAATACATGGCATGACATGACATGACATGACATGATATAGCATAACATGGCATGACATACTCTACGAGCTCTAGTGTTCCACCAGCTGGAACAGCCTCCTCTTTCTCTTCGGCAAGAGCTGGTATCTCCTACTTCTATCGCCTGTCGCAAGCGCCTTAGGCTTTCCCTATTCTCCGTCTGACTTTGTGTTGAGTCGTGAGCGCCTCTGATAATGATGGGCGCTATATAAGTTTTCAATTACAATTACAATTATAATATGACATAACATGAAATAACATATCCGACAGCAGCACGTCACCTAAATAAACTTTACATTCGTTTGATTATACATCGGCCTACGCTGCAGTACGTTTCTGAGTGGTGGCCATCTCAAGGAGCAACATAAGCATATGATACCTTGGAATGCGATATTACGCATTGCTAGAGCAACATCTGATCCGCTGCGAGGGTCTCTCCCTCTGGCAACCGTTCGGTTCATTGCAAAGGCGTAGAGCAAAACAGCGTCGTGTAGGAAGACTGAATACGTATCACCGAATGCAAACGACGAAGATTTCGCCTGTAGTCAGTACATTTCAAATACATAATGTAATGTAATGTAATGTAATCATTGTAATGTAAATCTTCGATAATTTCTCAGCGCCCACAAAAGCCATGTCAGAGAGACCAGCTTATTCTAGTGTTGGGCACGAGACCAAAACCTCGAGACCAAGACCGAGACCAAGACCGAGAGGTCCGAGACCAAGACCGAGAGGTCCAAGACCAAGACCAAGACCAAGACCGAGGGTCCGAGACCAAGACTAAAACCGACACTCTTTTTTATAAACAATTCAATTTATTAAGACGCTAAAACGGAATGACACGCTTAAAACATTAATTTTATTGCAGAAGGAATACTAATCTTAAGAATGGTCCGGAAAACAGTTTACCGCCCAGTCTGAACTTTTGCGGCTTCAACCTGATAATACCACACTATAAATAACTTACAGTATACTGTATGTTCCTAATAAGACATCTGAACAAGTAGATTAACGTTCCGTTTGAATGGTGTAGGCCTACTTGTACTCGGAATTGTAGGTGACTACACGTGGCCGACCACATAATAGTTAGATCGTTCCAAAACCTTGACATTTGTGAAAGCAAATTTTGAAATGGCTGATTCCGCTGCACGTGCATTTTTTGCCCGTAGCAGCATGTATATGTAGATGGTCAGTACGTCATAAATCGTTAACAAGCGCGTAAAGCCTAAATAAGCGCGTAAAGCCTAAATATCCCGTGTCTCTAATAAACGGAAATAACCGAAAAATATCAAAGAAATTGCTCTGATACGGCAAATGACAAGAATGCTAACCTAGAACGGAGACCAATCCCAAGACCGTTCCTTTAAGACCAAGACCATGACCGACGCAGTCGACACCAAGACCAAGACCGATGGTCCGAGACCAAGACCAAAACCAAGACCGATGCATTCGAGACCAAGACCAAGACCGCAGTTATCCGGTCTCGAGACCAAGACCGCGATCTTATTCACCGGCGCTATACCAAATCAAGCAAGTCCGTAACAGCCAATCCTCTCGTTTCTTTCCGGTGCCAGGTCAAGACCCGGGAGGTTAAGCCGAGGAGAGAGCATGGCACAACGGTGGTAGTTGGTGATGAGGATGGTCATGTGGTGGCGCGGGGAATAGAGTCTGGATAGGACACATTGAAGAGTTCGGTTTTTGCCGTGAATGGAAAGTAGCAGAGGATAGTGAATGCGGAGGGGAGGTTAGATTAGGAGGTGATTTGTGGGGATGAGCAAACTGGCGGAGTTCCTTTGGGAGTCATTTCTAAAGGGCTGGTGCAACATAGACTAGGGAGCGGTTGCAGAATTAGGCGATTATGAATGTGTGCGGGTAGGCCTACATTTATGCATTTTAGGCAAATTATATTTTATATATATACCCAAATTATACAAATTATGCAAATAGATAAAATTATATGATATTATTATTTTAAAAGTCAGTACAATATAGCCAAATAAGCCTCAGTAGTCGAGCACGAGTGCGTGTGACATAGTATTTTATTTGGTGCAGTTTTAAAATCCCAGTTTTCTGGAAAATTACTTTCTAATGGCTATCGTTGTCATATAATGATACACACATGTATCCCTCCAGTTCTCGTTCTTATAATTAATTCACTAGCGGTCTGGCCAACCGAGCCTTAATGAGTGCATTGACTTTGACTGTACACTGTAGGTTAAAGGTGAGAGGACGGGGCTGAGGACTCACCATCAAGGCTAGGAAAATTAAGTCGCAAACATTTCACACCCTATGTAGGACCAGATCTGTCTTTTTCCTCCTACTCCTCCACCTCCATCTTCTTCTCCCAGTTTGCCACCTTCTCCACTGTCACCTCCTCCTTCACACCTACCTCTCCCTACACCTCCACCACTCCGTGCATTTCCACATCGTTCTATAACTCCACCTTCTTCACCACCTCTACCTCTTCCTACACCACCATAGTCACCCCTCCCCCATCCTTCTCCTCCATCTCCTCCTCCTCCACTTCCTGATTTATCGTGAGAATGATTACGTTTGAGAAGTTTCGGACGAAGTCTTTCCATGGCGACTGCAGCATTCGATGAGACACCTGCAGACGAAATTCATCCATGTCCGACTTATCCGGTATTTCCATGGAAACCTTGTAATGACATCAATAAGACACTATCAAGGTCGTCTTGATTGAGTGATACGAATCATCACAACCGTGTCAGCTCATTGGCTTATTTTTTTCCTATTATCATTTAAATGAAGTTAAAGTCATTAAAATTTTTAAGGACATTAACTTTATTTAATTAGGTAAGCCTAATTAAAAGGCATCGTAGTAGGGGTCTATGATACCGTGATACCGTATTATGCATATAAGACATATGCTCGTTCATAGGCCAGCTACTAGTGACTCTTCAAGTTTACTGGATTACTATGCATTGTCTTGCTGGCTGATGCTATTTAAAATTTTATTCATATTTAACCTCATTTATACTAGCGTTTCTCATTTATTTTGACGCTTGACTAGCTATATACAAATCTTCATTCTTCAGAGTCCAAAGAAGCAACGGAGTTGACTAGAGAAGATCGCTGGAAAACTAATGAATTCCGCAGAGGATCAAAGCCCAGTTGTAGCTGAATCTAGGGGTCCAACTCTCAGACCCCGCCCCCCCCCCCACTCAAATCGGACACTGCTTCCATTACGATAGCAATAGAGGCTTTAGTTGTAGCTTACTTGGAGAACGGATTCGAAGGCCTGCCTGACCACGTGATTCCGTCCATCTTTGCCTGACCATATATGGTCCGAACCGTCGGATATGGCGTCGATTGCAACAAACACAAAGTCCCCGGATGTCATTTGCACGTCATGTGCAGTGAGAACAAAATGGCGTGCCTCAGAAATCGGTAGCAATAGCACGATGACTAAGCAAAAAAGTCAAATAGGAAAAAGCATGTTAAGTGAATGCATCAATGTTGCCATTATAACTTTTTATGGTTGCTGTCACGTCATCTAAACGCAACATATCGAATACGGAAATCAAAGGAGTTGTTTGAACGGTGCCAAAATTAACAATCTCACATATAGAACGATCGTTTTAATTTTCAAAATGAACAATGGGATTGTCACATAGACCTACACGTAAGACGATCATGTTGACTGTTTCACCGTTTATCATTTGTAAACCTCATATACCATTTTACCTGTTAGGTAATACGGTTTTAGACTACATATTCTGGATGAACAGATGATTCGCATTCAAATGTTACATTGATAAACACGGTTTTATTATATTTTTCATATAAATAATTTTAAGCTGAATCAGTGCCACGTACCGTTAAAAAACTGTGTCAACAAACTTGTACACGTCAAAACGCATTTATTTTGCAATTAGATTATCAAAACACGCATCACTTACGAGCGGCTTTCTTTGATCTTCGTCTTTGATCATCAATACGTGAAGCGGTTAAAACTTACTTCGGCCTTCTTCTTTAATCTTCTGTAAGACCTTCAAGAGGTCCTGAAGGTCAAATCCTTCCGAAATTTCCGCTGAGAATGAAACCGTCAAATTCGCCTCCCGAAATACCTGCACCAATTCGCCAT
The DNA here is from genome assembly GCA_959347315.1 of Bimastos eiseni. Classification (NCBI taxonomy): domain Eukaryota; kingdom Metazoa; phylum Annelida; class Clitellata; order Crassiclitellata; family Lumbricidae; genus Bimastos; species Bimastos eiseni. The sequence continues at coordinate 15,029,120 of OY365821.1, read as the reverse complement.
TAGATTTATCAGTCAGCACCTCAGTTGGTTAGTTATTCAATCGGTCAGTCAGTCAGCCAGTCAGTCAGTCAATCAATCAAAAAATCAATCAGTACGTTAGTCAGTCGGTAAGCCCGTCAATCTAATTAATTAGTTAATTAATTAGTCAACTAATGAGTCATTCAGTCAGTCAGTAGTTAGTCAGAAAGCCTTTTAGTTAGATTGTATTTCTGCAAATATGCAGGCATCGGGATTCTAGTCTGAATCAATTCTTTGACATCACTTATCTGGTGCGGGCTGCTAACATAAAATGCTTGCTTCGGGCCTACGGCATTCTGGTATTTTAAACTCCACCACTGTTTTCAATCTGACAGTGCTAGTCCCAAGCCTGAATAAAGGAGGAGGGCGACTCTAATGATCCCTGCTATCACAGTGTTGTTAAACTGAATCTACTATCATTACTACGGCATTCTGGTCAAGGTTTGGTCAAGGAGTGACCGAGGAATGGTTAGGAAGAGGTAATATCAACTCGCCAATAGTCACTCTGAACACTAGAACGCATGCGGAGTTTGGCATGATTTTCGTAAATAGGGTTGGTCACCATAAAGTTAGACCCATTGACTTATTTGTCTTAGTCAAGACAGATACCAAATCATCATTCACTCATTCATTTCGAGAATTATGTAGCACCGATTTGAAGAAAACTACTCAACGGCGCTCCCAGTCCAGCCACGACCAAAAGAGAAATATTTTTTACAGTTTATAGACATCCGATAGGCATCTGGAGCCCATTCTAGGTGGCAGGACCGACCACTGAGAAAGCTCTACGCATCATCAGCGATGAAAGCGCCCTAGATACCAGAAGCTCACCTTAGCACAGGAGCGCAAGAAGTCTTGTTGTTAGCCTTCCTTGAGCAGACCTATTTCCCATGCAGGTAAGGACCGCCTACCTTGAGTACGGTGGTTCCCGTGATCTTCCACAAGGGATGAGTGGAGAAGACGACGACGACACGATGCCAGGCGAATCGAGAGAAGACGTCGACGAGGAACCTTCCGAGTTTCGTCGTTCCTCCAAAGGTTCTTCCGAGAGTCGAGAAGGAAGACTTATCATCGAACATCGGATCAGAGGCCATCCACGACACGATCGGTTTGTTCCAGAAGGACGCCAACTCAGCCACAGGATGCACAGCTATGCAGTTGACAATTTGTAATCGAAAACTTATATAGCGCCACTTTTGTAGAAACTCCTCAGAGTCGCTCTTCACCTGTCGCAGGTTTGGAACATTTTACTGTAATTTTATATCCCTCTTCTTACAATCATGCACCTCGACGGTGCAATTGTGCGCGAAGGACTTGCTCAATTAAGTTCCTACTCAGTAACTCCTCGGATGACCCACCATCTTCTTGTTCCAGGAGCTCTGACCAATCAGCCACCGTGCATGCAGCTATGTTAACATTTACTGCCACGTTATTTGTATGTGCGTCGTGTGTTTATATGCTGCAGAAGTTAAGCAGAAGCTGTCTTGTCGTCTTTGAGAATATTTTCCTTCGAAGAAATCATCTATTGATGATGACTTACTTGCTACAATTCATGGGCTACATAAGTCCGTAGACTAAATAAAATCAACACAATTATGTTGCTCCTTAAACTGTGATTGTCCACAATGTCCAGTCGTCAAATTTATTGTCATCGCTAGCTTCTTTATTTTCTTTTAAATTAATCTGACGCAATCGAATAAAATTCAATCCTTTCTATTACATTCTAATATAAAATATATAATAAGTCTATATATATATATATAATATATATATATAATATATATATATAATATATAAGTCTAATATAATAAGATAAACTTAATCGATTCCATCGACTTCTTTCTTTATCATGGTCGATGTCGTTGCAATCATCATCGTCGTAGTCTTCGTCGTCATCATCATATTCATTATCATTATCGTCATCATCGTCGTCATCATCATCATCGTCGTCGTCGTTGTTGTCATCATCATCATCACCGCCACCAACATCAATATTATCACAGCCCTCATCATCGTCGTCATCATCATCATCATCATCGCATTGTCAATCAATAGATGGTCCACCTGATGAGCAAGCCGGTCCAAGAAAGGCATCGACTTTGTCCTGAACGAAGAGACGAATTACTGTCCCAACGGCAACTTTACTAGCACAGCCCGAGTCATAGCTTACGATGCTACAAGTTATAAAAGCAGGTCGAATCAAGCTAGGACATAAAGCACTTCTCATCATATCCCAGGAATGGCTTAATAGCCCCAATACTTGCGACTAGAGTGCTATGGATATTCACACATTTGACGAAGGTTAGGAAAAATAAATCTCCTAACAAGTACCAACCCGTCCAGCGGATAATTGTCAGAGTTTACTTGTAACATATAATTTTTACCTAAAAACTTATTTCAATCCGTCCAAGATTTTTAGAAGTGGAACAATTTGCACAGGTTCGAGAATGTAAAATTAGATCAAACAGGGAATTGATCAATGCAGTACAATACGTCTGATGTAATAATCCGTTGATTCATTCACTGAGCGACCATCTATCATCCATCTATTCATCCATCTATTCATCCTTATATTAATTCAAACCATCCAACAACTTCCTCATTAAATCAACCTACCCAACCCAACCAAACCAAACCCAACCCACTGTGCATTCATACATTTATCCATTAATTAATTAATTAATTAATTTATATATTCATTCAATAAGAGCATTCATTCACTCACTTCATCCACTCTTCGTGTAGCAGCCGCTGTGTTGTATGTCTTGAGAAAGCTCATTATCATTGATTAGACGCAAGAGGTATAACAATCAGCCAAGTATTTATCAATCTATCTGTCTATCCATTCATCAATTCATGTATGGAGCCTTGACATATATAGTCGAGGTTACCGATACCTCAACTTGAATCGTTCGTTGAAGTCTCGATCTGCCTCCAGAGTGTCGAGTGCTATGCTAAGGGCTGAGGCACTCGTCAAAGCGCTCACTCCTTCCATCTCTCCTCCAGTCCACGCAGCCAGGAAACCGACCTTCAACGTCGTCTTCTCCTCCTTGCCAGGCAACGGCGTAGTCATGGCAATCGAGGCCAATCCAAGAAACACAACGATGGTGATGATGCCTCGCGTTGCCATGACTACAGAGAGGTAAACGCTGTATGTATCAATATGGTGCATTATTGTATCGTCGCCTGGGAATTATCTCGTCGTATCTCCAACTTTTTCATGAAAGTTGTTTTCGAGCTTCTTTGTCGCAAACATTTTATATCTTTCTACAGTTTCAACTATGAATAGATAATATTAATATATTTAACGAAAACCACCTGTCCTATGTCCTGAAAATTGTGGGCGTAAGCACCCAAGCGTCGTTAACAGTGACCAAAAGTCCACTTTCGGACTCTCCCAAACATTGTCCAAGTAGGCCTATGGCTCACATATGCCTGCTCTTACCATACGGAGAGATAGCAATGGGTGGTTCCCAATAAAACTGTTTCACGCGAAGACTCAAGACTCTGAAGAACGAAGGAACTCACCTCACTATCATCCGTTTCTGCTAAAGAAGAAAAGAAGCCCAACTGGTGTTGAACCTGATCGCGACAGTCTAAAGCCCAATGCTTGAGAGCCAGTGAAACATTATTTGATAAGATGCGCTACGATGCGCTAAGATGCGCTATTAATGACGTGCTCATCAGAGGCTGCATCGAATCTTCATGTCCTGCAGCGATTTAACCAATACATCCTCATTTCTCAGCATAGCTATTGATCCGCTCGTGCGAGATCCTTAATTTTTATACAGGGTGTTTCCATAAAATAAAAGCTATGTTTTTAGCATCGTCACTATAAAAGATTTGTGGTCATATTATAGTAGTTGTTGCTATTTTGGTTGTAGTACAAATTACCGTAGTGGTTGTAGTAGCATTGGAATTGATATAGGTATGTGCTTCTTGGATTTAAAGCGGTGTAACGGACTTCAGATTATCAATGAAAGCAATCTCTGAAATAATAATAATAATAATAATAATAATAATAATAATAATAATAATAATAATAGCCTTATACTGAAAATATGATAAATAAACGACACTTAACCAAGCCCTACATTTAACAATCATCCGGAGCAATTTTGAACACTTATGGATAATTATGTATCTCGATAAAAATGATGATGATGCAGATGCTGATGATGATGATTAATAAAGTTGCACATACATGTATCAATGATAATGACTGCTTTTCATTCTTATTGATTTCTAATTTCTATAACAAATAGAATCAAGAAATTCTTAGAGTAATCAATAGCACGATTGGGCGAAAGAATAAAGAACCCATTGATTTAAGGTGCGAATCATATTTTTGGTCCACGCTTTATTCTATCTATTTACAGTTTGACACTCGTCGAGCTTCGAGGAAAACGTAACTTTGAAGAGAGGAACAGCTCTTCCCTCTTATCCGATTTCCGGTGGAAGATAGGAGCAGGAGAACGAGGAGGACGAGGAGGACGAGAAAGAGGAGGAGTAAGAAGCTGCTTAACAGCTCAGAGGAATACGTTCCCAGGATCACCGGCTGCAACCTTGGTGACGACGAAATGCAATTAGGAGGATGAACTGCGTACTCTGGCACAAGTGCAATGGCGATCAAAGTTCAACTCTGTCTCTCTATTTGGTTGTCCACTTGTCTGTTTGCCTAGACGTGTCTCTGTATATTCCTTCGTATTTCTACCGGAATAATTTTTCTCAAATAATTGTTATGTCTGTTATTTTGCTTTGTGCCTTCCTCTATCAGTCTCTGTTTCGCATTCATTGTCTCTCAGTCTATCGACTCTGTACGAATTAACCTTTGACTTTTAAGGTAGATATGTCTTACTACACGTCTTGGTCCAACTTTCATACAACATGCATCAATGCATACGTTCACACATGAATACATGCATACATATATACACACATACATACATAAATACATACATACATACATACAATCATACATATATACATACATACATACATACATACATATATACATATACGTACATACATGCATACATATATATACATACATACATACATAAATCCATACATGCATACATACATACATACATACATACATACATACATACATACAAACATGCAAGCATACATACACACATACATACACATACATACATACATACATACATGCATTCATACGTATATATATACATACATATATACATACATATATACATACGTGCATGGTGTGCGTGCATAGTGCGTGCGAGCGTGTGCGTGTGTGTGTGTGTGAGTGTGCGTGTGTTTGTGTGAGTGTGCGTGTGTGTGTGTGTGTGAGTGTGCGTGTGTGAGTGTGCGTGTGTGCTTGTGTGAGTGTGCGTGTGTGTGGGTGAGTGTGCGTGTGTGTATGTGTGTGAGTGTGCGCATGTATGTGGGAGTGTGCGTGTGTGTATGTGTGTGAGTGTGCGTGTGTGTATGTGCGTGTGTGTATGTGTGTGAGTGTGCGTGTGTGAGTGTGCGTGTCGGCGTGTGTGTGAGTGTGCGTATGTGTGTGTGTGAGTGTGCGTGTGTGTATGTGTGTGAGCGTGCGTGTGTGAGTGTGCGTGTGTGTGTGTGGGATTGTGCGTGTGTGTATGTGTGTAAGTGTGCGTGTGTGAGTGTGCGTGTCGCGTGTGTGTGAGTGTGCGTATGTGTGTGTGTGCGTGTGTGTATGTGTGTGAGTGTGCGTGTGTGAGTGTGCGTGTCGGCGTGTGTGTGAGTGTGCGCATGTATGTGGGAGTGTGCGTGTGTGTATGTGTGTGAGTGTGCGTGTGTGTATGTGTGTGTGTGTATGTGTGTGAGTGTGCGTGTGTGAGTGTGCGTGTCGGCGTGTGTGTGAGTGTGCGTATGTGTGTGTGTGCGTGTGTGTATGTGTGTGTGTGCGTGTGTGTATGTGTGTGAGTGTGCGTGTGTGTATGTGTGTGAGTGTGCGTGTGTGAGTGTGCGTGTGTGCGTGTGTGTGTGTGAGTCTGCGTGTGTGTATGCGTGTGAGTGTGCGTATGTGTGTGTGAGTGCGTGTGTGTATATGTGTGCGTGTTTGTGTGTGTATGTGTGCGTGTGTATGTGTGAGTGTGCGTGTGTGTATGTGTGTGAGTGTGCGTGTGTGCGTGTATTGTATTGTATGCGATCATTGCTGCACAGACTTTAGAGCAATTTCCGGAAGGCATTGAAAGGACTGGCGAACAATTACGGAGCAATTTCCTTTCCTCGTTGTCGTCGTTATCATCGTCATCGCCATCTCATCATCAGCGTGGTAGGAAATACATGTACATATGTATATGTATGCATGCATGCAAAAATATCGTCTGTATGGCTGTACGTATATGTGTGCAGGCGTTTATGTATGTTTGCATGTCTGTCTGTGTGTAGACAACCAATGTATCGTTCTTCTAGTGTTTCAGAGAAGTTCATACGTGATGAGAAACCTCTCTCTACTCGTGACAAGTGCGATGACCAGTTGGGGATTAAGACGTCACCAAAACCTACGACCTGACAACTAGGTATGGTCAGCTATACAGACAACGGTGATGGAACGGGTTCATAATTACCTGATGGCGCCAATGATAATAGTGCTGCTTAGGATACAGCACAGTACAATACAACTGTAATTTGACATCGCCCTTCTTACAATAAGTTTAGAAGTGCACGCACGAGGCGAAACTGAAGTTGTAATGCAGAGCATTTGTGCGCGAAGGACGTGCTCAAGGTCCCTACACAGGGACTCCTCGGACGAGGGTAGAAACCGCAATTCCCGTGTTATGGGCTGACCGCTCTAACCAATCCGCCACCGTCTACCATGCACACATCGTGATGATGAAGACGACGACGATGATGACGATTATGATGATAATGATTTATGCTGCGGAGCATGACGACTACGATCTGGAATGCAATTATAAATAATATGAAAAGAGACATCATGGTGTTTACAATCAATTTTGATCTTCTGTATTCCATTTTGGAAATTGATCCATTAGACTTTCCAACTTGGAATATTCCAGACTAAAGGATCGTTGTCGCTCAATCGTTCATCTATCTTTTGAATTGTCTAGTCCAGTGTTTTCAGCCTCTGGGTTCAAACTTTAAAATCGTTCGATGAGGTGTTTCCAACTTCACAATTTAATTGTTGACGTATCGTCTTTCTAAAGGCAGAATTCTTCAGCCAAATGTTTTCAAACTTTGAAATTCGTCTACACTTTAATTTGAGAATTCGTCAGAGGAGCATTGCTTCATTTCATAAATCGTTGACCTATTTTCACCTGAACCTGAGGACAGAGATGGAGGAGAGGAAGGAGAAGGAAGAAGTGAAGTAGGAAGAGCATTGGATGAAACAGAAGGAACAGGAAAGGCATTTTTTGTAGAAGGCCCCGGATTGAGATAAAGGTCAATTGATTGACGTACTAATCAAGATGGTCTTGCATTTGACAATAGGATCATTAAGGAACGTCAAAAGTAGGAGCAACAGAAATCGTTAATATCATTATCATCTAACGATGTTTTTCCATTATGATATTATATCGACGGCGGTGGTGACTTTTGCTTCAACGCAGACGTTGTTAAACTGTCAGGATCGTCTGAAGAAAGGATGGGCCGATCGACCTCTACCGCCGTCGTCATCCTGGTGGGCCTTTCCCCCCTGCTCGATGTAACTGCGCGACCTTGCAGACATCGGCTTAATGCTTTTGAAGTAGATGAGTAGATAGATGGCCCCTACGACGACCGTCAAAGAGGCAACGATGATCAGCAGCAGCACAGCCAAAGACAGTCCTGCTGCAGTTGCTGCAACTGAAGGTACCCCTGCGGCGGCACCCGAGGAGGCCTCAGAGGCCGCCGCTGCAGCCCCCAGACCGTCCGCAACTGCACCTATGCCCCCGGCCGGGTTCCGACTGACGTGGATGACCTCCCGTAGGTCCGTCGTTGCTGGTCGGTCGAGCGGGCGATACGTTGGACCAAAAGGATCCTTCACGATCCCTAGTTGACGCACCATGCTGGCGCTGAAGGCCATCTTCTTTATGTCTGGATATTGGGCTGCAATCACTCGAGATCAATATCTTGGATGTACGGGAGGCTGAACTGTCTGGTGGTGAGCGCGAAAGCACAACCGTGGTTTTGGACAACCGTGGCTCTTCTAAATCGGAAATGTTTATGAGGAACAACACTTGCTTTCCAAAGAACCTTGTTTTCTCTGCAAAACAAATTAACAATTACGACTAACAGCTGACACGATCCTTCATTTTTCAGTTATTTAACATATTTTATATATTACAACTTGCAAGATAACGCATAACTTTTGGAGTTATTCAGAACTTGTTCGTTGAAGCGAAATTAAGGAGAAGTACGTCTATATTCATCAATTAAATTATTGTGGGTTCATTAACTCAATTCCATGACGCAGAATAACGAGTATTTGTATCACGATCATACATGTATATAATACATGTATATAATACGCATGTCGCAGCTATACTAGGGACGCATATCATCCTTGTTATGAATGCATCGTTAAATAAATTTACATCAGTCAGTCAGCTATACTAGTAATGCTTCCCTTGACGATTCCTTTGTCGCGTCTCGCCTTGATTACTATTCTTCACTCAACGTTGGTCTATTCGCTCTGCCATACATGCTCTTGTACTACTTTCTCCGACCTCTTGACATTCCTTTTTCCTAGTGGTACTTCGCACTAGGAGCATTTCTGAAGGGCTAATAGACCAACGATGAGTGAGCAACAGTAATCAAGGCGAGACGCTCTGTTACACCAGAAGGGATGGGGCGAATGGTCATGATGCTGCTGAGGAGATGGTGGGGAAAGCCTGACGAAGGGTCTCCAAGTCGATCCTGCCCAGCTGGGCTTGGCCACAAAGGGTTCATACAGAGACGATTCAGAGTTGTCCATGGGTCCAATTTTCATGACCCGATCCAACCTGACCCATTGAAAATGGACCCGACCCTACTTCTAAAGCCAAATATCTGACCCGACCCATGACATACATGACCCGACCCAATCCGACCCGAACCGACCCGCCTTTAGGACTTATTTTACACACTCATATCATTTATCGTTAAATTCTAATTTTGTAAAAAAAGCAACACAGTCAAACTGCCATACATGATCAAAATATTAATTTGTGAGGACGTATTAGAGAAAATACCCCTCGTTTATTCCATTTATTTTGGCCTAAACTTACTTTCTCCATAAAATGTATGCAAAAGAATTTCTGATATTATTGGGTACGTAAGAGTTCGGTGCGCATATCCCAGCATTGCCTCTTCAGCTAACTTACACGCATGTAATAAATCAGTTGACCTTCTTGCTCCTAGGTTCCTCAGTATATCAATTGGTATGTTATCCACTCCATCCGCCTTGTTGCTTTTCATATCCCTTATTGCTGCCATGACCTCGTCTCTTAACACTCCCACTCCTATGTTATCTTCATTTGGGGTTGTTCTTCTCTGATATCTTCCATGTTACTTTTTCCTGTGTATAATTCCCCTACATACTCCTTCCATCATCTCCTTATTTCTTCCTCATTCTCTAGTAGATTTCCTTCTTTGTCCTCTATTTCACTCCCTCCTTCTTTGTTTCTCTCTTTTGTCAGCATCTTGATCCTCTCGAACACTAGATCGTGTCCTCCCCTCACTTGTAGTGTCTCCAGTTCCTTGCATTGTTTCTCAGTGCCGTTCAGAACAGAAGTACAGTACAGAAGTACACAGAAGAAAAAGGAGGGAGGCCTGGATCGATCCCTGAAGGAGGCTATGGGGAAGGGGTTACCAATTAATGCGGGTTGAACCAAAGACCGGAGGGTGACCGGTCTGAGAGAAGTGAGCTCAGCCAGTGGAGCGCTCCATCAGAGATTCCGAAGGAAGTAGAAAGGCGATCGAGGAGGATAGAGTGATCGCTCCAAAGATGTCGGCTAGAGATGGGACAGCAGGGTTTCCGTAGAGGGAAACTCCCTGATCCCAGACTGCAAAGGATGCGTGAGAGAACTATAATCCAAAGTGACAACTCGTGACCACTCCGTGTTCAATTGATTTTCTCGTGCATATTATTATTATAATAATTATAATTCGACATGGACCTGTACTATTCAGACAGACAGTGGCGAGAACGGATTGCAAGGCTTGGATGCACTGAAACTCTTCGTGACATCGAAAATCGTCACTGTGTTCAATCGGTATCCTATGGATTGACTGTTAATTTGCATAGTGCTAATATTTTGTCCTCTGGAACGTGTTTGAACGTCAGATATTGATTCCCGGTATTTACCTATTGACTGCAGGCTTCAAGTGTGTACCTATGGACCATTGCCTGCATAGACTACATGTACGATGGAATTCGTTATGACATGAATTATTTGTGAAGCCATACCAAGAACCACCATGGTAAAAGGTCATATCGGGGTACATAGTTACATAGGGGCTACATAGTTTAGCTTCGCCACTGCCCGTACGCTGACAGTACCAGTTCCAAGCTTCCATAAATGAGGAGGGCGACGATTATCATCTCTACTACGGCATAAAGTTTGTCGTCGGATAGGGCCTACATAAAAAAGCGAGCAGAAGAATGTTGCATGGGTGGCACGGGTCAAAAAGGGATGTATGCTGTGTGACATTCTTCGCTGCGATTATTCTGCACGTACGGCGACACAATCACAAAGAAGAAAGACAAGGTGATTGCATTCATAAATATATTTGTGACAGATGAATATATACAGAAAAGCACCTAAATAAGCACCTACATGTGAATACACCTACATCTATCCAAATGCATATATTGGTGATGAAATTCATTCATGTATGAGACAGATGGGTCAAACCCCTCTGACAAAACCCCTCTGACAAAAACCCTCTGACATAAACCCCCTCTGACAAAACCCCCTAAGTGGGACAACACCCCCCCCTAAGAATAAATTTTTATTACTTTTTCACTTGTATTATTTAGAAACGTGTGTATACTTTAAAGTCTGAAGTAAAGCATGTGTCGTATGTGTCATTTCAAAGTCTGATGCGGTCACTCAGGTATCATCGTCCAGTAATTAAATAGCAAACAGTTAATTAGTTCCTTAGTCTTTTTGTTGTTAATGTATGATAGGTCTATGTACACTGAATGCACCACAGTGTGTAATTCATAAGCTATGTGACACGGCTTCTTCAGATGGGTCAGGTGAGTCTATGCTGAGCGTATGTGTGTTATCTGTGACACGATTTCTTATATAAGTTAGACCAAGGGCGTCAATCCCCCTCTAACTGATGGAGGCAAACACCCTGGTTCCAAGTGTCAGGTAGTCAAGATATTACTAAGACTCAACAATACCCACCCCGCCGCCCCTATCTGGACGCCTCTGAGTTAGACTAATAGTCGTACTGAGTGTCATTTGTAATGTTGTGCAGACTTTGTTAGTAGTGTCAGTTATTATGGTATGGCTTCTAATTGCAAAACCTAGTTAGTGCAAGAGGGGGGTTTTGTCCGGGGGGTTAATGTTATAAGATCAAAATAAACTCAGACATAATTATATTTTCTCAGGGATTTCAAAATGTTCTTTCAAACCATCATTTGGAATTGAATCCGAAAATAAACCAAACAGAGTTGTGACCAATGTTCCCTTTAAGCTGTGCGCATGTGCGCGCGCACGGGGCGTAGAGCCAGCGCACATGGGGCGTGGAACCAGCGCATATGGGGCGTGGAACCAGCGCACACGGGGCGTGTGAGCCAGCGCACACGGGGCGTGGAGCCAGCGCACGCCAGAATTTAGTGTGTGCAGAACGGCGCACACAAATTCTTTTAAAAAGCCACGTAAATCGAGTAAGTCTCCTAGCCAGCTGCCGCCCATTTGACTCCATAAAGTTTGGTTCCTTTGCTGGTACGTCCCCTTGTTTATATTAAGACGAGGGACTTTTATTAGGTTATCAGAACTTATCAGCATAGATTTTTAGATAATAATATGATCTTAATTTAACTATCATCATATGCAACTTGCACGCAAAAGTGCGAACCATTAAAAAAATGTCGCACACACAAAATTACTTGCGCACACTATCTCCAACCTATTAGAGGGAACATTGGTTGTGACGTGTGACCGAAATAGGGTCACACGCATTAAGGTCATAAACCGTAACATGCATTGTTGATCTACGCGGTAAACCTAAGTCCATAAATAGTTCCATTCCCTTGTTTCCGTCCTTCATTCTATCCTTCATATCTTTCTGTTATCCCGCTTCTTGTTCCTTTCCACCTTCCGTCATTCCTTTCCCTATCCCAACTTTTGCTAATTGGTAGGTTTTAGATTATGTCATATCATTCCACATCGTCATCGTCGCTTCGCGACGGTTGACTACATGAATGGCAAAGTGCAGTCCATTACTTTCTGTCTCGTACGATGTTCATTAAGCTTGTGCCTTTTAAACCAGTCCACGCCATGATATTGTCAAACCATCAGATTCTGGGTCTTCCACGACATCGGCTTTCTTCCACTATACCCAACATCACGCTGTTCTCACTGCTGTCCTTGGGCTGTCTCACAATATGCCCGAAGTACCGAAGTTTACGGGATTTGATGTTGCCCATTAGTTTGCTGTTTACTTTCGCCATTTTATATATTTTTACATAGCGCACCATATACTCAGCAGTATAAGCAACTGAGTAGATAGTACACCGCAGTGTTGGATCTGGATCTCCCAATTCAACACTGGAGAAATAGAACCATATTCCGTTTTATTGATCTCCTTCCTTCCAGCATACCACTCTTTCACATTTCCTCCTTCTTTCTTCCACTGTTCATCCTTTCCCTCAATCTATCCGCAATTGATTTTCTCGCCTCTCCAACCTATTAATACGAACAACTACTGCAATAAAATTTTCATATTCGCCCGACTGTGACATTTGTATGGTAACCTATGCATCTTGTGACAGAGCAATTTGCAAATCCCCGAATTTTCAACAACTGGAGTGACACAAGTGTCTAATAAAATCTATGTTAAATATAAAGCAGTCGATACACGACTTCGCTTGAGTCGTGCAATTTCCTATCGCTGTGTAGGTCACGCTTTCTGACGATTACACTCTGCTGCTTAGGCGTGCAGCTGTGCAAATGCTCCCTCATCATCTCCGTAAGTATAGTCAATCCAACTAATAGCGTCAGCCGCCTCTCTGTAGGTCATATCCACACCACCAAATCTCTTGTTCCATGAGCTCTTCTTACCGCAGTCAATGATGGATATTTTCCAATAGATCACACAC